>VWYP01005113.1:39487-164727 GCA_013400435.1 Pycnonotus jocosus | reverse complement strand
TTTTTTTTTGTGTTGGACTTGGTTTTTACTTTGAATTAATTCATAGCAACAGAATGTTTTGTAAGTTGAAAACTAAATAATTGATAATGTGGGAAATGCTGTCCATTAAACAAATCACCTATACTTCTCTTTATTTGCTGTGTTACTGGACTTAAATGAAGATTTTTTTTATAAATTTGCTGTAATGTTCTGGAACTTTTGAAAATGTTTCTTAAATTTTAACTGAGCTGATTATGTTCTGCAACTCCTTCTTACACCCTAAAAGTTTCCATCAGACAATAAACTGACTCCTCATCATTCAATTACATGACATAGACTATGTGGAAAAAAATAGAGAAACTAATACAGATTTCTGTCTTTTTCTGATATATAATTCATTAGGAGAATAAGATACTATATTCCTTAGAAGAATAAGGAAATAATGTAATTTTTGCAAAAAGACATGTGGTTGTTGAAGCTGCAGCTGCGGTAATGGTATCAGTCAGTAATGCAAGGGTGCAATAAAAGCTAGTCTCAGAAATGACCAAGCTTGCTTTTCATACCCAGGCTTATGTCATATAAAAGCTGCATAAAAAAGAATGAAAGCCAAACTGAGGCAGAGTTCCCACATAAAAGCAATTGGATATAGACTTCTTCACAAATCAGATCTATTTGGTAGGTTCTCAATGCTTATCCTGGTAAATGTCTTTGTTCTGAAATTCCTGCAATGAGTATTAATGGTTTTCTTCACAGAGAAAATTTGCAAATACCAGAATGTATGTCCTGCTGCTGCTACTGCAGTCTGGGGAGATGTTGCTGAGGCAGTCCACAGCAAGGCTGAAAACAGCTGGATTTGACTCTAACTGTTCTTTGGAAGGATTTTTCTTTCACAAGAAGGGATACTGGAGTTACCATGTGCACAAGCATAGTAAAATCAGTGTTTCAGTACCAATTAAAAAATGAGAAATAATGATATAAATGAATGATGCAAAAAAAAAAAGAAAGCCTCAGAAAGCTAAACATTAATTGGTATAGTGAAACAATTTCTCCATCTTGATTTTAAATTCGAATGCACTTAATTTTCTTTCTTGCTAATCAGTGCTGCTTTCAAACTTGAGTTAGTGAAGAAAGTAAAAGACAAAACCCCACCTTTTTCTTCTGCCTGTTTGCTTGCTTTGTTTTTTGTCTTGGTTTTGGTTGGTTTGTTTGGTTGGCGTTTTTTTGTTTGGTTTGGGGGGTTTTTTGGTTTTGTTTTTGGTTTTTTTTTTTGTTAGGCCCCTTACCACTTAGCTTATCATATGGTTCTATGACTCTGGATTTAGGATGCTAGAGATAACCACTCTTTAAAAAAATATTTAATTAAAATAGTTTTCATGACTACTATGGCTATTCAGCTGAAAAAGGAGGTGAATATCTGCTGTTATTCAGAACCACTATTCTCTAGGACTCCTGAGTCCCATATTGTCACTTATGAAACAAAAATTGCAGTGGCTCATCCCAAAAATAAAGTAACTGAGAAATGAAGTTATTTATTTCTTGTGTGGGATAAAAATAAGTGTTTTGCAGCTGCTAGGTATATACATATAAATAAATAGATAAATAAATATAGCAGCTGAGCCCCTGACACATTAATAGGTTGAAACTCAGCATATATCATCCCTTCCTGTACTATCCTTTGCAAAGTATCTCTGGTGCATTGACTGAAAAAATACCAGCCTCCCATAACGCTTCCCCTGATTTCCCACCTCCAGAATAAACAGCTTCAGAAAGAAACTAGGCTGGCAGGAATCCGAGTTCTGTATGAGGTCTGACCTGTTGTGATGTATGTGTTTAGGGAGAACAAGGGCAGGATATTGATCTGAGCATATCAAGTGCCATTTACTCTTAATCCACTCACTGGTAACTTGATCTTACTATAATTTATAATGTATACTCCAATCCTACACTGATCTCAGATGTGTGCTTGGCCTGGACAAAGCATAAACAGGAGTTTCAAATTGTTGTCAGTAGCACTAAGTGGATTTTGTGACTATGGTAATACAAATGGAAAACCAGTGCATTGTATTTTCCCAGATTTCCTGCAGCAAACAGAATCCCATTACACTCACTCCAGTGAACATAATTTTTTAGATTCTTCTATTTTGGGTTTTCTCCCCGTAAGCAATGTGATACAACTCATATGTGTAAAGCAAAATTTTCTTCACTTAGCCCAAGCATTTTTATTTATTATCTGCTCCTTTAGCTACCTTATAACTCTCCCTTTGCAATTAAATCTGTGTCTCGTTATAAATGATTCTTTTGGAAAACAAGTCTATTTCTTCAGGCTCTTTATCTGCAGTGTCCAATGACCTAATGAATCTAATTCCCATATTTGGCTTTATTTTGCTACTGAGCTTCTAAAAATGGGAAGACCTCAACACACAAACAACAGAGTTGCATTTATTCTGATAGGTTCTGCCAGTGGAGACCTCTGCCAGACCTCATCCCCCTCTTTTCCTTCTCCTGTGTGTCTTTTAAGCTGAAACTTGCATGAAGCTGAATATTGAAAAGGTGCAATGTTGGAAAGGACTTGGGAAGATGCCTGAACCTACAGAAACAGAATAGAAATAGATGTGAGAAACGCCCACTCCTGCAGATGCAGAGCATCCCGCTCCTTTCTCTGCAATAGCAAGGGAAGGGATGTACCCGCCTCTTATCAGAAGGTGTCAGTGTTGCCCCTGGCCTCCCCTGTGCAGTAAGGCTGAACAAAAAAAAAAGCCCACGGGTCCTTCGTGAAGTTTGCTTTCACCCTACTAAAATGCCTTTCAACCTGCACATAGAGCTGAAATATTTCAGACGGTATTTCTGGATACCAGTTGGTCTCTGGGTGATGCACAGTACTGCTGGTAGAATAAGGTGGGGGTGTCAGCAGTGGGGGTGAGAAGGCTCGATTTTACAGGGCTGAATATGCTTTTTATACTGCTAGCTTTTGAGCTTGCCAGAGCATTAAAATATTTTGAGTTTAATTCGGGTACCTTTTACTTGTAAAATACTAATGGTGCATTGATGCAATTTTCAAATTCTCAGGTGATGAGAATAAGTTATGTCTGCCCAGAAACAAATTATGAAAGTCTATCAAAATGCATTTGAACCCAAAATTTCTGTTCCTTATGTTCTCATCCAAATCCTTCTTACATGGTTACATCCACCTCAGGGAAAGGGAAGAAAAGAGATAAATTAAATTGCTCCAAAATCCACAAAGTATACAAAGGGCAGAAGAACACAATCCAGAAAACTCACGTGTGCCCTGTTCAAAGACGTAAAGTCTGGGAACACAGCAACACCTCACTGAAGCCTCCTAGACAGAAAGGAGTTCTGTTTATCTCTTGTTTTCATACTTTGGTTCTTGTTGGAAACATATTTATGTCTATTATACTTTATCAAGTTTACCCCCTCACACACACACAACATTTAAATTATTTTTCAAATTATATTAATTAGGCAAAAGACAAAAAGGCTTTGCATGGGCTTGATTTGACTTCAGCCCTAAACTAGGAAAATGTGCAATATTTGACTGAGATTTTTAATGAATAGACAAGATATTTAAATTAATCCTTGTATTCACTTATGCTGAACAATGCTTTTGCATTGAATTAATTTTTTGAGGAAACAAATAAAGCAGAAGGAACTTTTTATACAGACATTTTGACTTTGGATATCTTCTTCTCTTCCAATTCTTGATCAGATTATTTCTAAAACCTAAGAGAAATTTCAGTCAATTGCATATTTACATTGGTATATTCTTATCACAGTTTGCTTGTTTCAAATTGCCTGATTCTGTTGCTGCTGGAGTAATTGGCAAATTTTCCATCAGCTTCAGTGACTGTAAAGTGAAGCCCAAATGTTTCTACTTTGCTAGATTAATAAAGTGATTTTGACATTTTTGACTCACTTGTGTAAATAAACATCAAAGAAAACTCCCTAATCTAACTACCAAAACCCAAAAAGTTTAGGCACATTGCTGTAGATTTTTGTTTTATTCTCTGTCTCTTGAAGCAACTAGCAATGCTGCTTCAAAGACTTTATTAATCATATTTACCTAGAAGAATTATGCAACTCATGGATTGAGGCACAGAACTTTTCCTTCGTTCTTTCAATAATCAGTTTACGCCTTGAAGAAAAAGTTGTGATTACATCTAAGTCTAGTTTATGACAAAAACATCAAATCATGTTTATCTATAATGCCACTTAACACATCGAAAATGAGAGGTCAGGTAATTGGGTTCTGGCCTCCTGCAACACAGAATCTCAGCAGAAGATTTCAAACAAAGGCTTGTGCCTCTCCTTGGTTTTGTTTGAGTTCTGCAAAGGGAACTCTGCTCTCTCTATTCACTGACAAGACCTTATGCTTAAGTAACTGTAATGTTAGTAGAGATGGTCATCCTCACACTGCTGGCAGGCAGTTCCCTAAGAAAAGGAAAGAACATTTGGACTAGTTTTTTGTCTGTACAGTATTCTGCTCACCTCAAGGAACTCTGAGGAAAAAGCTCCTTCCAGGAGGCCAGTTTCAGAGGTACAAGGAGAAAAAGAGGAGACAGATTATTTTTATATCATCCCTACCTAATATTAGGCATCCAATACCAAGCTGTCCTAGGGCACTTTGACCATACAGTCTAACAACACTTCTTGTCAGGATAAGCTCCAAGCAAAGCAGTTAATGAATGGATTTTCAGTGATAGTGGTAAAAATGGATTCTGCTGTCTGTTTTATGGTACCAGCTTGCCACTATTGTCAGTAGGGGGCATTGGAGAGAAGTTATTGGGGGGAGAGCGAGAAGAGTAATGGCTTCTGTTTCAGAAAACAGATAAAAGGTTCAGCATGTCTGGTCCAGGGTCAACTTTTGATCTGCTATACCTGGGTATCTGTAACCCACTTGCTCTGTGGCCCCCCTTTAACATTCCCTTTTCCCCATGGCTCAGCTCAAGTCTAATACGTACCAGCTGCACAACCTTGGCTTAGGCTGATGAAGAAATTCTGTGGTGCACAAGGGCTGTGCAACAGTCTGTAGAGCAGAGCCACATGAGAGAAGAAAGGTAAAATTGAAGAGGCTGGATTGTTGAGACAGGGCTCTTAAAGATTAAAGAGGCAAAACATGAACACGAAAAGCAGAAAATACTAAAAAGGGTTGGACTATGGCAAGTCAGCCACACTGAAAGTCAACTCCAGGGAGCAGCAAAGGCCAACCCTTTGCCTCCTGAGAGACCTTTGCGTGGTCTCCAGAGAACTCATGGTGAGGATTCTACTGCTGAGACTATCAGTGGTTCCTTAATCCTAGCTCTGCTGAGTGTAGAGCTGATAAACAACATATTCATAAATAATTGCTGTGTACTTTTAATTAACATATACCTTGCTTACAATGTCTGTTTGTGCAATGCTCAAGGTGCCCAAACAAAAAGCTCAGAGCAAGGATGGTTTATAAGAGAGACCTTTCTGGTGTAAATTCCTGCATGCCACACACTCCATCTTTTCTCCTGGTACCAGCAGCATTCAGCTCAGCTTTCCAGAGAGCTGCTGTGAGCAGAACAGAGCACAGGACCATGTGTTGCTATCATCAGCTGTCTGCTGCCCTTGACAGTGTCTGGCTCTGACTATACTTTGCATGAGCATTGCCTTCAAGCTAGCTAGTTTGCATGCTGCTGGCAGTGCAGAAGCTGGTTATCACAGGCTAGCAGGGTTCCTTTGCATCTGTCACCAGAGCTGTCCACTGGACAGTATCAGCATGATTGCATTACACAGAGTGAAGCTCAAGTGCAAATTAACATATAGCCCCTGCTCCTGGCTCTGGACTTTATCTGGATTGATTAGATAAGTTTAAATTGATAACACTTGGTATTGAAAAACTGGAAGGATACCTGGGAAAGCAAATGGGAATAATAAAGGTATGTACTGTTCAAGTAACTTGGTAAGGTACCTCTGACCTCAGGAAGCTGAGCTGCAAACTAAAGAACCCTGCAGCTTTTCTTTTCTCTACCTAGATCCTAAACCTTCAGTCTGATTCTTATCTCATTCCCATCTCAAATATTTCAGGTACATATTTAGCATAACTATTCTTGGGCATTTGACTTAAAACGCTTTTGTTAAGTAGGCTTGTCATCTTATTGTGATCCTAATTATCACATATAACCATAAACAGTCTGGTTTTTTCACTTCACAGCTGTGTGAAGGGTTGCTTCCCACACTACCTGCACATTATCTGACTAGTTCCACCATATTGAGGATGTTATTACATGTTTTCCACCCTCAGCAGATGGTAGTGCAAGGAATATTAGTTCACTACCTTATATCCACAAATTGTTGAAAATAAAGCTAAATCAAGCATTCTCTTATGCAAAACAGCTAATAATTTGCACTGTCCACTTTGGTGGGCTCTTTACTATTTTCCTGTCAAAATGGTGACATAGATCTATACAGAAAGGAAAAATGACTTGCTAGTGCTTAAGCAGCACATGAATTGATTGACAGTAGACTAAATTTCACATATTCCTCTTATTTTAACTCTATTGGACTACAGCAGTAGAGGACAAGTAGGACAATGCCATTGTCTAGAAATCAAGTGCCTGCTGTGTTTGGAATTGACTATGTCTCTGCAAATTTAATCAATTTACTTCAACAGAGGTACCACTAGAAAGGATGAATACAGAAACACATTTGTGCAAGAAACATTTCCTTTCTACTCACAGACTTGAGCTTTATAACAAGAAACACCTCAAAAAATATTGAAAGTGCAAAACTAAACCAACACCATCAAAATCCAAACTAGGGACAGCAGTAGAAATTATAGATTTGAAGAAAGCTAGAATATTGCTGATTTGTGGATTTTTTTCCCTAGGAAACCTTTATATTGTTGCTTACTGTGATGGAAAAATACTTGAAAAAAAATCAGGCCATGGTTTTTTCCCTTTAATTCCCACACTCTCACTGCTGAGCAGATCTTTAATTGTACTTTATTGAATGTGTGGTCAGGCTAATCAGGAATAAAAGAGTCCTGAGTGAGACTTTGCCCTTTGAAAACTAGTCTACAAATTGTTTTAGCGCAGCTTTCTAATATATCAGGGAAGGGAGAAGGCAAAGGAGAACTATTTGAAGGTAATTTGGTTTTAATATGCATTAACTTCCAGCACAAATACTTAAGGGAGGATATGTTCTCTTTTCTGAAACAGTATTTCTACTTCATCAGCAATGAGAAGCAAACTGAAAAGGTGAGAGAGAAGATGGGGCAGAATGGAAAGTGTAAAAGAAAGAGAACGTCTGCTCTGATATTGTCCCAGATACTCTGAGTTCCCTGGTGTTCCGAGGTGGTTAAATAATGCTGTCAGTCGTGGTGATAATGAAGGCTTCATGGAGGCCCATTTGCAGTCAAGCTTTCTGGATGTCAGGAAAACCAAAGAGGAATGATAGCAGAATTTGAGAGGGCACATATTAAAGGGGACTGTAGTTATATTAAAAAAGAGCAAATAGAAATGACACAAAATAGAAAGCAAGTGAAGAGAAGATGATGGGAATGAAGCAAAACTCAGAGAATTCTACCAGATAAATTTTCACAACCCCTGACAGTCAAGTTCTTCCCACAGTAATTTCAAATGCTGAAATTTTAAACTGTAAAAGATAAAACATTTTAGTTATCAATAATTCATTTTTTAAAAAATTGCTAAAGTGGAATGGAAAGTTTCGCTCAGATTTTTTAATGCCATTGTCACCTTTCTGAATCATTGCCATTTTCAATCAGTTTCTTTTTCTCTCCTTGGTACAAGTATTTAGAAATTGTAATGACTTCTGTCATCTCTCTCCTATGGGAAGGTATGGTACCCTGCTCCTGCTACCTCGTGGTAATAGTAGGAGATTGGCAGCAGTGAAGCTTACATACCATTTTTCAGTTCACTAATTTTTCAAATCCAGTGCTGCTGAAATTCAGAGTGGTGTTATAAATGGAGGTACAGACACAGAGGAGCATTTCTGACTGTGTGTTCTGTATGGTGACCATCTCCTCCACAGTGATTATAATCACCATCCTGAAGATTTTGTTCTAGAAAACTATCTTTACTGACTGACAGAAGTAAGATTAAGGAATTTCAGTTGGCTGTTTAGACAGCTGTAGGTTTCATACATATTTACAGGTATATTCTACCCCGCAGTTGCAAAACCTATGTAATTACTTTTATTACACGTTGACATAAAGTCTTTTTAATCTCCTTTGTAGCCACATGGCAAAGCATTTTTTCTACTTCATTATCTTTTCAAAGAACATCCCCTCTCTCCATGGGTTCATGGACAAATATCCTTGTCAGACATAGGTTCATTACAATTTTAATTATTTTCTAATTGTATGATATTTCCTCTCATTTTTTCCCTAACTGATGAGTTTCACATTTCCTCTTGACCTGATCTTCAATCCTCTATAATTATTTCTACAATGGTACATTTTATCAAAGAATCTACCAAAGTACATTATAAGAGAACCTGTTCGTGTGCATGTGTGTGCTGCATACTCAAGGGTTACCTTGGTTTAAGAGTTCTTTAGAGAGAACTATTTTAAGGTCTATTGAAAAGGTGTATTTTTGTTCTGGGTAGCATTTTACAATTGTTCTGGGTAACATTTTACCATTTCAATAGGCTGCATGTCTTCACATGTATCCTCACTTGCATTCAGCATGTCTGCAGGGGGGAATAATCACTTTGCATGCCCAATCACAACACTTCCATCTGCCAGGGAGCGTGTATACGCACTCATTTGGACAACAAACTTTCACTCTCAAAGGCAGTAAAATATACCTCACGAATTCAAGCTTATGATGCTGTCAGACATAGGGATTTTAAAAAAGAAGGTTTGGCATTTTAATTTATTCTTTTACATTCATCATGTCACTGCTAGTTTTTTGTGCTTGGAAAGGACTGTGCACATTTGAAGTATATTTTGTTTAGTCTTGATTATAAATATTCCCATACCTTCTGTGTTTGTTCTTATGTTTTCTGTTGTTTTGTCCCTGTGAATGCAAAAGTACATGCTTCTTTTCTATTAAACTATGTGGACTGTGTCATTTTAAACTGAAACAACAAAACCTGTATTTTGTTGTCTGAGCAGGTTCCTGATTCCTGCTGCTATTTATGAAACATATTGCTATTGGAGTTCAGTAATTTGTGTGAGACCAGAATTTCTTTGTCAGGTGAACACTTCTTCCCCAGGATAAGACTTGAAAAGTTGTCTGCTTTTCCAGAGTCTTTAAGGATTTGAATTAATCGTTTTGAAACTCAGCATTGTGTCAATCCTAGATGAATATTGCTTCTGCAGGAAAAAAAAAACCTCCTCCCCATGAATTGTGCACTACTCTGGAAAGCTGTCAACTCCCATTCAACATCAACCAGGACTCGGGCGACCTTTGATTAGCCTCATGTCACCCTCCAGTTAAATGAGTTAGTAGCTATTAAAGCTGAGACACACAACCTACCTTGCATTATAAAAGAGTATTTAGTATTTATTCAGCTATAGGCAGCTTCTAATACTAGTGTACAAAGACACTCAGCCTATAATGATTTTTCCACTTATATAAAGCTCCTTCTTTCATCTGATTACTTCTGGCAGTGGCGAAAAAACATTTATTTTAATTACAACATTTAAAATAAAGATTCCATTGACTGAACTGCATATCAAAAACTACCTTTCACTCATAATTCAGGCAATGCTTAAAACACTATTAATATGGACTTTTGAAGTGTAGCAGAGCATACACAGAGGGCAGAAATTTCATTTTGTGTGCATACTGTTTTCTCCGTTTTTGACATGGATTTCTGCTTTACGTCCTCCATAACATCTTCTTCCTTTTAACCTGCAAAAGCTCTGCAGTGAGAAGCAATGTGCAAAGCACTAAATGGAAGGTGCAAAACGAATGCATAGACCAGATAATGAAGGAAGTCCAATGTTCTGGTATTTCTAACTTAGCACAAAACTCTAAAAGTGCTTTTCCACTGAGAAGAGTAATAGGCAGATAGAAATGCATGTAAAAACAAAGGTAACACTGCAATTTAGCCATGGGCATTAGAGCATTTGTCCAAGATTGCATTAAGGATCTGTGTAGTTCAGTTTCTTGTCTCTGATAGTGACCAACGACATACGTCTGAGGGGTAGTATCAAGCAGCACAAGCATGCAGGGAGAGGTGTTTTCCTGAACAGTGGAAACAGTCTGGCTTCAGCACACTGTGCCTCTGAACATCCTCAGAGTAAGGCACCAGTGATGTCTCTCTCAGAGATGTTCTCGAGGCACAGAGATGCATTCCACACTCTTCTTTCTCATCACTGGTCAGCACATCCTTCTCTTTTGTCACTGGAGACATTGCTTTTCTTTCTTAGTCAGGGTGACTACCCTCTTCTCCTCTTTCCAAACTTCCAGATATCCTTTGAACAGAGCTGGCCAGGCCCACTTACACATTCTGTGCTGGGATTCCATGCTGTACTGCAGTCCCCCAGCAGTTCCCCCACAGGAATCAGGTACCTGAAAACTGATCACTCACCCCAGCAGTCATTGTGTATAAAAGTGTAGGTAGCGTTTTTCCTTAGCTACTGGTTAGGTCTAGAGGCAACTGAAACCAATAAAACATGCTTCCCTAATGTTCCCTAAATGCTTCACTAGGAAAGGTCAAAATCTTGAGCTGCTATATAGTCCACTTGCACTGGATCTATTATGAGACCTCAAAACAGGCTTGAAGTCCTGTTTATTTTTATCTCTAGAAGTTCCTTAATTCAGGAAGCCCAGAGCACGCTTTTCAGGTCTGGCATCATGCAGTACCTGGCCTAAACCCAGGAGTCAAGCTTTAAGGCTGTACTATGAGTGTAGTCATTTCAGTCTCACCTCTAAAATATTCTGAACTGCATCACCTGCCTCCCAGATCAACACAGCTTCTCTGACTCCTTCCAGCCAAAGCTATTCTGTTTTGTAGGCATTCATAAAATACTTACTCTGCCAGACAGAAAACATGACCATAGTGTTTTATGGTTAGTGTGCCACAAGAGAGAAAGCAAGCACAGCTTACAGGAATGACTGCTGAAAATAGTGAACCTCCATTCAGTCCTTTGCAGCCCCTAAATACTTTTACTAAGCAGTTTGACTGTTCTGCTAAGCATTTTTCTTAATATTTTCCAGAGAGTACTTAATTTTCCCTTAGCTTCATCTGGGCATCTACATATCAAAATCCAAGACACAGGTTTACGTCACACATTCCCTCCTGATTCAGCTGAATCTGGGCTGCAGCTAATGATGTCTTCATTTTTCATATTGGTCTTTCTCTCAAAAACCAGAAGAACTTAATACTTACAACCAAACCATATTATTGATTTTCGGTTCTCTCAGCTATGTATTAGCTTTGCTATTAGAGGTTAAAAAAAAAAAATCAGCTTTCTTCTGCGGTTGTACCTTTCCTATTTCTGTGCCAATATAGCAGGATAAAACTCTGCAGAGGGTTTGGTTTAGAGCTGGTAATAACAGTGCGAAAGGAAAAAGAGACAGTAATTACCATTAGCCAAGAAACCTCTCCAACATGAATGAAAGAAGTGGAGAATACTCCCAAAGGTACTTCTTTGTGACACCTGGGTTGAATAAGATGCTTCAGCCCTGAATGTAGTCTGCTGTTTTGCACTCTCTTTTTCTGTTCCTCATAGTTATGTTTCAGATGACTTTTGCTTCTCCAGAGTGTAGTGTTACTTCTGGGTTCTCTAATAGTTTTATGGTTTTAATTAACAGGAGAGGTCTTGTATTTTCCAGGCTATGCTGGTCAACTCTTGTTTCATTAGGAAGTGATGTCAGGTGCATTTTAGCACCTCTGCTGTGATTCAGTTGGCTCTTGTTTGCTTTTTTTAGCTTCTGATTTCTACCTGTACTTCAAACACCAAAGTTTGTCTAATAGAATGTCCAACTGTTTGCCTTTACATGTCAGCATGTGATGTTGAAGTGGGACTTTGTGAACACCTGTGTAAATTATTCCATCTCATAGTTTTTTGTTCTGAAATTTCCCTGTGGAATTTTAGACACTTTGGGGAAATTATATTTAGACATCTGCAATCTAGATATTTTCATCTGAGCTCCTCACTTTACACTCCTCTTTTAGCTGACAAAGGGACACAGGAACTTTTAAGCCACCACTAGTCTGATTTACTTAGGAAGACTTGTAGAAGATTGGGTGAGATGCCCTTTAAAAGTGCTTATTCCTCTGAATTGCCTAGAGAGGAAACTAGGTGAGACTAGGTTAGTTTAATCCCAACTTTTCTTACTTTTTCTTTTTTCTACCGTAAAAGCAGAGACTCCCACCAAATCTTCAAGAGACCCGTGATTATTTTTTCTTGTTGGAATTTTCTTGTATTTCATGCTCCTTTACTTTTTCTTTCAATATTTTACTGAATTTTTTTACTGAATTTTACTGAAATTAGCATTTAAGAAAATGTCCTTCCTGAGGTCTTCTATGTTTCCTTGAGGCACTATGTTTCTTCTGCCATCCTGCAATTTTGCACCTTTTCTGCTGAAATACAGTTGTATACCTCCCAAAATACTACCCCCAAAGGTGGCTAGATTTTCACCCTGTTCCAATCTGTAGTTCGTATTTCCATGTCCTTCTTCTCACTCCCTAATCTGTCCCTCCGTTCAAAATAGAATTTCCTGGAGTACAGGTCTGGTTTAGGTTTGCCCTGTGCATTTTCTTTTACAACTCCTCTTTACTCCATAAATTTATATTCATTTCCACATGGAAGAGCTGTGACAGCTGCTGTTTCTTGCTTCCCAATGTGATCTTGAGTCTTTGACAGAGGATCTGAATTTTTTGTTCACACAAATGCGATTTATCCAATTTTTTTTCTGTGACATTTGAAGAGTTCTGTGTCTTTCCATATTGGAATGAGAACAAGAAAAAAAGTATGATTTGGCCAACAATGTCCAAGACCCAATACTCCTTCCATGTTCTTATATATTCCTTTGACATGGTACTGGTTTGTTACAAGCCTCTATGACACCTGTCACAAAATGTAAGTGGTTGGTATTCAACTAGTTGCTTTCTGAATGCAAAATACTTTTTTCCTGCTTTCCTTGCTGGGGCAATGACTGACTGAGTCACGCTATTTTGAGATCAGGAATATGATGCCTTGATTCCTACCCCAATACAGTGTATTCTGTAGAGTGTGATATCATGAGCATCACCTTCCCTAACTGCTTATCTTGACTTCTGCCTGAGGAGCTGTGATAATTGTTTTTTATAAGCACTTTTTTATCTGCAACCACTCCCTCTGGTGTCAAGAGTTTCAGATTTATAGTTTTCTCTCTTTTGTCATGATTTATGACCTCTTTACCAGGCCTGTTTGTTTGTTTGTTTGTTTGTTTTTTCAAAGACATCACGCTCAGATCTGGCAACCATGAAGTAGATGAACAGAACAGGATTGGAGGGAATGTGAGTGTCCTACCCCACACCTACAGGAGAGAGGTGATGGGGCAGGGATTTTTTGTGCAAGGACATGTAATAAGATAATGAAGGAGCTGTCTGTTAACAGCTGATCCTGCAAGCTGATCATGGGAGGAAAAGGAATTCCAACTGGAAAAAAAAAGGACACAGTCATAGCATGGCTATACTTTACAACAGAACTCTCAGGCATGTGAGAAACAGAAGTTCATGTTACTCCAAACAGATGAGAAATCAAATGTGCATAGTCAAAGCCCTGTGTGAGGGAAAGAGTTATTATCAGGCTCCGTCCCTCCTCTGACAATATTTTGGAAAGGCGTTCAAATGGATGGCTAACTTTGACAATGGGTTCATAATTTAAACTGCAGCAGTGCTAAAAATGCACCAGTTACAACTTCTTTGTTGTGGCGGTGCATTTTAACCTTTATATGTTTGTTAATTATGTTTTAGTTTAGTGAATGGTTTTGCCCTCTGTATTCCCCTGTGTAAATTTGTTTTTGGTCGCTTCCCAAAGTGGTATGTATCAATCACTGTAAATCCCCCTCCCCTGGGGCGCTGCCATCCACCTGGGGCATCTCCCTTCTTCTAGAAGTTTCGGAGAGTCCACCAAGGTGATTGGCCCCATCCCAGACCCCTTCCCCTGTTCTGTATTCCCAATGGTGATAGTTTTTGTCTGTCTAGTTTGTATTTTCCCTTGAATTTTGTTATTGGAGCATCCCTTATCTCTTGAAACTCCCACTATAAATCTCCAGGACAAGCCCTGGAGCTTTGCCCTGCTGAGGAAGACTTCACCAGGTCAAGATCTGTGCCTGGCTGCATTCCATCATGAAACAATAAACCCACATTCCAGCACTGCAGCAGGGTCCTCTCTCTACCCTCACCATTGCTGTCTGAACATTGGCACCTCGGTGAAAAGCATCCCCCAAGTCCCCTAGGTAGCGGCGAAGCTACAGGCAGGACTTGCCAAGCTGCCTCCGTGCCAGGGTTCGTCGGGCAGTTTGGAAAAGGGCACCAAAGCAGCCACTCTTTGTAACCTGTACTTCTCTGATTCTGAAGTACAAGTTCTGTGAGCAATATTGCAAGCAGCTTCTCCTAGGTGCTGCATGGAGTTAAGATGCTGGGTTATGCATGGGAATCACTCTGATATAAGCAGAGATGCAATGGTGCCAGGAGAGGCAGAGATGGCTCAACTGGGATTTCCCAGGAGATTTCTTTTAGCAAGGCACATCCCTTACTCATGTCCCAAGAAAGATGGAGGGGCCATCACTGAGGAAGATTTTGGCTTGTAATTGTCTGTTATATTTATTTTGTCATAGTTTTTGTTTATGTGTAATGGGACCTCTTAAAAAGTCATCTCTTTAAAGGGTTAGTAAAGGTATTTTAATTTAAAGAAAAACTCTCATGATTTTCAGATATTTTGAAATACCCCTGAAAAAAAAATGAAGCATCTGCTATGTGTATGACATTGGATAATCATTAATGAACTTCAATGTGAAATAAAAGAGAGGAAAAGAAGAGAAATCTGGGGAAGAATATTGTGTTTCAAATGTAGGCAACGGCACTGATATTTTTTTCAAATTTTTGTGTCTGGTAATGACCACTCTCAAAAGAAATCTCTTATCCTTATGTTCACTTGCATTTAGAATTGCTGAGGCCTATTACAGTGTCAGCTTTTGTGAAAAACATAAGGAAAAACAGGTGGAAAATGGAAATATTTGTGATTAAAATTTTCACAAAAATGTGTCCCTTACATCAACTACCTTTTTAATTTCAAATTGTATTTCTGACTCTGACATAAACAGCTAAATTATTCCTTGTGTAAATGGATTCCTTTCTGCCTTGTTTCTTTTTCCATTGAAATAAATCTTTCATTGAATCAGTCGAAAGGATGGAGTTTAACATTTTTTGACAATTTCAGTACTTCAGGCCGCTGTCTCTAAAAACCGAAAGAATGGAGCTTTTGGACCGACAGACAAAAATATCATTACTCTATATTACCACATTTAAATATGTAAAAAAGAAAATAACTGCCTCTTTGCAGTAACACTCCTCTACAGATGCGTGGTGAACATGAGTCATATAATTTTCAGAGGTAGTCTTTCAGATAACTCTTTTTGGCTAGCTAAATTTTGGCATGCTACAAGCTGAACATTCACAGAAGGCAGGAGCAGCAAGACAGAGACACTTGGAACCCTAAAATATAATGCACAGTTGCTTTACACAGCTTCTGTAGGAAAGTTGAAAAGATTATAACAATAGAACAAGGGTCCTACCTACACAATGCTGAAAGAAAACTTGAGGAGTGGAAAACAGCTCTTTTTTCTTTAACCTTTTGAAACATGGAGGGCATTCATCCAGCATTTTACACTTTTGTTGTTATTCCTTCCTTTTCAATTACATTGAATTTCCATAATGCTTCACTGTGACATTTCCCTAGCCTCAGCTTTCTTATAAGCATCTCATTCTTCCAGAAAAGAAATAACAGATAAAGTGGAAAACTACCAGTAAGGCTTTATACCTGCAGCACTGAGTATGGGAAGGACTTCAGTGGAAAAACACAGCATTTGGCTGTAGAAACACAAAACAGGTGGTTATAGGTCAGTTCACATTCTTGTTAGCCCAAATTACCTTAAAAAGCAATTCCACTGCGCTTAGTTTCTCAGCATATTCCATCTATAATGTCACCAGTTGGACTTTGGGCAGCAAGTAGTTCAGCTTAAGGTTGTTGACATCAGCTAGAGTGATCTACCTGATGCCACCCAGGCAGATTTTAAGCAGCTAACAATTCTCTTTTGAACAGTAAGTCAACTTCAAAATGAAATTCAAGCTCTTTCTCTTCCACATATTGTCACAGGCACTGTTGTCTTTTCTGTTTATGCAAGTAAATCACTGGTATAGGACAAGAATGGTAATCGAGTGGGTTACAAAAGCACTTTAAGAGATATACCCCTGAGTACTATTCTTCAGAAGGAATCACAAGGTAATTGGTCTAAAGGAAACCATTAACACGTTTGGATCCTGCAATTTAAAACTCAAGAATTATGACATCTATAGCCATTCTCCTACTGTTCCCCTTCATCATCTTCTTACCTTGCCTTCCCTACTGCAAATTGGGACCAATACAAAAGGTAAAATGATAACCAAGTGCTCATCATGAAAATGCATACAGGGCAACCTCTGGCAGCAATGCCGTCTCTTTCAACTTGTTTTACTCTAACTGTGATCATTAAAGGCCACTTTCATCCATTTAAGTTTAGAGCAAAGAACAGGCTTCATAAGTATTAACCTCAACTTCTTCCAGATCGTGCTCATTTTCCTGAGTGGAGCACCTGATTGGTAAAGAGCCCTTCCAGGCAGTGCAGTAAAAGCCATGTTGTAATAGAATGCATTTTGGCTCACTCCTGTGGTATAACTTAGTGTCTTTAAGAACAAATGGAAGCAGTTGACTTCAGATCCTCAAAGAGCTACCTCGTCATAGAGTGTCGAACTACCAGTGTGCAGGACTCTTACCCATCACCTTCCTCCTTCTTGCCCACCCCTTTCATACAGTGGTTTGCCCTCATCCTTTGCCTGTAGTTGAGGGAAAAGGGTAGATTTAGGCATTCTTTGCACACAGCCATCTGAATTTATACAGGGTGACCTCTTCCTGAGATAACCTATAAATACAGTTATTTCTGATCTGGTTCTACCAAAATATTCTACTTTATCCTTTGGACCTGCAAAAAAAAAAAAAAAAAACAACAAAACCAATTTGATTTTTCAGGTCTATTTTGCGTATTGGTTGTCTGTCAGTTTATCAGATAAAGGTAAGGAAAAATGTTGAAAATACACTGCACATAGTTGGAGAGGAAAAATGCAGGCTTTCTGAGAAAGAATGGCAGTATTAATGTTTTTAATCTAAAACAAAATTTTTCAGAAGTTGCTAACATGTTAACATGTTAACATGTTAACCTACTACTGATCTGCTAACTTCCTGTAGTTTCTCTCACCTTTCCTTCCTTAGCACATAATTCCTTGTTCCACTAATGTTTTAATTTCTCTTTTCTCTTTGTTCTTTTATCTGTCTCATTTTCTCAGGGTATTGTTTGCTTATTTTTAAGATTATGAGATCCTGAAGCACAAACAAGTTCTCCTCTGTGCAAAGTATTCACTGCTGCTAGCAACAGTGATGAGAGCTGGTGAGAAAACTTTGAACTGAACATTTTATGTCAAGAAAAGCTTTTTTTCTAAAAACAAAGACTGTTCTATGATGTTGATTTTAACAGCTTTTCCCATAGACATGTTTCTGAGGATTGGAATGAAGTGTCCAGTAAAAGACTGAGACAGAACCCTCATATTTCCTATCTAAAAGTGGATATTTTCAATGCAGCTCCATTTTGTGATTTTTTTTAAGACCTTACAAGTAACCTTCTTCAAAGAAGTATTCAAAGTTTTCACAAAATTTATATTTTTTAAATATCTGAATATAAATATTATGAGTAAGCAAAATATTATTTATAATATAAATAATATTATTCATTAATATTATTTATAAGTAAGGAAATTAGTGTCTTTGATGTGTAATTCTGATCTAATTTTTTTTATTGTCTAATATTTGGGTCATAATTTAGTTTTCAGTTCATGTATTTTTAAGCATCATGATGAGACCTCTGTGACTAGTTCTTTGAAATTATTCCCATTTTCTCTCACATTTGCTTTGCTCTGTTCCGGAAGAGGTAAGAGGCCTTTTGATTTCTTTGTTGAAATTCTGGGTCCTTTGAACATAATAGCGTGCCTGTGCTCATTTTCAGTACAGCAATACCTTCATCCTTTATCTCTCCTCTTAGGAATGTGATGATCATTACTACTTATTTACTTGTGTCTGTTTACTGCATGGTGAAAACTCTTTCCAGAGCCCAAGTAGAAGCCCTTGTACACAATGAGGTGTGGCAGAGATCCTTGTGTGCTCTGACAGTAATGAGCCAGCAGGGCCCTGGCAGCCAGGAGGGCCAACCCTGTCCTGGGGGCATCAGACACAACATGGCCAGCCAGGCAAGGGAGGGGATTGCCCTGCTCTGCTCTGCACTGGGGCAGCCTCACCTTCAATATTGTGTGAAGTTTTGGGTGCCACAGTATAAAAAAGTTATAAAGCTGTTAGAGAGTGTCCAAAGGAAGGCCATGAAGCTATTGAATTATCTAGAAGGTAAGCTGTATGAGCAGTGGCTGTGGTCATCTGGGCTGTTCAGCCTGGAGCAGATTGAGGGGAGGCATCATCACAGCAACAAACTCCTGATGAGGGGAGGAGGAGGGGCTGACACTGATCTCTCCTCTGTGGTGACCAGTGACAGGACCCGAGGGAACAGGATGCAGCTGAGTCAGGAGAGGTTCAGATTAGGTATTAGGGGGTGGTCACCAAGGGTCACTGAAGGTGGTTGGGCACTGGAACAGGCTCCCCAGGGAAGTGGTCACAGCACCAAGCACAGAGTTCAAGAAGTGTCTGGACAAAAACTCTTGGGCCCATGGTGTGACTCTTGGGGCTGTCCTGTGCCATGTATTTACACTGGGAGACCATTTTTTTTTTTCCCCTAGCTGTGAGAGAAATATAAGATTAGAGCTCAGTTAAGTTTCCCTGCTCACTGGAAGTCATGGGATTTACTTGCAAAAAACATAGGCAGTCATATAAGCCTCCATTCCAGGTCTGGCACAGGTCTTAGGTGCATATTTGTGCCTTTTAGTAAAGCAAGCTAGCTTAAGGCAATGGTAAGAGTCCCATATGGCTTGTTAGAGGGGTGCTGTGTAACAGGCAGATCCCTCTGCCTGTCCCTTCTCTGTGGTTCTCTTCCCCTTCATCTGCATCAGCACCACCACAGGACAACTGTGCTAGGAAATGGGTTGGGAATATAAACCATGTCAAGATAACAATTGAAGGAGAGAATGGGTATCAGGACTCCTTTCAAATGCAGGTAATTTCACCATCTCACTTTTACAGTGCATCCTCATAACAATTACACAAGTGTAGCTGAGGACACTAGACTGTGCATCAGCAGGATGAGAAGCAGAAACCCCTGATACAGCTTCATCACCAAGCAAAGAGCCATGGGAATATAATAAGGTTTTTAAAAGAAAAATACTACATAATTTGAGACATGAAAAATTCATGAGAGCTGACAAAATTGTCCCTCTTGTTTTGGTTTCCATCAACCATATGATGCTTTTTCTATCTTCTTACCTTACAGCGCTGTTACAAGTTTTTTTCACAAAATGTTTGCAATGCACTTTGGGATGATCAGACAGAATGCAAAATCTGTACTTTTATAAAGAATGAGTGATTATAAAAGTCTAAATTAAAGAAATTACGCTTGCAAACTTCCATGAAGCTTTTTAATAGAGTACCTAGTGGTTTCATTCTTTATGCCTGAATGTGAGCCATGTAGCTCTTTATGACATCATTTATTTCACTTGTACATGCACTGTTCTACTCTTTACATAAAATGTATGTGTTCTTAAAATAAACCTGACCTCTCAGTGACTCACTGTTAAAACCAGAAAGTTTGAAAACATATTCATATGTTCAGCTCTTTTTAAAAAACAACAAAGAAATAAGCAGGAAGGAAAAGTTGTGTGGTTTGCAGACTGATCAGTATGAAAGAGCTGCTCATTTGCCCTTAGCATTGCTATGTAGCCTTGTGTTGCCCTCTGGCCAGCAATCAGAGCAAACAGATTCTTCTAACTTCTGCTTCACTGCACCTGTTCCAAGTGCTGCCATGCACAGAAAATTAGTACTCTTGAAATAATTCAAAAGTAGGAAAAAAAATAAGAAAAAAAGTGGAACAGGTGTTCAGTTCAATAGTTTAATTTTAAATATTGATGCTGAAAGTTTCTTCCTCTCCAGACAATAAAAATTAACCAGTGTTCCACCACACTGTTAGACTTTCCCTAACCATTTGGATCATTAAATGAATATGCAGAGATGTATTTCCATTTGTCCAATTTTTCAAAAATCTTTGAGTATGTTTTTAAAAGCCTTTTTTGCTTAAATGAATATATAAATAAATCATATTATTTAGAGGTGAACAGCAGAACTATTTTAATTAACTATGACTCAATAGAAGCAAACATACACAGACGTGGATATTAAAAATAGACCTACTGTATGGTCACATTATGTTTAGTATTTTGTACAGGTAAAAACTTAAATTAAGATTAAATCTGCACTATTTCGATGCCTAGTGTAAAACCTGTTTTAACAAAGCTTGCATCCCTGGATAGCCAGTGGCAGATCTTTTTAACCTCCCGCACTGACTACCCTTGTTTTCTGCATAAAGCAGGCTCCTCTGTAGGCCTGCGGTAGAAATTCCTGCTTTGGGGGATCTCTTTGTGTCCTTTAACTATATTGGGAGAAGTGTGTCTTTGCAGAAGTCAAGGGTATTTAAGTCAGGAACCAGTCTTCCCCTGGGAGCTTACAGGATGAATAGCAAATTGCTGATCCAACCTGAAGAAGGATGCTAGGTGGAGAGAGTGATGCTGCATTTTCTATACTTGATTTGTATATTAGAAGGCTTCCCAGAGTTGGAATCTCTCTTTCCCAGAGTTCAGGGCACCCTCTCAGAGGGGTGAGCAAGCATCTGCCACCCCCCAGCATGAGGAGCAGGGAGCTTTGGTCTCAGCATGAGCCTGTGCTCTCCCCACAGCTCTCCTCACAAACATGGCACTGTGTGTAGCCTTGTGAGGCACAACAACACTCCCAAGCAATGTCAAGCAACACTTCCACGAGGCACAGATAAACCTCATTCTTATATGGCAGCTAGGCCATTGTTTGGGAACAATAGGAAACTCAGGCTCCTGGCATGTATTGCTAGCACAGCCATTTTTGGTTTGCAGTCAATTGTGAACTAAGACAAAACTTATTTGCATTGCAGGGTGCTTTTACTGCTGCAGGGTCAGCAATGACAAGTCTTAAGCCCAGGAAAGCTTTAACTTCAGCAGGGGTGAAGCTGTGGATGTGATGTAGGTCAGCTGAACCCAGATCATAGCAGAGCTTTAGAGGGTTCAAGCAAACAATGGCCAGCCCAAGCTTCTGCAGCTCAAGCTCAGCTAAAGACCTTTGAGATGTGAGTAGGGAAGGAACAAGCACTGGAAAGCAGGAATCCTTCACTATCCTCAAGGGTTTGCCCATTTTAAGACTTCTAAATGCTAAATTTTGTCCAACCGTAAATCAGCTCAGTGGCTAAAACATACTAGAAAGCAACCCACAGGAAATAATTCACTGCTGGGTAGAGGTCTCACAGATGATTTTGACAGATCACATAAAGGCAAGCTACTTTTTCCCAAAGGCAAAGCTGTTGGGTTACCTAGGTTCATTATCCCTGCTGAAGAATCATTTTGTACAATATCACTTTTGGTTGTAGTCTTTGGTTGGACAGATTTAGGGCAAAGCCCCTTCACACAATTTCACACTGGGCTGTGTGGGTGAAAGAAGATCCTAACTCAAAGAAAAGTAATTTTTAATCTTCACAATGAATCACTGATCTTAACAATGACAGCTGCTGTGCACACTTAGTCAACCTGAAGTTACACTGCAAAACCCCTGTGACATTCAATATTGCAACTCAAATTTTGGCTATGACAAGACACAGCCCTGACATAAAGGGTAGAAAATTTTGCCCCCATATGCTTCTGTGTTGGAAGACTGAATTTTATCCTTGTGAAACTGTTCACAAAAAAAAAAAAATTTAAAAAAATCATTAAATCTTTAGTACTAAAGGTAATTTTCTGGCATCAGAGTGGAAGGATGTGTAGAACTCCTGTAAAAATCACATATCACAAATAAGAAACTTAATCTTTCTGAGTCCAGTTTTTTGCCTAAATAACCAATTAGCAAGATTCAATTGTATTCCTTAATTTGAGGACAAACCTGAAACTGCTGTCTCCCTGTTAGCCATTAGATTTAAGGATATTCATATTGCAAAGTAAAACAATATTTAAATGTAACTACTATTTAATATTTAAATGAAAGAAAGGGCTACTGAAATCACAATCATATGTAACACAGATATATCTGAATTTCAGCTGTTGTTTTAAGCCAGCCACGTTAAAAAATAAATCTATACATTAAATTATTCTGGTATATACCTAGGAAGAGAGTAAGCATCACACAGCAACCAGGAATTTTGTGTTTTGGAAAAGGCTTGATCTGGTTGTGCTGGTTTGGAAACTGCACTGAATACAACTCCACCAGGACAATGATCAAGAGAATATTGAGTTTGAAGATCCAACTGGGCTTGTATCCTGAGTGCTGCCAGAGTTTGTGCAGTACCTGACATAATGAGTGGGAAAACCAGATCTGCCATTAGGAAAGGGTCAACATTTGAGTGCCAAAGTGTTTTAATCAAGTCCAGGATTATGTAGTAGATGACAATATACACAATTCATGTATTAAATTTTTTATCTCCTCTATTTATGATCCTTATTTTAGGATATTTAAGGGAAGTAAATTTCTTAACAAAGCAAAGTCTGACTCTGTTCTTCTAAAAATGCCCAAGATTATGCCAAAATTTACAGCTGTGGTGGTTCTCTTCTGCCAGTTTCCATTATGGTTTTATCATCAGCCTTGTCTTTTTCCTTACCACGCTACCCTTTGATGATAGCCTTTGTCTTCTCAGATTAATTTCTTTTGGTGCTAATTAAATACAGTTATTTTCAGCCTGACAGAGTAATCAGTGCAACTGAAAAGAAGCACCAAGATCATTGGCATTATGAAAATTATAACCTCAGACAACTGCATCCCCCCTGTAAACTTACCTGAAAACTACCCTTTCCCCTGTCACAGACATGAATGCTTGCTGAGGGTTACAGATCTTATTTTTCTGACATTTAAAAACTTCCTGGTTCTGGACCTATTTTTGTTCTTGTGCAGATTATAACTGTCATTTTCTGTTGAATCTTAAATATGGATGACTTCACATTTTATCATCCTGATTTATTCACTACCAATGCAAGCTCAACACAGTTTGAAAAAAAAAAGAGTTTCTTATTTTCCACATGCATATTCATTAGCAGGTGGAAAGGATCATACACAATCACAGTGCTTACTGAGGCAATTTGCCTGCATCTGCCCACTTTTTATTGTTTCAGGTCACCTGTCCTTTAGAATTATTTCTATCCCTGCTGTAGCACAGAACACGCTGCTTCACTAAATACCATCCACACATATGATGAAAGAGAAAGTCCTTCAGAGGAAGGAAGATGTCAAAAGAAAGAAAATAATATAGTAAAAAAAAATTCAAAAATCTGTAATAGACATCAGAGGGGAACTTGTGACAAATGACAGACAGTGATGCTGCCATGCCTGGTCTGTTCCACATTGGCAACATTGGAGGCAGTTCTGCCATCTGTGTTTCCAGGTGGGAATAAAGGACATCAGAGAGAAGGATCTCTGGTGCTGAATAGCAGAAACTGTGTTCTGGGCAAGAATGATAAAAAATGGCTTGGACAGCTGGAATAAGCTCTTCTCAGGAAAGAAAAAAGAGGGCACAGTTTTGTTGTTTAGCACAGAACAAAATCCATTATATCAAATTGCTTTGGGCATTTATTTAACATCTGATTGCCTAAGGCCAGGCATCTACAGCTCTTTACAAGCAAACATTAAAGACTCTGTAATGTTCCACATGCACTGTGGGGCCTCTAATCCCTTAATTCTGTTTATTTTGTTGGGTTTAAGTCCACTGGTTTTAGTGCAACTTCACTAACACAGAACTGGAATAAGATGGGACTTGATGGTGTCATAAAAGCTATCCACCACACACTGTACCATGTCAACTTGTATTTTCATGCTGAATAGGAATTGTAATACACCTTTTCTCTAATTATTTTCTAAACTTTGGTTGAAAGAAGAATCTATCATTCAGAATACTAAATCTTTAGTGCTTACAGAGTAACCACTGAAAATAAAACCACAGAGAAAAAACCCACGCCCTCAACTTTTCTCTCATTTAGAAGGGATTTTCTGACTTCCATGTAATAGGGAAAAATGTACTTTCTCAGCTGTAATGGGAACAAATTTACTAGACTATTTACCAGCACACCTGCTAACTTGCTGTGCCAAGAAATCTTTTGGAGAAAGGAATTTTTTTTGAGAACCACAATTTAATTCCCTGGTGTTTCTCTCTGGACTTCTGTGCTGTACAGTACAGATATTCCTCATAATCACATTTCTAACTATTTTTTTATGGGCATGGAGATGTCACCACATTTTTGATTGGATGAACAAAATTTAATAATTGTTAACCCACCTTATTTCCTGCTTCAGGGAGCCATTCGATTTAATGGAGCAGTTATTCTGACTTTTCTGACTCAGACTGACAATCAGCTTCTTATAGTTAAATTAGGAGCATTCTCTGGGCTAGAAGATCCTCTGACAATTTGCATGGTTATACATACATTGCTCCACTCTGGTTTACATTCTGAGTATTTATATTTAGAGAGCTGGCTTTAGTTTTCCTAATGAGGTGTCACCCCAATTTCGCTGCTTAATGTTTATACTACTACAGTTCTTTGCCACTTGTCTGCATGGTCACAGGATCAGTGGAGGGATCTGCTCCAGGAGTCACTGGACATGGCAGACTTCAGATGCCACCCCACAGGGTGTCTTTGCAGTTGCAAACCAACTACTTCATAATTCATAAAATAAACTACTTTGGAAACATAAGGTTTGTTTCTTTGGGTTTGATTTTTTGGGTTTGTTTTTTTTTTTTTAGAACACAAAGGTACCAATCTCTAGCTGAACAATAACCTATAGCACTTTTTCTTAGGCCTTTTCTGATCTTTTGTTTTTGTAGCTTTTGTTTTCCTGTTGGTAATCATCTGCAGATATTTGAGGAAGTGCTTTCCTTTTCTAAAAGTTTTCAAGGATTACTTCTAGCCTTAAGCAATAGATTCCACAAGACAGCTTCTGGAGATGGCTTTCTTCACATTTATTTCAGATATTGCACACCTGAGCAGATAACATAGAAAACACTGGACTGGACTGGTGTACACCATGGTAGGTCTCTAGCTGCCTCTGCTATTCTTACAAATTACTTTTTTTAAATTTTCTGTAGACTGATGAAGATTATTTTGTCTTCATATAATTATCTATTTGGTACTGGCTTATTTCAAAAGGAATTTCTTCTCACCTTGAGGTGAAGGCATTATTGCAAACCCAATAAAAAAGGATATTTTGAAATCTACTTTCTTAGCTTGAATATTTTTTTTCTACTGACAAGTAGGCCCCTGCAGGGCTTTATTATAGGACGGACTTATCTGCAACAAATTCATTAGAATATCAACCACTTGACCTATGTTACATACCCACTACCCAAGATGGCACAAAATTGTCCTGGAAACACCTAGAAGAATTACAAATGGAGTGGTTCACAGATTATGGTAACTGATCTGGGGCTTTGCAAAACACTTTGAAATATTAGCTAATGTACTATGCTCATTGTTTTACTAAAAACTAGGCTCAGCAGAAGCCGGAGATATTTTGCAACTGCAGTAGTCATAAAAGATTAATCACAACAGACAGTGTCGCAGTCTTTTCTAAGACGTAGCAGGTTTTGAATAGAACCAGTTCCCAGCACTGAGGAAACCTGACCAGAGCTAAAGATTGCCCCAGTGCAGCAATGTTGCTATCTATGTTTTGGCAAAGGGAAAAGGCCTGAATCTGGACTGAAATTCATTTATGTTGAGAGCTGAATATATATACATTAAGAAGGAAACTTTCAGTCTCACGAATCTAGCCTTGCAGCCTAGATTGCAGGCTATTGCAGAGACCACAATTTCCTAGCTAAATTGCTTTGTTACTAGCAGAAAATCTACCTCTCTTACACATCTCTGACAGCCTTGCACAGCTCTGTGTAAGACTTTCAGAGCTTGTGACTTTATAACATAGGCTGTTTATGTTTAAACTCCTGTTCTCCTTTTAGTATTTCATTTCTCTGAGTGCCCCGTTGATCTCTCTTTATTCAATTTAGGATTTAAAATACCTCTGAGACAGTTATTTTAGAGATCCAGCTACATTTTGATTTAGCTTTGTAAAATATGTGTAATAAGAACATAAAACACTAATGTCAAAAGGGATAACGTTGTTGGGAGTACAGTTTCTTCCAAGGTAATAGAGGCCAGCTGCAATCACTTCTCATGCAGAGACTTTTCACTGAGTGTTTTACAAGATGCAGACCTGACATGTCAAAAGCCCATCAATGGATTTGTCTACTGCCTGAGGGGAGATTTAGTGTAGGTGGCCACAGAAGGCTGTGTGTCGAGGGCATTTGGAGGGCTTGGGTTGCCACGTGCCTTCACTCAGGCAGGGAAGGTGCTGTTATCTCAAATAATTTGTGTTAAGGACCTGTGGTCTGGGCATTAAACCTATGCTAACTCTGTTCTTTGTTTTTTGGCTGTCCAATTTGCAGTTCAGCTTTGGACAATCATTAAAACTTAGAGAAAAGACTGAAGGCATCATATTTTAATTTTTAAAGACTCACTATTTTACAGCCTTCACAGGGAAAGTAGAAAGCTATTTATACAGTGTATTAGAGGTTAATTAAACTTTAATTTTAAAGATTATTGCACAGGTACATTGATCTATGTTTTGGAGGAGGAATATTACTTTCAAGAGTCTCTGAATATGCCTTCTATTGCTCCTATGACATGTGAGTGTGTGTAAATATAAAAGAAATTAACATTACTTGGAAAGGAGGGAACTGGATAGGTATCTTCTTATTTTGTGGCTTACTTCACTTGCTACCAACTTACCTGCCTTACAGCTGCTAAGGTCACCACACATCAAAGAAAACATTCTCATGGCAAGGCTAGGTATGATGGCATCAACAGAATTATTTCAGGTCAAAACCTTCACAGTCAAGTTTATTCAAACAAATCTACCTGGTTGTCTCTATAGACTGACAACAATTACTGCCTGGCAAAAATAGGAAAGCTTTCACGAGTGAATTTCAGCTCTAGCACACTTAAAAATGACCTGCACACTGAAATTCACTCTAAATATTTGCCTGAAGACAATAAGCTATTTAAGCTAACAGCAGCACCTTTTATCCCTAATGAAGAGCACAGTACTGACACAGAGCTTTCTTAAAAGTCTTTGGCTTCTTTGTTAGTTCCTGGTGCAACATCTCTGTCACACAGTTCCTTCTCTCCCCATTAACAGCAGCAGCCCAGCCTGCCATACTATTTTTAAATCACAGGTTTGCCACTTTCAAAGAAATGAAAAAAATCTTCTAGCAATGCATAGAATGGTTATCTGCTTTGATGTAAATGGTCTGCTTTATTTGAAGTATATTTATAAAAATATATTAAAAAACCTTAAAATTTACATGTGATATTCTGGCTTTCAACTCTGAGGCAATGATTTCTAGCTTCCTCCTGAAAAAGAAACTATTTTCTGCTGCCCCTTCTTTGTCTTCACCTGAAAATCCACTTTCATAAAATACTATTCTGCATATTTTAATGGCTGATGTAATCAAGAAAATGCATAAAGTTGTAATTGAGCTCACTCACTTAAAGGCTCTGCATTTGCAATTGCCGTCTACATCCCAAGCGCTGTCACAGCAAAAACACTGCATCAGTGACAGTTTTCTCATTTTATCTGCCCACAATGGGTAATTGTAATTCTGTCCTGGTGGGTTTACTAAAAATGTCTTTGTGCAAGCCTCCTCCTCCATATGGTGACAGATAAGAGAATATGCTGTAATCCCCATTCTTTGTACAGGGAGCTGCTTGCCACTTTGACAGAGAGATTGGGCTCCAGTCTCTCAAGCCCATTTTTTTATTGTTAAGCTGGTCATTGCTCTAGATTCATTTTCTGAACTATCAATTTCTTGTCCCTTTCATTTTCAGCATTCATCTACTGAAAATGTTTTGTTGTTCATAAAGCAAAGTTCTTAAAGGAGTAAAAAATGTTTTTTCTATCTGTTCTCCATGACTTGGCAGCAATCCTCTCAGAAACCTTAAGCAGTGTTGGGCTTCCATTCAATTCAAGATAGTGCATGTAGAAAAGGCTCAATGCTCTATGTCCAAAATATTATTATTGACCTAAACCAGGAACTAGTTCTCTAAGTCCTAAACACTAATCCTAAATACAAGTGTTCAATGTCCAAAATGCCCTAGAGGAATTCATGTTCCCTATGCACCTTTTCCCAATATTTAATTTCCCTGGTACACCTTTATCTTACCGGGTCAAAAAATCAGCACTAAATTAAATCAAGTGTAATTTGCCAATCAGCCCAGGACCTAGATTTATTGTAGAGATTATCATCAGAATAGTAAAAATCTGTGATCTTTACTAAATAAAGCTGGAGCTGCATTTTCAAAAGAGAAAAAGAAATCTGAGGGAGCTGTTCATACAACAACAGAGTGGCTGTGACTCTTTCTTTAATCCTGTTGCCTGCTGAGGAGATTCAGACCAGGCACCCTGTGAGTCCCTCTCAAAGCTGCCCTACCTACAGGAATGGGGGTTAATCTCTGCTCTGGGGCACTGCTGAGCACACCTGTGCAGCTCTGGGTGTGCTTTGGAGTGAAGGAGGAGGAAAAGCACTGGTTGTCTCATTTTAAAGGGATACTGGTGTGGCTTTTCTCTCGATGATCAGGATAATTTTGAAGGATAGGGAGGCTGGTTTCTAGCCCCTGGACACAGGATTACATTTTTCTTTTTGGTCATATAATTAAAAGGATTATTCAATTACTCTGATACTTAATCCTCACATGAAAAATAATGTATCCTTCTGCTGGTGAGTTTCAGAGGGTAAAACAGGTTCGTTCTGCATTTGTGAAAAGAGTTTTAAAAGGAGCTGAAGGCCTTGTTTTAGAGGAAGGTTCAAAGTTACAAACACCAGTGAGGGTGTGGAAACTCCAAACTATTATGAAAGTCTCTATTTAGGACACATGCTTGGTGCTTCTTATTAAAAAACTTTAACCATTACCTCACATCTAAGTTTCTTTTTCCTAAACATGTGTGAGTTCTTTTGGAACTTCCTTCAAGGTGCCTGGATGTAACTAAGTAAAATAATGCAAAGAAACCAAAATAGTTCCAATTCATAGCCAGATATTTTCAATCTGGCCATTGCAATGCTTAGCATCAGAGTGTCTAAACACATTCTTCAATTTCATTTTTTTTTAGTTAGCACGTGGGTCTGACTCACAGGTCCACGAGTTGAACTGGTTCTGTACTGAATTTTCAGATTGACAGTGACATTACTGAGACAAGATATTCACTCTCAGAATAGCATATGTGTGGGGAAAATACTAGTTTAGAAGGCTATTTTTTATAACAAAAACTCATTCTTTCAGTCATTTTTGAAACAAAAAAATCATTGAAAAAAGACAAATTTACATATTTCATCATAACAGAAATATTAGGTTATTTTATGGTTTTGCTTTATCAAGTCTTTCCTCCAAAAATAAAGCAAATATATTCACAGAGAAAAAAAGAGAATGTAGTAATAAAGGTATTATCTTGACTATTATTTCTCTCACACACAAAATTTTGGTTCTAAATTTCCTTAAATATGTCTTCTCTAGACTAGATATTCAACTGATTGGTATGTTGCCTAAAATCCTTGTTATTCTCCTGTCTTGGTATCTTTCATGTGCTTATAAGTCAGATAAAAGAAGAAGTCTGACTGTATTTTAGTTGTTATTTTTGCTGGAATAAGTCAAGTCCAGAATTCAAGAGCTTGCTACATTAAAATGGGTTACATTACCATTGATCTGAAAAAAAGTCATCTAAGCAGTATCATTTGGGAGCAGGGACAGAATCCTTGCTGTCAAATCTGCATAAGTGAAATCTTTCATCACAGGCAGGTAAAGCCAATTATATTTCTGCTCAAGTCTAATTGTTCTGCTTTCTCAGGGAATAAAAGGAGAGTTCAAGTGCCTGCCTGCCTAAAAGTGATCACAACAGATCATGAGGGTGATTTGCCGATGGAGGCACTTCTGAGCTTTCGGGCCATTTAGGAAAATGCATAGTAAATATAAATCTTTACCAGATCCTGGACAGAGCATGAACTCAACAGCAATCTGCATTTAAATGGTATTTAGGAGGATCAGACCTCAACCAGACTCCTGAAGAAAATTACATATCTGATCTTGTGCATTTGAAAAACTCGGATGCGTTATTAGCCCCTTAGATTAGAACTGATATGAATTACACAGCAAAGGAGTAAGAATCTGCAGCAAGAAACAATTTAGCACAAATAGGTAGTAGCTATTCTGTACCACATTTGATGTCCCAAAATAGAAGTGAAATATGATCCAGAAAGTGATAAGTGAACAAACACAATTGATTCGTAGGAAGAGGAGGAGGGAGATGGGTAGGAACATTGCAATTGACTTTGTTGTGTTACACCAGGGGATGGAGGCTGAATGAAATGTGTTTAGCTTGAATCTGAGCTGCCACTCACAACCCTTTGATTAAAAATAAGAACTGTTGCATCATGACATGCAACATTCTCAATCTACTATTCCCAATGAAAAAGCATTTTATGTAGCTGCACCGCACTGCATTTCAGATGTCTAGTTTTAGGTTATGTATATAAGCATGATAAATGACTACTTACAGAGGAGCTGATATCTGATATTACAGAAAAGGAAATAAAAGATAGGAGGAAAATACTCCTATAAACATGGGTTATCTAATATCAGATATGAAACTTGCTAATGACAAAGTGCTAAATCATTTCTGGGACCTGATATTATTTGTAATTTTCAAGTCCCAACATTTCCTACTAACCATCAACCACAAAAGTATGTGATTTCTCCAGTGAAATGCCACAGCAGCACAGAAGGTAGCTGCTTTCTTCAATTCAAAGGCATAAAATTAATTGATAGGTGTAAAACTGTATTTTAAAGAAACTGAGTTTCCTCAAATGCCTAAGTGATGCAGAATTATTGCAGACTATTTATTTGTATCATGTCAATAATATATTCAAATCTGTTAGATTTTTACTGAAGATGTTATAAATTAACATCTCAGGGTTATGATGTTTAATTAGGTGAACATCAATATTAATAACCATCTGTGACTGTCATCTACACTTTTTCTAGTTTAATACTATATACCATATTGGACTGAAAAATGCATGTATACAAGTGAAAATCAAGGAAATAAAGCAACTGACTTTGAAGAAAATATATTAGAAACATCATCTAATTGCTAATCATTCACTAAAACCCAGTATCTACAGTGATTTATGTGCTCTTATCAATAGAAAGGAATTAGTCAATTTGACACATTTTTGTGTCAAGTTTTGCTTAACAGTACAATTAATCTTTCAACTTAAGGGGGAAATTGTTTAGTACACATTTCCTGCTTTCTTCCCTGATTGAGATGGAGCATTCTGAATGTCATTCAAATCATACTTTTTCTTCTTACTTGATATTGATTAGCCTGGGCTAAATTTTTGCTAATACATTTAACTTCAGTATAGGTGCTCAGTTACACCAAGCAGCTGGACATTTATCTATTATGTTTTTCACTAGGCATTGTGAGGGCAAATTTTAGCTGACTACCTATTCAGCTTTTTAGAACGGAGCCATATGCTATTATGTTTGTAGGAAAGACACTGAAGGAAAGTAATTTGTGAACTCAGGGGCAAGATTTGGTTGAACAAACACAAGATTCTGTCAAGAAAGTTGCCATCAACATTTCTTCTGGATGAAACTTTTTCAGCACTGCTCTTTTGAAGTTCCTGTAGTGACACTGTGATTTGAACTTCCCAGAACTGCTGAAAGAGTCTCCACACTGACAGAAAATAAATATGTAAAATAATAGGGTCAGAAAAAAGGTCTGCAGAGTTATATTTACGGCGACCCAAGGATTCTAAACACTTGGTATGACTGGTTAGCAGCTCCTGCTCAGACAGACTGCAGCACAGCTGCCAGCTCTCGTCCTTAGGATGTTGTTAACTTTTGCAGCCTGCAGGACCCCTCTTCCATACAAACCTGCCATTGACCCCTGGCAAACTGGGGATTTCTCAATGTGCATTGCACTTTTTCAGAATGGGAGTTATAGCCAAAAGAGGTGCCTAAGAGTGCAAGTGAGACACTTTGGTGCAACTCTGCGAGTATATAAGCTTTATAAGCTCCACAGTTTAAACTCAAATGTTCTTCAACTGATAGCCATTTTAGCGTACTTGGACAAGTTCTACAGCGGTCACAGGGAAGATGTTTGGCTATGATTTCAATGAAATACATGTGAGAACAATCTCTTCACTCTAGTGGTCTGTGGACTTGGTACTGTAGATTGTATGGAGTATGAAGAGTACATTTTCAAAGACAGTGTCTTTTCCAAAATGAGTATCATTTATAGAGAGTTTATGTGTTTGGGGTTTTGTTTTGTCTTGTTTCTTTGGGCTATTTTGTTTGGTTGGTTGGGTTTTGGTTTTGCCTTTTTTTTTCTTTAGAGGGAGTTTTCTGGTGATGTATGAGGCAGGGCTTTAACCAGGGCTTTAACACAACCACAAAAGAGATAAATATTGTTTATATTAGACAGCAATTACAGGTTTTGGTAGCGAAAACTTCTCCAGGCCAAAGAATAGTAACAATCTGGTATCAGATGCTCCATTCTTTAATCATCTTTGTGCCCCTTCACTGGACTTGTTTCAGTATCTGTGTATCCCACTTGTACTGAGGACCCCAGGAATGGACTCAGCACTCTACATGTGTCCCACTGGGGCTGAGCAGAAGGAAAGGATCACCTCCCTTGAACTGCTGGCAACATTCTTCCTCATATAGCCACAGCTGCAGCTGGCCTTCTTTGCTGTGAGAATGCATTGCTGGCTTGGTCTCCAGCACCAGGACCCTCACACCTTTTCTCATAAATCTGGTTTCCAGTCAGGCACCCCACAGTGTGCACTGCTGCATGAGATGATTCCTCCCCAGGTACAGGGCTTTGTGTTTCCCAGTGATGAGCTTCACAAGATTCCTGCTGTCTCATTTCTCCAGCCCTTTAAGGTTCCTCAGAATGGCAGGACAGTCATCTGGCGTATCAGCCACTCCACACTGCAGTTTTGCGTCACCTGCAAACCTGCTGAAGCAATGTTCTGCCCCATCACTCAAAAGACTAATAAAGATGCTACGATGTATTCTTCACAGTATTTACCCCTAGGCTTTACCACCTGTGGCTGATTTCAAGATGGACTTTGTACCACTGGTCACAACATTTTGAAGTCAGCAGTTATTTTCAATCCGCTTCACTGTGCATGTATTTAGTCTGTACTTCCTCAATTTGTCTAGAAGGATGCTAAGCAGTGTCCGATATCGAAATCATTCCTGAATTCAAGATAAACAATATCCATGGCTCTTCCTTCATTCACTAAGATAATAATTTCATTACAAAAGACTCTTAGATTGGTAAAACTTCATTTCCCCTTTGTAAATCCATGCTGTCCTACTCTCAGTCATCTTCTTGTTCTTAATACCTTTGGAGATGGTTTTCAGGAGGATTTGCTCAATTACCTCCACAGGGATTGAAGTGAGGCGGAAAAACCTCACTTTACAGGCAAAACAAAAATAGCAACCAAGGAAAATCTGGCATATGACATTTATAAAGACCACTTGTTAAGATGACACTTGAGTAATGCAGCTGCAGCCTCCCTTTCCCTCTGAGCAACCACAAAAAAAATCACAGGTGCAGGACTGAGTATCTTTGAGGGTAGGAACTGAGGTTCACATTTCACAGGCATAGGATGAAGACTGCTCTTCCAAACTCTGACAAATTCATATCTTAGCTTTGGCAGGACCACTGAGGTAAAGAGAGGACAATGGTAACACATCTCTGAAATATTGCAGCAACTGTAATTTAACAGAGATTGTGAGTCTGATACAAATGCAGAATCAGTTTTAACAATTTCCTCTCCTTGGTTCTCAGGGAAATTGTGAGAAAAGCCTCCCTTGTCTTTCTTCTGGTTGGTTGGGGGTGAAGCCACTGCTACCAAAAGAACCACAGAAGAGAGGACAGGCTGGGTGGTCCTGGTATTTGGTGTGACATGAGAAACACCAGTTTTACCATAGCTTTGAGTGACAGAAGTGCTGGATTTTAATGTGAGACATGTCATTCACTGCAGGGACATAACCTATAATCATTGTGAGTTAGCTGTACAAGCCCTGGAAAACCCTACTCGTAGTCTTTTTATGGTATAGCCACTAATTAAGTGACACTGTATTTAGAAGCGAGTGGGAAAGGAATACAAATTGTGCAATAAAGGGAACATCAAGCACCTCTGTGCACTGGAGAAACACTAAGAAAGAAAAACAGAAAAATACTGAAGAACAAACCTGTCTATCTTTGTGGTTAGTTTGTTGCATGCTGAGTGCATTTATATGTAATACTCATATCACCAAAAGTAACCACAGCTTTGTAGTGCCATGCTGAGAAACATGCCCTCAAGCAAGTGACTTCCCAGAAAATGATGTTACAGCATCAGTGTATCAATGGCTTTATTGCTCCACGGTGTAGTTTTCAGCAGGCCGTGCTTCTGGGAGCAAAACGAGCCACTGCTTTCTTGCCTAGAGTGTTCTTGTAAAAATCTAACAGTATAGTTACAGGCTAGAAAATAATTCCCATTCTCAGGTGGGTAATTGCCACCTTTCTTCTTCAGGTCTCTTCTCCACCCTGTAAGTATTTGCAGTTCTCTCTGCAAGCAAATAGATCTTCTCTGCATTTAAAAGCATGGGTGACTGGCTAATAATGTTAGAGTGTACACTACGCTTGAATCAACAAACAAGGGTAGATCTACTGCTTCTTGGAGGAGTACTAACATATGTTTACTGCCTGGCCGTAGTCACAGTTGATTAAATCATTGGCTGATGCAGAACAGATAGCACTACATAAGCACTAGAGATGCTTAAGGTTGTTTTTGCTTAATCACGCAGAGTACAATATCATCCATTGTATTAAACCATGAGGTCTCTGAAATCATGTAAGTGTGCTTTCTGCCTCTAATTTTGTGTAGAGAATTATCATTGAAAATATTTTTTTCCTTTATGGAAAGTCCAAAACCAAAGTAAAGCAAAACAATAAACCAAACTCTGCCCTCCACAACTTTGAGCCTACTTTCCATAAGGGACATTTGGCCTTTTCAACTTTTTAGAGTTCGATTGCCATATGTATCTAAGAATGAAAGTACATTTACATTAAATATTTACATTTTACCCAGCAATCAGTTTTAAAGTAAAAGACTAAAACACTTTTGCAACACTTTTGTTTTTGCTGTACAGCTCATCGTACTGTCAGTCAATTCAAAGTCATTGTTACAGCCATCACTGGAAGGCTATAAAAAGCATAAAACCTTGAGAATTTACACACCCCAAGGTGTGTACTTCAAGGCTGTTCCCTCAAAGATTTGCAATTAAACTAACACATACCTCATTTAACCAACTAGGTGACAAAAGCACAGGTCATGCAATTTTGTGCTAATGTGTGTTCCCAGAAGTGACTGAGGAGACAAGAAGGTAGTTTAATCCCAGGGACAGAGTTAGTGAGACATGAAAGAGAAAAGGATCTTGAAGGATGTATCTGGAAAGTGTTCATATGGGTACTGATACTTTATAAAGAGTAGAACAAGTCAATACACCACTAAAACAATAAAACAACTGACGACAAAGCATTTTTGGAAGAAGGTTAGTTCTCATAACAAAATGTGACAAAGAAACCCAAGTCACCCATTCTTGATGGAATAAATTATGGCTGCAGCTGGGTCCAATGATGCTTCTGTTATAACATTGACCATATCTCCTGAGCTATGTAGGTCTCTCAGAGCCAGGCTTAATTTACTCCGCTTCCTATTCAGCTCATCCTGGCAATCCAATAGAGAAGAACACAGCACAAGCTCTGTCTAGAGGGACAGGATGATGGCAGTGTGCCAGAGCTGCAGGCTGGTGTCTGGCGTGGATCTGCCACACCTTCACCATGGCAGCCTGCTTCTTGCTCCCAGATGCTGAGTTACCCAGGCTCTGTGTGGACACCTCAACACATTTTTCACAGTCAATCTGCCAAGTGATTCTGGGCTGCTGTGGGCAGCTGAGGTGGCCCAATGCTTCCCAAGAGCATACTGGTCCTGGTCTACCCCTGAGGGACAGCACACCCTGGAGCAGCTATTCACCACCCAGCAGGCAGTCACCGCTCCTGGATGCCCACTCCAGTTTAGAGGATACTCTTGAAGGGGTAGGAAGCTACATGCAACTCAAAGGGGTGATATTAACAGGTGGTACAGCTTGCTCTGCAGAAATTGAACAATTCTTCTACTCTCTCTGACACTCAAGTGCCCTCTCAAGGTCAAGGCACTGTTGCATAGTGGATGTCCATTCTTGACGCAGGGTATCAGAGATAAATATCTCACATCCTCAGATTCAGCAGATCATTACTCTTGTTCTGAGTCTGGGGGATTATAGATTTTGGACTCTATCATCCAAATCAGTTCCTTTATTAGATATATGTCAGAGCTGAAGCAACAATAACACCTCAGTGCTCCCTAGAAACCATTCCTGTGAAGTGAAGAGGATGGGACAGTAGGAATTCACACAAATGTGGGCACTGGAGAACAGGATAAAATGTTATTCACTGCACTGTTTTTCAGTTATTTGCTCCTCTTTACAGTGAGTGTGAATATCTCCAACCAGTTTTCTGGCAACAGAGGAAAACTTCACTGCTGGAAATCCATTCAAGATTAAAACACATAAATTAAAGCTGTGAACTAATTTTCTAAGATCCCATTATAGTGTATTGTTTTTGAATAGCCAGGCTTTTGGAGCAGAGGGAAGGGGTGGAGGGGAGTGGTGAGCGCAGGGGTGGCTTCTGCCAGCAGCTGCCTCCGTGTCTCACAGAGACAATTCAAGCCAGCCCCAAGATGGACCTGCCACTGGCAAAGTCTGAGTCCATCAGTGACAGTGGCAGTGCTTCTTGGACAACAGATTTTAAAGAAAAGAGCAGCTGCAGCTGGGAGAAAGACCATGAGAGAGCAAAAAAACTGCAGACACCAAGGCCAGGGGAGAAAGGGTGAGAGGAGGCGTGCCAGAGCAGAGATTGTCCTACGGCCCATGGTGCAGTCTGTGGTGAGGCAGGATGTGATCCTCCAGCCCCTGGAGATCCACAGAGGAGGAGCAGAGATCCACCTGCAGCCCATGGAAGACCTCAGTGGAGCAGGAGAGGAGTGTGAAGAGTCCTGCCCTTGAGGACAGAGCAGCAGACACAACATGAACTGATGATAGCCCCTATTCCCATCCACCTTCACTGCTGAGGGAGAAGGTAGAGAAAGGGGATAAAGTTGATCCTGGAAAAAAGAGAGGGGTGGGGGGGAAGGTGTTTTGCTTTTTTGTTTTGTTTTGTTTCTCATTATTCTACTTTGATTTTATTGGTAATAAATTTAAGTAGATTTCCTGGGTCAAGCCTATTTTGCCCATAGTGGTAACTGTGAGTGATCTCTGTTGCTGTTTTACACCACAATGACACAGACTCTGAGATTCAGAAGGCTGAAAATTACTCCCTTATTTCTGGGATGTTTCCCTTTTATACTATTTTACACAGACCAATTTGATTGATGAAACAAAGGCAAACCTCTTCAATCACATTGGTCAAACCAGAAGGACATCAAGAGAAGTCCCTCTTGGGAAAAGGAATGAATAACATAGGTACAGTTACAAAAACATTTCTCCTATTTACAGAAATTTCCCTGGGAAAAGAATTTCAGAAAACTAAAGCACCTCAGGCATGAAACCAGGGCTACAATCTCTGCCTGTCTTTATTTTGACCCATGAGTCCTTCATTATATTTATTTTCTCTGTGCTACTCAGCTGAGGAGGGAAGGGATAACACAGCTTTGGAGGTCGTCTGACATCCAGCCAGGGCCAATCCACTTCACCATTTTAACCAGTGAAGATCTAGGCAATACACCTGTGGAGGCTGGGGAGCATTTTGCTATCTGGTGTCTCAGGCTTGGATGATTCACTCTAGGTGTGACACACTGCATTGACTTGATCTCCTTTGCCTACTGTGGGAGCATGAGGAGCTCACTCTGATGCCCACTTGAACACAGGTGTCTTTAGGGGGTGAAATTTCTTCCCAGGTCTCCATATCTGGGGAGAGCTGGAGTGGAGGGGCACTGTGACACAGGGGTCGTCAAAGTGTTCATGTAACAAAAAAAATGGGGAGAGATCCAAGGGTACTGTGGAGGCAAAAATCTGTCTGTGCTGAGTTGTTCAGCACGTGATTCTGCATTCAATATGCAAACACTCAAACACAGACACACACATGTATACATGGATAAATAGTCTCTATGGAGCCATATGTGTACTCCCATTAAAAGAATGCAACCTGTGCAGATAACAATTTATGAACTATCAAACCCACTTTCGAAAGCTGGTCTACAGAATATGGCAAGGGCTGAATCCAGAGTGAATATTTATGACTGAGATTATAGCCCAATGGAAATGGATGCTTGTAAAACAAACACTGTCAGATGTTTTAACTGTGCCTTTGCCAAGTGACCCCCTGGGAGCCTGATCTGAAGCCCATTTAAAGCAGTGGAAAGCTTCCCACAGACTTCAGTGGGTTTTAGGATCAGGCATCCAATGTGACTTGCAATGCCTATATGTTAAACATCCATTTATCTCTCAGTTCTAAATCAGTTGAAAGTCTATAATACCAAATTTGTTTTAACTGCTAGACCTGGGGGAGTAAACCACTTTCAGTGTAACATGCAGGGATTGATATGAACAGATTTCATTAACAGTAAGGGGCAAATAGTGTGTAATTCTTAGTGTGTAATTCTGTATATGTTACAAAAACTTTGCCTCATAAAACGTCCTGCATTACACATAAAAAATATTTTCACTATTTTCAGTTCCTAGATATTTATTGGACATTGCTACCACCAGCCATTTCTTTCTGCAGAATGGTCTTCTATCTGTTTTGGGGAATAGTATATTGACACATAAATTTTGTCCAAAATATGCAAGAGCCATATTTTAAATATGTGGCCTATTGAAGAGACAGTCCATAGATTTAAATCTTCAACTTTCTCTGTGAAGTGAAAATGAATTGTACTTTTTCCTTTTTTTTCTATAATGCAAGTGTTTAATTGTTTCAGTGAAAGACAAATAAAGGCGAGACATTTTATGTAGTTCTTTCCAAAATGAACAAAAGATGACTAAATGGAATTTCAAATGTGAAATTCTATGCATAAATCCACAAGCTTTTCCATTTGACATGAAATCTTTTCCCATTTTTTTTTATAGCTTTCTGTGAAATGCTGTGGGGTTTTTTTTTTTCTTTTCAGCACAACAAAATGCTAAAGATTTGTAGAGGAAGCGGAAATAGGAATTTTATTAAAATTTTTTTTTTGCCAGTATGTGGAGTAGCCAGAATACCCTACTTTTTTGTTAGAAGTAACTCTGGATTTGTATCACAACTTTTAATGTGTCATCAAATAGCTGTGATCAATAGGCTATTCACTACTTATAAGAAAGCTGGACACAATATGTTAGAATGGAAACATCTGACGTATTTGCAGGCAAATACATTTTAAATGCTCTCAATAGAACTCTATGGTGAACAGGGCTGATGCATTTTGATCCTGGTTTTGTGCATGATATCCATTAATAACTAATAGCTCAGCAGGCAGTTCTAAACTCTTTCAGACCAAGTAATATCAGGCAGGTCATTCATTCATGTTCATCATCTCTGTCAAGGGGAAGAGAATACTTCATTATCTGGGATCTTTTTAATGGTCACTTCTGACATGCCTGCTGTGCCTGGGCAGCATTTTTTACACATCTTCAACTTCCAGCTAACAGACATTCAGAGAGAGGGGTTTCTGTCATTCTTTTTTTCTCTACAACAGTGACTGTAGGTTTCATTTTGGGTTTGATTTTTGATTTGTTTGTATTTCTGAACAGCAGATTATTATATCTTTTTATAAGAGATAGGAATTTATTTTCAAACATAACTGTGCAAATCCTCTGTTTATATTAATGTATGTTTTTGCAGGTCTAAATTGAGCAATTTTTCATAAAATAGATCATCAAAAGAAATTCTACTGAACTTTCTTCATTCTTTGGAATTTCTTTTTTACAGAATAAATAGAAAATCCTATTCCTGATATGTCAAATTGGGAGCAAGTAGAGAATTTTGCGTGTGACATTCTGAAAAGAATAATCTCTAAAAATCTCTATATACTGAAAAATGTTCACCTAAACTTGTTTAGATTCATGATGTGTTCAGTTTGACCCAGAAATTAATTATACCAGTAGATCTCATCAGCTGCAAATTGTTTTATCCGCCCATCCTACACTTTTACTCTGGAATACATGGTCTGCATTGCCTCTTCCATCATCTCCTCTGGATGAATAGATAATTGTGCAGTCTTCTCTTACGTCGCTTCTCCAGTAATGTTGAACCTCAGTGCAGTAAGTGTCATGGCACTGGCACTCTTACTTGGTAATTATGAGGAAGAAAAACTCTAATAATTGAAGGATTAAGCTGTTGAATGCCTACCAGGGGTCAAGATAAAACACCAGCTCTTCCAGCTATTTTTCAGCCGTATATATATGAAATGTCCTACATCTGAGGGAACTGAGGTTCCCATCATTGCTCAATTTTGTCATAGTCTTGTTTTATTCCAGTACTCTTTTCCTGTCATTTGATCTGAGTTCATACAAATGTATTTTTTGTGCACTGGTTTGAAACCACTGGAAAAATTCTTTAGGAAGTGGTATTAGCCTCTGTAGATAAGAAATGCGACCTCTTCCATGCCTTTAAGAGATATGTTTAGTGACTGGGGAATAGTTCCTGTCCTGGAAGGGATTTGTCTAGCCTGAGGGCTGAAATAGGGTGTGTGAGATTTTTAGCAGGAAGCTCATGACATCAGCAAGGTGCAGATACAGTTCAATTTAAAAATAATTTCTAAAAGAGGAAAAAAGGGAAGGAAAAATGGGAAGGAAAAAAGGGAAGAAAAAGGTCATACCAGAAAAATCCAGTGTTTTTCCAGCAAGAGGATGATGCAGACCAATGTGCCAACTGTTGTGTTTTTTGGATGGGACCCATCTTCTACAGTAACTGGAGGGAAGCAGTCATGTTTGCCAGCCCAGACAAAGGGCAGATTAAGCAGGCTCCTTTGGGGCACTCAGCATCAGAGTGGCCAGCCCTGGGAAGAGATGGGCACTGTTCTACAGAGAACAAGCCTTGCTGCTGGATGCTTGCCACACTGTAGGGGAGACACAAAGCAAACCACAACTCCTAGACATGCTGATCAGGACTAAGCAAATATCTAGCAGAAGGTATGTCTGGGTAAAATAATTACAAGAGGTCTTCATTTCATCAGAGAGCTTAAGAGCGATCTGCCTCTTCCTTGCCCTATGCTTTTCCTCATGCAAACGATGAAAGAAATCTTGCCTGTGAATTGTTGTACTTTGCAGTCTCCAAATTGTCCCTCACAAAAGTCCCTTACTGTTTTTCACTTTCCAGAGTTTCAGTCCCTATGAGAATCTTTCAAACTCTAATGCTTCCTTAAAACATTTTCTCCTGCCTACATGCAAGACCGGCCAGAGAAAATACACAAAATATTTCTGAAGCATTTTAAATGATATCTTCATAGAGATTGCATCTGTAATATCTAAACCTTTCTGTTACAAGTAATTTCAAAGTCATGTTATCTTTGTTTCGCTCTCAAACATGCCCAGATGACAATTTCCTGTTCTGATATTCACCACAGTACTGGGTACCATCTCAATAAACTGCCAAATATTCATGGTCATGAAAGTTCTTACTCTGTGCAGGGTCTGGAGCTCCATCACATTAACTGAACACTTGAGCATATGTTCACATACTCTTGAATCACACTGTTATTTAAGTAACATCTGAAATTTCACTAAGTCTTTTCTACTGCCTTTAAAAGTCCCTGAGATTTAAAACAGGGGGTCAGCTTTATTCTTAGCATGACTCTTCTCTAATTTTTGAAACTACCCCAGGGATGAATTTGGGTCAAGGTCTTTTCTTTACACCATTTTCTTTAATAGCTCTATTACTTCTGTATATACATGACATTAGAAATATCTCAGAATTAATCATTTTAGAAATAACTGTAGCTCTTTCACAGAAGAGATGTCTTGAAACACTACTTTTATCAATACATTAAGTATAGCTAACTAGCCATTTCTGCCAGCTATTTTACAAGTTAATCAAGTAAATCACTCATCGCTGTGCTTTACTGAAACTTATAGAAGAGAATGCACAGAAAAATGAAGATGTTTGATTTCATTTAGCTTCTAGTGTGTTGCCTACTTCATAAGGGAATGGAAATAAGTCAATAGCAGGGCTATCTCATTTTTCAAAATTTGGTCAGCCACAAGCTGCTGATATGGTGCAGATTTCCACAGTGCATAGACATTTTGCCATGATGTGTCAACCAAACAAGAATTACAAAGTAAGTTACACTGGATCAGGATCTTCCAACAGCCAGAATGCCTTGAGCACAAAGAATATGGTATTTTCTTTATATGAGGGGTGTGAGGAGACACATACATACATTACAGATTTGCTTACAACTCATATAGGTCTTGCTAAGTATAATCTTGAGCAGCATCATATTGAAAAAGTGAGTTGACAAAGCCTGAGTACTGCATTTAAAACCTGAGATTAGAAATTAAATAAACTCAGAACACTTAGCAATTTAACTGAGAAGAAATATTGAAATCTAAGACCAGTTAGCATTCATATAATATTTTGAGCTTTACCACCAGCTTTGATGAAGCAATTTCTCTCCAAAGAGGAATACAGTTAAAAGTATTTTGATGAAGTACTTATAGCAGGAAGGATGATGGGATGGGTAGAACCAGATGGGGTCTCTCTCCTGCAAGGTTCAGTAGGAGGTGGCAATCAACTTGAGTCACTATTTCTCTTTCTGTCCTTGTTTCAGTGTTCTACTTGACTTGCAATCACCCTCCAAGGTCCCTGCCTTTATTAAGGCTGACCAAACCTCCTTTAGTGGAACAACTCCTTGTAGAGCAACTTCCTGTAAGTCCTTGTAAATTATTCAGGGATTTTGAAACCTTTAGGCTAGCCTATGCATTAGGAAATCCACTTGGTAAAATGGTGTAGGTCATTGCTTTTTCTTTATTCCAAAACAAATCTCAGCCAAAAAGCAGTAGTTTCAAACCAGAATTTTAAAATAAAACCCAAACAAATAAAGGCTTATTTTTTTTCTTTTTTTACAGTTACACATTTGCAAATCAAATTTCTCATCATATAGGCTTTGCTACATAATAGATTATTTTAAGTTATGGGTAAAAATGTATAGTACTATCATGTTTTTCCATCTCACCAAAACTGCTCATAATATACAGCTTAAAATTACACTATCTGCAGATATATTAAGTAGAAGAGAGCTCTAAATCTGAACCTTCCTGTGGCAAAAGTTGAAGCTTTTATGTTAAAGGTTATTAAATGGTGCAGGCTTCTGAGGTGTACTTATCTCTGGTTTTGGTAAGTTAAATATAGCAAAACGAAATAAAAAAAAAATAGAGTACAGATTTGGGATCACATAATGGTTATTTAGTTATGAGTGTTTAAATTTAAGGGAGTTTGAGTAACTATTCTGAATTAAAATGCTTGCTTTTTGATTTCTGGGTGGGGTTTTGTAGTTACTTCTTGTTACTCAATTTGTTTAGTTAGAAGATGAACACAACTTTGTCAGTAGGTATTCAGTCTTGCCATCATGCATTTTACCTAGGAAAATTAAAGCATCCATATTAAAATTCTAGTAATATAGCCAGAGATTAAAAAAAATTCCCACTTATATTAAAAATTAGGTGTATCTTATGGATTACTAATAGCATCTGCTGGTAGGAAGAGACTCAGAGAATTAAGAAAACAATAAAATAATGTCCTCAGAAGCTGCCTTGTGGATGACAGTTCAGATTCTCACAAATTTGATGGCATTTGTCATACTGTCGTGGGTTGATCCTGGCTAGACATCAGGTACCGACCAAAGCCACTCTATCCCTTTCCACATCAGCTGGACAGGAGAGAGAGACTACAACCACAGGTTCCTGGGTCAAAATAAAGACAAGGAGAGAACACTCAGCAATTGTCATCATAAGCAAAACAGATTCGACTCAGGGAAAGAATTTTGATTTATTACCAATCAGATCAGATCCAGGTAATGGAGAACAAACCCAAACCCTAGAAAACACCTTCCTCCTAACCCTCCCATCTTTCTGGACTCAGCTTCACTCATGATTTTCTCTCTACCTTCTCCATCCTCAGCAGTGCAGGGGAATGGGTAACAGGCTCTGTGGCTCTGTGGTCAGTCCACCACACATTGTCTCTGTTGTTCCTCCCTGCTCAGGCAGAGGACTCTTCACGTGCTCCCCTGCTCCAGCGTGGAGTCCCTCCCATGGGAGACAATCCAGGCCCAACATTAACCTGAGTCCTTCCCATGGGCTGCAATTCTTCACAAACTGCTCCCACAAGGTGCAGTCCTTCAGGACCAGACTGCCCCAACCTGGGTCCCCCATGGGTTCACAATGCTGGCTGGCATTGCTTCTGTTTTTTCTCACAGAAGCCACCCCTGTTCTACCCCCCTACCAAAACCTTGACAACCAACTCAACACACAGAGGTGCTCTGGCATAAATAAAAGTAGAAAAAATGTATAAACTCAATGTCTAGTAATTTTACTGTGACAATTTTCCAGTTAAGAAGATAGTCTTATTCAAATCAACAGTCACCTTAAGAAAATATCACTTCTAATTATAGTCAGGGAAAATATTGATGTAAAGAGTCACTTATCTGAAAAACAACCATCCAACCAAACAAAAGGTTTCTGTCTGAAAATTCTGGTCAGGAGAAAAATAATCTGTTTTATCATCAACTCCACTATGAACATTAATGCTGTGTTACAGCAGTAGCATTTTATAGTGCTTGAAGCTCTGAGCTGGTGAGGCAGCAACTTCAAAGTTTTTAAATCCAGAATGAGTTGCAGGAAAGGATTAGAAGAAAGGTCATTGACTCCAGAGAAAGAATAGTGAGCAACATCTGTTTTCAGGAACATTGTGCATTAGAAATAAATGGAGAATAAATTGTTACTTTACATTTTCCAGTCCATATGCTGAAATCATCATTTCTGCATAGAAGCTAAAGAAACAGAAGACATCAAATAGAGAAGTGTTTGGTGCCCTTCTGTAATGGTTGCAGTTTAAACTGAAATTATTAAGAGCTGTAAAATGCCTCATCTTTGGTAAGAGAAGCAGAGAAAGACTTAGATTTTTCTGGCTCCTAACACTGTAGAAAGAAGCAATCTCACAATAAAGGATGTTGATATCCAATTGATACAAAATATTCTATTCTGTTACCTGGAGCATTTTTTTAGAAACAAGATGCACCTGTATGGATAAAAGGCAAAAGGGGGATTGAAGAGGCAACAAAGTATTTCAGTTAAGGAAAGCCATAGAGTAAGGGTGATGAGAAGAGTTGGTGCCCTTTATGGATCTTGGACAAAAGATCTGAGTCTACATTCCAACATAATACTGAAAACTAGATCAAGTTCAGTTGCTGTATATTTCTGCTTTCTCAGTGTTGCAGCTGGGAAAGCTACAGATTCTTGAAGTAGAAAGCTTGAAGAAATTCTAACAGGAATAAATCCAACTTTCCATTTAACTTCATAACTATGTCAGTCTGTAACAAGGCCTTGCCTTTTCTAGTAAAAGGCAATAAACTCTGTAGAGAGTTTGCAAGGCCTTGGGACAAATCTGTCAAGTCCATTCTTACTGAGCTTTCCTTGACCTGCCTGCAGCTTTGTTTTACTGGATTTAGCTCCAGCACCATCTTTTTTATTTGACTAGGTGTCTAAGGGGAGTTTGTTTTCATTCTGTTTATCTCTGTATGTTGTCACCTCTAACACAAAGAGGTAACAAGTAATGTGGACATGGCAGAAGCTTTCCTATGATTGCAGAAGCTTTGAGAACTGAGGCCATAAGATATGTGTGACATGAAGGGGGTGCAGACATGGGATGGTAAGAGATGGAGTACAAATTTGATGCAGAAGACCCCATGCTTAAAAACACCTCAATGAAGAAGGAAAGCATACCTGAAGATGGGCAAAACCAATTTTTTCAGGTAACAAAATAAAAAAGAAGAAAACATCTAACACATAAAGGTTACCATATTTAGTAAATACAGATGCAACATGCAGCTACAGATCAATGAAGAACAAGAGTGTAAAAGCATGCTGTCAAATGTACAAGAATTTCCCTAAGTGGATCCTAGAGTGAGGTGAAAGAAGAAACTAGTAACACCATATGCCTCCTGATGAGACATCAGAGGTTGACATCTCATTGTAACACAATTTCCAGCACTGTAGAGACACCAGCTTTACAGCCCACTGGAGCAGTGGAAGAATGAGCACAACATCAGGAAGGGATAAAAAACTCAACATGTGTATTTCAATTTTAACTACATTGTTACTATTATTGATGTTTTTTCTTAATGAAACTATTTTTAATATACATTAGATTTTTTTTCTTTAACAACTAAATCTAGATTAATATGATTACTCAATTCAATTTTGAAGATACTAATGACAAACTCTAGGCTGTATATGCCATGGGTTCTTTTCTGCCTAATGCATTGAAGTAGAAAAGCTTGAAGAAATTCTAACAGGAGTTTATGTGGAGCTATGTTACCTCTGATCCATAAGTCCACCTAGCTCGAGTCCCCTTTCTCTACCCTTGGCCATACAGAAGTGGTGGGTGCTCTTACGGATGCTCAGCATAGTGTTAGCAATAATTACAAGATTTGTTTATTAGGGTGGATCTTGACCTTACTGCAATCCCTTTCCAAGTTTTCTGGATGTTACTACTGACTTATGACTGTAAAAGCTGAGACCAAAACTCTTAAACTTGGCTGAAGTCATGTGATAACAGCAATAATGAGGCACTGTGGTGAATATCTCTAAGACAAAGCCACCAATCTTTGATGTGTTCTTCTGGTACATGTAATAATTATCTCATACACTGCTCTGTTGAACTCATCTCTTTGTTCCCACTCCACCCTCCACTCTGTCAATATTTCTATTCTCTATAGTTCCTCTTATTCACCATGCACACCATCATCTACCAACCCTGTACCAACCTGTTCAAACATTTCTAAACACTAAGTCAATTAAAAGCTCAGTCTCTGTTTCTATTGATGAAAGTTGCCATTCCAATTTCCTCTTTTGTAAAGGACTTTTCTTTACTGGTATGATCCTGACCTATGGGATTATCCCTGAGTCCTGCCTCACCTTTAGGCTCTGATTGCATAACAGAATTTTTGTGTTTAACACTCAGTCACCTCCCTTTCACCTTTTTTTGTGGGTTTTTTTGGTTTTCCTTTGCCTTCCCAATGACTGTACATCATTCATTTCTGCACCTGGATGTAGTGTTTCTAGAAAGGGTCAGGACTGTGTCTTAGATTATACTAGATGCTTCCTCTTCAGTTCCTTTCTCTCCATCTTCAGACATTCCTTTTTCAGATAATGCACTCCAGGTGATCATAAAATCTTTTGTCAGGCCTCATTTCACAGATGCTATTTTATTCTGACAGCTTTGCCAGTGCTTAGACAAACTTCTCCTGTAAACAAGACCTGTCTTGCCATGGCAATATAGAAAAGCTCTCTAGATATAAAAATGTGTGCTGGGAAAATATCACTTCATATGTTTGACCCTGCAGATTCCCTCAAGCTGGTTAAAGCAGGGACGAGGTTGTATTCAGGCAAAATAATGAGTTCTCTTTCTAAAATATGAAAGCTGGTTCTTGTGGTAAGAATTCCATACACACACTAGAGAGATTAGCATCAATATCTTTGTAAAAACATTTTCTTTCTAGAGACCCTCTTCTTCCTGTCTCTGACCCAACAGCAACAAACCCAAACAAAAACACCCCCAAACCAAACAACAACAAAAATCAATTGCAAAGTCAGACCCATGTTGTTTACTGACCTGGCTATCAGGCTATGCTATCAAAAATAGTGTTCACCATAAAAGGTTTGCTCAACTCTATGAAATTCCACTTTATTTCTGAAACATGCACATGGTTTCTTCATGATTTCTCTCCTCAGCAGGACCTTTCTTATCATTTTCTGGGGTAATTTTCACAAAAATCTTAGAATTGTCAGGTCTTCAATCTCATCAACATGAGATGACAGGGAGTCCTTTCCCTTTGAAAGCGTACACACATACCAGTGTCTGCACATATGCACACATAAAGGTTTGCATGGTTTCGTTTCTATAGCAATAATCAAAAGAGGCATTGTTTGTGCTGAGAGAATTGCATTTTTCTGTTTAGGGAAAGCAAACCTTTCGGATGCTACGGTGATGGCTTGGATGGCTCAAAACGAAAAGGGTGTCTTTGAAACAGGGATGAGAGTACACTGTCCTCAAAATATCAGTATAAAAATAAAAACATTGCTCAAATGAACTACTTTCAAATGACTGGCTGGCCTCTTTATTGGAATAAATAAGCTTAAATTACTGTGAATTACAGATTCAGAACTGGAAGCCCAGTTGTTCATGAGACATCTTAAAATTAAAGAAAAATAAACCCTTCACCTCTGTGTAAAGCTCAGAGGCTTTATGAAGTGGCAAAAGAAGACCACAGAAAGGAATGCCAACAGGTTATGAGAGCACGTAGGATTATCTTCTGTGATGTGCTCTTTAAACTGTGATAATTAACTTCTCACTAGCAGGTGTGATATTCGACACCTCCTTTCACACAAACCTGGCCCTGAGTCATCTGCAGGCACATGGCACTGATAAATTTCAGCAGGCTCTACAGAACAGCATTGTAAAGTATTTAAAAAGAGATCTATTATGCAGCTGATAAATTCAACACATTTGGAATGGAAATGGCATTATTTGCAAACAGCTTTTTTTTGCTGCCCCTCCCTGCTCTGCAAACTGACATCCCATTATCAAGGATTTTAAAATCTATGCCAAAGAAAAGTATTGACCTTCAAGTTGATGCTATTAAAAATGTAATTTGATTCAAATGAATGGAATTGAAAAGGATCTCTGCATAATGTACAATACTATCTTAATTAACAGTACATTAATGTGCTGAAGTACAAGGTCAGAGGCATTAATGTATTTGCAGGAAAAGAATGACCAGAAGTCACAAATCTTTAAATCTCTGGTGTTATGCAAAAGTCAGATATTTCATGTACTCATCTGCTTTAGCAAACAGATGCAAAATTCACCCACTCCACCTAAGTACAAGCCATGATCTACTCTAGCCTTTTCAACTTCTACTAATAACAATTATTCTTCCTTTCCATTACCCCCTTCATTAGATTTTGATGGCACAATCAGAACTGTACGGAGTGCAATATCAGGATTAACACTGGAAGAAGTTGGAAATAGAATATTCTGTCTATTGTCTTTAATTCCACTATTGCCATAATAATTCAACTAGAAGTTAAAGCTGTATCTTAGTCAAAATCTCTCTTCCTGAATGACTTGGTGACTTGACTATAAGAAGGAGCAAAACGTCTGCCAGCCTCATTTGATTGTCTGTTCCAGTGATTGATTGCTAAGAGTTTAAATTTAAAGCTAAATTTTGACTTTTAAATTTTCTGGTTTGGATTCTAGCCATTCATCCTTATTGTATTTCATGCTTATTATACTATTAGTGTAGTATTATGAGAATATTTAGGCACTTAAACATATTACTTTACCTTTATCGCAAACCAAAGCAAATCCAGATCTTTTGGATGGCCGCTGTAGGGATTTTTGCCTGGTCATGAAATGATGCTCTTAAGATACTAAAAATTTAGGAAAGTCATTCATATTCTCATGGCCCATGTTGCTAAGCTGCATCTGAAATTTACTGGCTTATTAAATTTATTCTTTGTATTAGAACTATGTAATTCAATAGTCACAAGCATCCTTTCCATGCTTTTTGATAATCTTTGTATTACCTAAAGATCAAAAACAGTTGAGACCTATAGATCTTGTCATTCACCTGTATATCAGATATTTCCTAACTTGTGTCAGGCTTTTGGAAGAATAATGAGCAGAGTTTACTGCCCAGGTCCCTGTACAAGAGACACAATAACAACAGAGGGTTTGATTCTATAAAAATTGTTTTCTTTCAATATTCTAACTTTGAAAACAACCAAACTATAACTTCTTATTATGCATTTCTGAATAGCTCAACTCAGAACAGTACAAAATCTGTCATACTGCAGCTTGTGCAAAATCCCCTTGAAAGCAAGCATGCCAGAATAGTACACAATATTCTATTAAATTTGTATCTAAGTCAAGTCACTTCTTTTCACTTGCTTATTTTTTGCAGTAGCCTGATTTTGTTATAGAAGCACACTGAGCAGTTATATTGAGTTATTTGTCCATGAAGACATTTAAAATCTATACAGACTCATTGGTGTAGAATACATTTCTTTTTCTAAAGACAGGTTGCATTGGCATTTCACTGTATTAACAAATTTTTTTTTTCTCACAGCATCCAGCTTACTAAGTGAAGGAGGAACTGCCACCTGTTCTGCCACAAGATATAGGAAACTGGTTTTGGAAATCACTCCTTCTTGCAAGGATCCATCCTGACCCATAGCTCTGGTTTAAACTTTGCAAGTCAACAAAGGTGTTTAAGGGATGGGGCATTTCTCTTGTGAGGAAAGGCTGAGATCTCAGGAGGGTTCAACCTCAAGAAGAGATGACTGAGAGGGGACCCCATCAATGGCTATGAATATCTGAAGGTGGGGGGGTGTCAAGAGGATGGAGCCAGGCTCTAAGTGGTGCCCAGCAATAGAGCAAGAGAAAATCTGCTGAAACTGGTGCACAGGAATTTCTACCTGAACATCTGGAAGAACTTCTTTACTCTGTAGGTGATCGTGCCTTGGAACAGGTTGTCCAGAGATGCTGTGGAGTCTCCCTCACTGGAGATATTCAAGAACTGCCTGCATGAAATCCTGTGCAATGTTCTCTATAATGACCCTGCTTGAGCAGGGAGGCTGGACAAGATGATCCACTGCGGTTCCTTCCAAACTTAACCACTCTGTGGTTCTGTAACACTGGGCTCTCAGTGTGCCACCATGCAAATCTGAACCAAGAATGTATTCTAGAGAAATATTTAGTTCCATTCTTTGTCTTTTCTGAAACAAAAGGGAAGTTAACAGCAGAAACAGGAATTCAAACTACTGACAATTTTGTTTGTATTCTGCTCTGGCAGCAGCTGCAATTCTGTGCTTTTTCATGTTGAGAGTTTGGGACCAAGCTACAATTGAATCCTAGATTGTTAGTAAAATGTCTATTCATACATGCACACCTTCAGTATTGTTAAATTGGCAATAGGTGGTTTAGATTTCTACTTGGAATTTTATGTGTATTATAGAAATAGTACACTCATAGAGGATAAAAGCACTATTGGTGCATAGTAGAGCTGTAATGATTCCAGTGAAATAAAAAAGTGTCTGAGAGCCACAGCTCATAAAGAGGCTAAAAAGCAGAATGACTAAAAGCTACAGAAAAAACAGCAGCACAGTTGATACCTCTGGAGGTGTTTTTCTGTAGAATTGAGAATGTGAAGCAGAATCTTCTTTAGACTCAAAAAACCTGCTGTGCACAACCTTTTCACAATTCACTTCTTCATAAAATAGGGATATATCTTACTCTGCAAACAATCTATGGTGAGCAGAGCCTTCAGTTAATACCTCTTCTCTGTGTGTAAAATTACGGTCAGTCAAAGGGGGCAGAGAGGAGGTGAGGGCAAGAGCCAGGACATGTAACTGATTTATTATTCCAAGGATGTCACACAGTCTCATAATATTTAGCCCTAAATCCAATTTTGATAGCATGTGATTTTTTTAAGATAAACTTTTAATGGAATTAAAATATCCCCTTGTTTTCTGCTATGTAAAGATACTGATTTAATCAGATGTTCCTTATTTAAATATAATCTCCTTTCTCTTTCACCTATGTGAGGGACTAAAATGTTAGTGGTTAAAGGCTCAAACAATTGGCCATTTGCAAAAAGCAGTGAGTGTTTTGCTGACAATGTGCAAGGCAACAGCCCAGGTGCAGCCAGTGTGAGCACCAGAGGATGACCACCACAAGTCAACCTTCATTTAGCAAGAAACTGGGATTTAAGCCGGGTAAGGGAAGAGGCTGATAAGAAGAAAACTTCATAGTTGATATATTTATATTTAATAAATTTTTGGGCATTTAAGTCATAATTTTTTTAAGGCCTTAAGGCACAATTTCAAAACACACCAGTACCTAAACTGGGGCCAAATTTTCAAAACAGCTGTGTTCTCACATAGATGTAGATAAACTGTGTCAACAAGGAACAACAAAAAGAGGGCAATGAAGAGTAAAAGGCAGCAAAGAAAGAGGAAGAAGAGGAAGAAAGCACATCAGATTCAGAAAAAAAATTACAGAACAGATAGTATTTTATGAAAGCAATCTAAAAAGTATTTTACATCAATATAGTTGAAAATCCTTGTTTAAAGCAAATGTTGTAAGGGAAGTTGATTGTGCTTTATTCTTTTTCCAACATATAAAATATCAGCTTTCAAACACATTAATATTAGCAACAACAATTTAAACAGATACAAAAATATAAATGCAAATACATGTGCAGAGATGAAAAAAAATGTTAATGTCTATATTTAGCACTGGATCTTATTCATCTCAGGTCTTAGATTTAATATGTGATCAAAAAAGTCAGTATATTTAATAGGAAAAAACTTGTATATGAAGAGAGACCATAGTATTTTTGCAACTGAATGTAGTAATAGATATGGAGTCCTTGAAATCATCACACATTTAGTTCTTCATGGAGGAAGTTTTAAAAATGTTAGAAAACATATCGAAAGAAACTTCAGTATGGTGCATGAAAACATTTGGAAACAATTTATGAAATCCTAAAGCACTCTTTGTCTCAGTTGGGAAGCTTAGCTGAAAGAAAAATATTTTTTAAAGATTATACTAGTAAAACAGAAAGCCATTTGACTGAAAATTAAATATTTAATTTAATTTTTCCACTTATCAGACTAGTCCTTACAGTTTTGACTACAACATTGGAGTTTGCTAGTATGGTTTCTTACTAAACTGATATTATCAGCATCAATGAGTTCAAACTTGTTTATAAAATATAAGCAATTATTTTTTTATGAGTTTCAATCTTTGTATTCCAGTCAAATCCTTGATCTTGAAAAGATTAACCAGGCTACACATTACTTCTTCACAGATGCAAATGTAAAACATCTTAGAATATTATTTTGCTTAAAAATCTGTTGGATGAGAAATAGTTGTTGATGCTTGATAAACAAATTAGCATTTCCCAAGTTAGCCCAGGAAATCTATTAGAACTAATGATTAAAGAAGTTGCATACTAATAGCTGACATAGTGATGAAGGCTCTTCCAAATACTGAGAAAATTGCTCCAAATATTTCTATACAATAATTTTAATCTTGAATTAAGACATTTTCTAAGAGAAATCTATCTTAGTCATGACGTATCACTTGCTTTGTTCAGGCTTGTCATTGTGTCCAGCATCACCACAAATTATACAATGCAGAGAAGGAAGTATCCTATCACTGTCTGATACAGACACACTGATAACCTGTTTGGGTTTGTACTGCTAGAGTGCAGTGCAGAATGGTAACATTGTTGTAATATTGACAGACTGAGAGAAAAATATTTACTATTCATTTAATATTTACTTGTCAATAATTTAACAGAGGAATGAGACAACTGATACATCAGTGTGTTTTAGCTGTCAGACAATTCAAAGTGATTGTTGATACATAAGATCTAGGGTACCATTATATCACCAATTAGTCTGCAAAATCCAGTGCAGAACCTGGAAACTGACTGGTGAAGGAAAATATGTTTCCTGTTGGTAGACCTTAAACTCATGCTTTTGTCTGGCCTCCTTACATAGGAATTTTTTTCATTAAATGAGACTGAAAACAAGTGGTCTGGAGGTACTTTCCACTATTATTCATTTTTTTTTTAGACATCTTAGGTGGGAATCAATTTGTCTAACTTTAGATTACTACACCATAGACATCTTCTCAGGGAAGGTCAGTGGAGAGGAAAAAAAACAAAAACCAATACATTTGTGGGGCACCTCATCTGTTTTAGACTTAAGATGAGATTATTGATACACAGAAAGTGCTTATTTTCCTCCAGCAAATGCAAAAGGGAGTGAGTTCAGATGTATACACCTTAATTGTAGACATAGACATCTGATAGGATGAATTCCACTCTTCCTGTGTTTTATAAAGAAGAAGAAAAGAGCAGCAAAATCCTCCCCTTGTTTCACTGATGAGCATGCATGAGGCACTGTGTCATTAAGGAATTAGTCCTCTAGTAAAAGCAAAACCTGACATTAGCTTTCTGTGTAAATGATGCTTCAGTGAAAGGGATGGGTTACTGCACTTGCACTAATACACTGAAAAGTGACACCAAGCACACACCACACTAGAGCAAAGACCTTGCTTTGACTGAATCAGAGAAAAGGTATTATCTGTGAAGATTTTTTTGGAAGTAGTCTTGTCTGGCCCTGTTTTTCTTCCACAGAGAATTGCACAAGAATATTTTTCATCCACATAGCCATCTGGTACAGGTAGGAAGAACATAATTTTTCTTTACTGGCATGGAATCTCAGGTCATTTTCACTATTATTCAGCTTCCTGAGTCTTTCTCTGATGAAAATAACAAAACATTACAGTCTTCTATTTTTTGTTTGTTTGTTTGTTTTGGGTTTTTTTTTTCATTGTTGATACCATTACTGACAATATTAAGCATAAGGATTATGTCAGATCAAATTTCTGCATATTCTGTGTTCTGGATGATATTGTTCAAAAATCTATTCAGCCTGCCCTGGGATTGGCAGTTGAGTTTAGAAAATGAGCACTCTGAGTTCCTAATGTTTTCCTGTTCTGGCCATGTTTTCACATTTGGGAGAATTTAGTGGGTCTTGGTGCAAGCCAGTGAGTAGCCCAGAGCCATTTTCAAACTGCTCTCAAGGCTGTATCTCCAGAACAGAACTGACATCTGTTTTATTTCCAAAATCCAACTGTAATCCTTACATGGGTTCAAAAATGACAGATGAATCATGGAAATAGAAATCACCCAGGGTCATTTTCAGCCTGGGAAGAGAAGGCTCTGGGAAGACCTTATAGCACCTTCCAGTACCTAAAGAGGACTACTGGAAGACTGGAGGGGGACTTCTTACAAGGTGATGTAATGGTCTTAAAATGGGTAATTTTCTCCTTTATACTGAGAGTTGGTTTATATTAGAAATGAGGAAGAAATTCTTTAATATGATGGAGGTGATGTTCCAGTGAACACTGGAACAGAGCAGTTGTGTATGCTGCACCCCTAAAAGTGTTCAAGGACAGGATTTGGCTCTGGGCAACCTGGTCTAGTGGTAGGTGTCCCTATCCATTAGGTGGGTACTGGATCTCTAGAGTCCCTTCAAAACAAAATCATTCTGTGATTTTATGATTAGTCTAAAAAAGTAACTATTCTGAGTTTTGAAAGTTCCTCAACTTTCTGGAAGAGTATTCTGGGAACATAGCAGCACATGACTGTGCTATCCTTGCAGGGTGTAGGACTATGGTATGGTTTGTGTCAGAAATTAAGGATAGTGGAGGAGTCGTCGTAGATGCTTAGATCCTTGGCAACCCAGAGTGTCCCAGAGAGCATTGACTGTGTCACATGTTTTCACTGATCACCGCCACTGGGACTACACAACAGCAGATTAGGGTTGCTTGTATTGATCCTGTGCTATGCAAAAAACTATCTCAGGGACATACATTAAAAAAAAAATCTTAACAAGTTTTTCTGGGCTTTCCTTATTCATGTAAGGCATATTCAGAAGCATGGCAACAGAACACCAGAATTAGGCTTGCTGGTTTTAAAATGACTATAAATAAAAGCTAAATAATGTCAATTTCTGTTGCAAACAAGTAACTATGGATCCGGAAGACAAAAACTCAGCCAGACTTTAAACATCTATATTCCTATCACTTTCAAATCATGCTGTTAAGTCATACCATTTGATAAAGTGTTCTGAGTTAATTAAAAGTGATGGGAAAGACAGATCTTTTTTTTTCCTCCAACAGTGTCATTCTCTCTTTCAGCCAACCAAATTCTAAATGGTTGACCATGTTATCCAACCTCCTACAATGTGTCACTCAACTTGAAGAAACGCAATTTCTTCCCAACAGTAACTCAAGATTCTTGGACATATGGGGCCTCCTTCTGTAATGGCATTTGGTCTTGATAAAGGCCAAATCATTAAAGATTTTTTTTTTTGGTAGGAATAAAATACCCCCAAAGAAATGTAATGTTTGTTTGAATCATACACAAGTATCATCAGGTTATCACTGACTTAAATATTTGAGAAAAAATGTTGTCAGGTGGAGCTGAAAATTTTCAGCTTACTCTTCTGATTTAAAATTGTGTAAGTGGTTTTTTTCCTTTTCTTAGAGTATGTTAAAATTCATTGGCTCTAAAGATGTGTTTGTTTTAGGACTGAATGGGTTTTTTCCTCAAAAATGGGTCTAGAACACAGTGTTGCCTTTGCCTTGAAAACAAAGCATACAGTTGCTGTTTCCCTGATGATGTGACCTGAACCACACAGACACACCAGACTTCATTTCCAACTACAAATATTCTTCACAATTTCTCTGTAAGATGTCTTGCATAGATGATTTCAAAATCAGTGTGTCTGGTCTGGCTGAGATGGAGTTAATTTTACCCACAGCAGCTCTCACAATGCTGTGTTTGGTATTGGTAGCTAGAAAGATGTTGATTACACGCCAGGGTTTTAGCTACTGCTGGGGAGTGCTGGCACAGCATCAGCAATGTCTCTCCAACATCCTTCCCCCACTCCCTGAACAGTAGGCTGGGGGTGGGCAAAACCTGGAGAGGGGACACAGCTGGGATCACTGGCCTCAACTGACCAAAGGGATTTTCCATGCCATATGCTCTCTGCTCAAATGAAAAAGTTAAGTAAAGGGAGGTGCAGGTGGGGAGCTCTCATTATTTGCAAGGTTTGCCTTCTGGAGCAGCTGCAGCACATGAGGAAGTGCAGCTCCCCAGGAAGTGGCCAGACATCGCTTGCTGATGGAAAAGTAGAGAATAATTTTTTTCCTCCTCTTTTTGTGCCCACAACCTTTCACTTTTGGTTTAGTAAACTGCCTTATCATGAGGTATGCATTGTTTCTCACCTCATTTCATCTCCTCTCTCCAGCTGCCAAGGGGAGTGATGGAGTGGCTTGTTGGGCAGCTGGTGCTCAGCCAAGGTCAACCCGCCTCAATGAGTCACAGGGCTTTTAAAACCACAACATATACTGCCGGCATGTCTTGGTGACACTATAAACACAAATACTGGGTGTTCACCTGGTTTGACATAGCATGCTAGTTCTCATTTATGTCTTTAATTTTTTTGGTGCAGGACTCATTTGGATCATTAGGTAGCACCAGTGTGACAGAAGAGTTCATGGCTTTTGAAAGATTTGTTAGTCAGTTAAAAATTTTACCCCCGTGTGGGATTCTTCCGAATGATTGATGTCACAACATTTCTGCTTGTAGTCTTAACAAAAAAAAAGGCATCCAAAGACAATGTTCTGCCTGTCCTCAATTAATCTTTAAATTCTTCAGTAGAGCTGACCTAAATTACAAAGTCACTTGCTTGCTGTATGGTTGTGATATCCCATGGCTATAACAATACAATTGTTAATCTGAAAAGTGAAATATATGTGCAGAAAACCAGGAATAGATCCATGATTTTAGAACTTGCTTCCATGATAGATCAGAGTGTCCTCAAACTTCACTATTACTGCTAAATGTTGAACCCACTTTTTACCCTAACTTTATAGTAATAATGTCATAAAAATCATCCTATAAATCATTTTTCTGATGTAGGAAAAGTGTCTGATATTTTTCTCTACATGTTTATTATGCAAAATATGATTTTGTGATATGAAATTAATTTAATTTTGGCTCAAGAAGTTTGTATTTTGGACAGCAGAAAATGTTTTATGTAATTAAACTGAATGCAGGAAAATATTGATGGAAAAGCAGGACAGGTTTGTGATGGAATGATGTAGTGTCCCTCAGTCCTTTGAGAAGGCTAAGGAGGAGAACTGGAGAATCCAGACATTGCTTTAATCATTCTACCTGGCATCTTTTATTGGAGTCAAGATATTTCACAAGAATAGAGCAGAGGCTGCTGTATGTTTTCGTGAAGCCAGAGGACAGAGCTTAAAAAAAGCAAATTCTTTCCCTGAAATGAGGCCAGGAATGTTATGAAAATGCATCATTTTTTATTGGCACAAATGGCTTGTTTCGGGGTGAGAGGTCACAGAAGATGTCTTGGTCTTGCATCCCAGAGATACAGCCTTAGGAAGATAGATGGGAAGCCTCAGGTGGAAGGCTGAGTGAGACCAACAGGCAGAGGCAGCTGGGTGTGAGCCAGCAGTGGCTGCTGTGATGCCAGGACAGAACCATAGAGAGCTTGCCAATGAGGGACGTGCAGCTTCTCAAAGAAGACCTTCCCCAGCTTGGCATCTGTGGCCTTCCCTTTTCAGAAGAGAAAAATGAATACTGTTTCATGATGGGTTGGACTTTTATGGAATTCATTCTTTAAGATCCATCGGGGGAATTCTTCAACAAGGGTCAGGGAGCCAGCTGATTCTCTGTTAGTCAGATGGAGAATAGCTCCTGAGAAGGACAGTGGATGTTCCTTGGCTGCAACTCAAAACCTCTGCAAAAAGCAGATTCAGCCAGCAGAAAAAGAAAGGACTGAGGATTTAAGGGAGTAGTTTCTCTATTGTCATGTAATGCTGAATTGCCAGAATAAAACTTGATTTTCATCATACTTTACAATGCACTGATTGTATGGAATCTCTCAGTGTAACAATAAGTTATGACTTCACCATGATTATAGCACATCTTGTATAAGTGACTAAATGAGAGGCTAAAATTGCTGTGGCATAGGGATTTATATTACAATAGACATTTTTGCATAATGCTATGGTGATGCTTCAGCTTTCCCTGACATCCACATCTTTAGAATCTCCTGTCAAAGGATTCTGAATAAATACTTCCATTAGAGGAGGATAGCATTGACAGGATGGGAGTAAAAGAGGTGCAAAAATAGACAAGCCTTTAGCTCCTAGGAACTAAAATAGGTAAAAATACGTAAAAGAAAACTGGGAGAATCATCTTAGTGTCATTAAATTTTAGAATTTTTGTGTACAAGATTAAAAATTAAGGAGAAAGGAGAAAGATTAGAAGCCTGAATTTTCAACGTCAGAGCACTTACAGACACACCTCCTGTCAGGAATGCATTTCCTTTGCTTGTTTCTGTTCATTTTCAAACCAACAAAGCACCTGAATTCTTAAAATTTGTATGTTTAAAGACAACCCCTTTCCTAACTGTTTCCAGTAGAAAATAGTTTTCTGTTCTTCTGTGGAAGAACTGTCTGACACATGAAAATGTGTAAATATTTATCACACTTCCCGAAATATATCTAAAATCCCCACTATTGAGTAATTAGAGCAGTAGTGAATATTTAGATTCAATTAAGAAGATGAGAACTTTGTCATGATAATTAGTGCAGCATTTTGCAATGCAGAGGGAAGGGAAGGGAAGGGAAGGGAAGGGAAGGGAATCTTGTCCTGGAATAGGTCCTGTGGTGTCCTGTCTTTAGGGAGCTTGTAATCAACTGGCAGTTGTAGTGTGGTTTGCAATAGGCATCCCTTCATTTGGAACTTTGGCAATTTAAAAATAATTAAATATAAATTGACCTAGAAAGTTAGAAACAGAGAAGTTTTCAGACTGTTGATTAGGGGATTCACCTGAGAGAAAGGATTCCTGGATTTCAGACACTGCTGAATGCAGGTTTACCGAAACGGGTGCATTAAACTGGGGAGAAATAAGCTGCACAGTATCTGCTTTCCACTGGAAAAAGGAAATAGGAGCTGATGGTGTGCTAGAGGATGTTAGCCACATATGTAAGCAACAGATAGTAGACCTTGTTTTCATCCTTTGGAGATTAATAGAGACATTTCTCAGATCTCTTTCTTTGACTTTGTATTGAAAGGAGGAGTGTGTACAGTGAATCCAAACTCCATCCATATAGGGAGCAGCGGTCACTTGAGCATAGCTGATCAACTACTTCAAAGCTTTACAGCATGCTTTCCTCCTGAAAGTTGTCTATTGACAATAGTAATAGCTGGCAGGATTTGAATGTTCAGAATCACTGGCACCTCACCAAGAAACACAAAGACTGTTTAGAGTGGATTTGGATGTATTGTAAATGAAGGGGATATATCATGCTTTAAAGTCAAGGACAACTGTTCTTTCTGCAGAGGGGCTAGATGAGGCAAGAAGGACTTACACAATCACTTGAAATTATAAACATTCACAGCTAATAAGAAAAGAAGCCCAGAAGCAATGAAATTTGAGATTAGCCAGGCAGTAATTATCCCAGTAATAATATGGTATATGTTTCTTCTTTACTGCTCTTGTGTGGATTACAAATGGTTTCTAAAGCAGAGCTGGATAAGCCTGGGAATATTATACTTATACTCAGTTTAGGAGCCAGCAGGAAAATCTACAGGGACTTCAAATCTCACTGAGGTCCTTGCTCAGCCTTATAGACAGGAAACAGTAGCAACAAAACATTAAAAGATTAAGAAGGAAGAAATGAAACCTGAGGAAAAAAACTTGCTGGATTTTCCCCATTGAGCTTGCTTATTAAGTGGACCAGATCCTTCATTTCCGTGTTCATACTTTAATGACCTAACAGCCTGCTTCTTCTGCATCGTCTTTTACTGTATTTATATAGTTACTCCAAGAAAAAACACAGAAAACTGGCTTCATCTCCTTCAACAGTATATTCACCAGAATAGTCTCTTACTGCTTTTCCTTAAGCTTTTCCTTTGCTTTATCATCTAAGTGTTATCATGTTCACTCCAATGCAGATACTAGGTCAATTTATTTTTGTCCTGTCTGTCTTTACTGCTGTAGGAATGTTTCCCATCTCATTCAATTTCCTATTGCCGAAAACCAATTTATCTTCCCCCCAGGCTGGAAAAAATTATTTCATTGATCAACCTTGGAAAATCTGAACACATGTCACACGAAAAGGGGAGATTTCTTCAATGCATGGTATTTGATTTGTCTGTCAGTGTCCCAAGTCAGCCGAGACCCTTGTGCCTCAGCAAGACTGCCAGTGTCTGGAGACCTTTCACTGAACAGTCCTGCTGGATTGGGGGGTGGCTCCACTGATGTAATTAGGGATACACAGCAACAGCATAAGGGCTCTCAGCAGGTCTTCCCACTTTGTGACCCCTCAGTAGGTCTCCCACTTTATTTGAGTTACCCCCTGCCAGCGACTGCCAGCACCCATGAAGGACTTGCACTTACAGTCTACAGAATAACATTCTTTATTAATATAAAATTGTCAAAGTTTAAAGTTTGTTGGTGATGGTATCTGGCTGCAAAACCACATTCAAACTATACACAGACAAGTTGTAATCCCCAGCAAAAGTATTCAGTGTGCAGAGTGTGACTCTTACCCAGCAGGTGTCCCTATGGGCGAGAGAACAGGTTCAGCCTGTTGACTGATCCCAGCAGCTAAGATGGAGGCTTCCCTAACTTTCTCCCATTTTCAACTTACTTGTATATTAATTCTTAATATTTAGCTGGAGCTTGAGTGACTCCAGTCATACATACCTTTGTTGCTGATTGATGTAAAGTTCTCTCCCTTTGCTCTTGAAGAGCAAATACAGAGCACTTCCTCAGTGAGGGGCGGTCATACTTTGGAGATGGATAACAGTAATGAAGTAAGTTTATCTGAAGAGAGTTATTTTGTCATATTTGTTGGTTTGGCAGCAAGACATCTTCTCCTATCTCCCCTGCTTGACAGATGCTGTGCAGTTTATCAGCGGCAAAGTGCCATCCAGTTCCATTCCCTGCATGGATTCCAACAGAGCCTGGCCATGGTGCTTCTACTCTGCTCCACCCTCCATTCCATCCTCCTTTGCAGTTGCCTGTGGTTGCATATTTGTGTCTGGGGAATTACTATGGAATAGGTTCCAAGCATATCAGTCACATTCCACCCGAGGAACAGCATCTGTGTTTTACCCTATAATTTCCATATTGTTATAACTTCTGTAAGGATGTGAATAAAACTTCACAGTTTCCTCTAATTTTACCCTCAGCCATATTTCCACAACATGTATAAAGGTAAAAATACTTTGTTTGGAAAATTCTTATCTCAGTATCAACCAATCTAAAAGTTTTAATCTAAACATCGTCATATTCCACTCAAAATGCACTTTTTCTTTTTCTAATTAAAATTGTCAATCTAAGCAATATTTATTTTTCTTTTCTGCTTGTAAGCTTTGGATTTTAAAGGCTGTGGAATTTTGAAGGGGTGTGCATTTGGCTGCAAATATTTTGACAATTTTCTGGTATCATGCTTGGTAGAAATTACAGCATCTAAATCTGTAATCAATGAAAAGTGCTGAAAACACAATAAAAATGTGCAAAAGTCAACAGATGCCAAATACAGATGGAAAGAAATTGGCACACTGCCTAACAGCTCGTACCTATTATTGAGTAGCTATTTTGTCTTTATTTCCTTGTTTTCCTCTTAACAAGATTGTCTTCCAGCTCTGTGAATTACATATAACCACAGGTTACATGGCGTTAAGCTCCCTCACACTTTAGTGCCCAGCTGCTTCCCTGGGGCTCAGGGAGGGGGCAGTGCCCACCTGAGGGCTGTGCCAGGAGTCCCCTGCACTGCCACGGGACATCCCAGAGGGGTTGAGGTGCTGCCATGGCCTGTGTTGGTTTGTCTTCTGCTGCATTTCACTGCTTAACATATCAGCATAGCCAGACAGTTTCCAATTTTCAGTGATGCATTGGTTCACCAGCCTACAAGGAGTGGTAAATGAGGACTCCAAGGTTTGGATATGAGCTGTTGTAATGAATGAGATTATCACCAGTGGAGCCAAAATGGGGAAATACATCTCCTCTTACTTAAATATATGTGATTAATACTTTTCAGCCCTTTAGAGAGCTTATTCTTTGCCACTTGGACATAAAATTAGTTGATTTGTCAGTATTTATTAAATCCAAAAAGAAATTAGGGTCTAGAAGGCTTAACAGCAATAAGGGGCTGTGTAAAGGCTCTGAGTTTCTTCCCAGGAACCATAATAATAAACTTTTCTCTCTTCTAAAGCCTTTCTTAGGAATCTTATAGAACCATGAGAGTCAGCTTATCTTAAATATTGGATCCCACCTGAATAAGACTTAGCTCCAGTCTCTGACAATGGCTATCAGGAATGTGGCAGTTTTGCTTCAAAATACTAACAATAAAAATATTCATAAGATAAAAACAAGTCTTTGCATCTCTTAATTCCATCATTAAAGCAATTTTACTTTTACATATTGAAACCTAAAACTGTGTGAGAAACAATATCTCACAACTGTATTTAACCTAAAAGAAAAAATAAAAATGAGGTGGACACTGAAGGGCGTGTCAGAAGAACAATACCTCTGACACTCAGACAAACATTTGAGTGCAGCTTTCTATATTTTGCAGTGAGATCACTCCAGTCTTGGCTGTTTACTTTTTCTTTCATGTTTTGTAAATTATTAAATGTAGAATGATTTCAGATGTTCTGTGACTGTTTCTACTTTCTTTTCCACCCTGATCGACAGGCTCATAAGTTCCAATATTTGTTTTTCTGTCTCTAAAAGTAGTGTTCTTAGAGGGAAAAAAAATAAATAAATGAGGTTTATAAAGTTAGCTCTGAAATCTCATTGCCAGTGTCAGTTATAATAAAAATGTCTCCATTACTCCCCAAAACCAGAACGGGAAGAAGCTCTCAAGCAATTGAATTATATTGACATAAGAAGCCACTGAAAGCAGCAACTAATTAGCTTAGTGGTATTGCTGTAATGTATTACAGTGCTCTCCCATAATTTAGACAGCTTTGGCTTTTTAAAGATACAAGGGCATTTGCTATTTTGTTTCTTGTAGATTTGAAGTCAATGGAATGACCACTGATTTACTGAAAACAGCATTTTGCCAATGCTGATGCTTTTGAAAATTTCATCTTTAAAGCTTTGTGGAAGTAATTGGATGAGCTTGCTGGCATGGGCTGGGGAAGGAAACCAAATTGCTTTTTAACACCATCTAATGGGCTATAATGGACAAGACTTAATTAGAATCTCTAAGGAATTGCTGACCAGAACAAAAGGGACTGCTTTACTCTTAAGAAAACTGTCATTAATAGAAAAATAAATGCCAAAAAATCCAGCCAAACAAAAATAATGTCAATACTTCTTCAGCCCAAACCTCTGGGTACTTAAAGATTTCTAAATTTCTACAAGAAAAGTGTTTGTTGCACAATGCCACCTTTCTACCAACAACTAGTACAGAGTAGGGATGAAACATAATTTATACCACCACTCTATATTTTCATGTAGTAAAGCTGTTATGATCAGTGACTGCAACACAAGAATACCTAGAAGTAGGGGCAGGATGCATAGTTTGCTTTGCATTTGGAGTGGATTTTTGAAAGATTTCAGAAAGTCTGAATATTCACTTCTGTTGGGAGAAGCTAAAGACCTTCTGGTAGAGCAAATTTCCCTATTATCTTGACCAAAGCAAAATGAGACCTTGAAAATCACAGAATTATAGGATTTAATATTTTTTTAATTGGTTTCTTGATTTTCTTGAATGGTTTTGTAAAATGGCTGGAGACAATATATATTTTATTTAAGCTGTTTTAATTTGCTCTAAAATCGACGCCCCTTTGAGCACAAGATGATACAAAAAATCAAAAAATCCTTCCTGAAAATGTTATACTTTACCATTCACCAAATCCAGCACTTCAGTTCTCATGAGCATTAGAATAAAATAATTTGAAGTTTAAGCAAAAAGCATATATCCTGTTAAGGATATGCCATTTTCTGTAAAATTGTATTTTAAGTACCTGAATATGGCTAGCATATTTCAAATGTTTGGCTTGACAAGAAAAGAACGCCTTCATCTTACATTTTACCATCCATAATTTATACCATATAAATATGGTTTCTGTCGTTGAGAAGCAGCCCTGTTTAACTAAAGTAGCAAATACCCAGAGCAACAAGGAATACAATAACTGTTTTCCCCTGGACTTCTCACTGCACTTTCAGCCACTCAGCCTTACTTGTTCTTGGCAATTCTGCAATCACATAGCTTTAGGTCAAACATGCAGCCCTTTCCACCTCATGTCTTGCTCCAGCGTATCCCCAGCTTACATTTCTTCTTTCCATTTACTGAGGATATTACACATTTTCTATTGTAAATAAATACCCAACTGAATGAAAAAATGGTTCATATATCAGTGAAAATGGAGTCAATCCAACTGGAACATGATATATATAATCTCTAACTTGTTAGATTTTGTGAGGTTAGAAGGCTCCCCATTGTAATACAATAACATAATATCTTTGATGGTTTTGTACCTTCACTGGGGATATTTACAATAGAATCATTTTTGACTGGGATCTACAAAGTCTGACTGTCATAAGTACCTGCACAATTCTGACACAGTCATGTGCATGTCTTTGTACCTTATTCTAGAAGGTACACAGATGAATTAACAAGGAATCATAGGATGATTTGGGTTGAAAGTGAAGGGACCTTAAAGATCATCAAGTTCCAATCCCCTGACATGGGCAGGACTACTTTCCACTAGACCAGGTTGCTCACAAACCCATCCCACCTGGACTTTGACACTGCCAGGGTTGGGACATCCACAGCTTGTCTGGCAACCTGTTCCAGTCCTCACATTAAGTAATAAATAATAATATTAATAATGAATTATTATTATTAATAATAACAACAATAACAATAATAACTACAGCAACAGTCAAAACCATCATCCTTATATCCAATCCAAACTTTTCCTGTTTCAGTTTAAAGCCATTCTCCCCTCGTCCCATCACTATATGTCCTCGTAAGAAGCCCCTCTCCAACTCTCTTTTCCCCTCTGAATACTGGAAGGTGCTTTAAGGTCTCCCTGAAGCATTCTCTTCTCCAGGCTGAGTAACCCCAATTCTTNCCAGGGTTGGGACATCCACAGCTTGTCTGGCAACCTGTTCCAGTCCTCACATTAAGTAATAAATACTAATATTAATAATGAATTATTATTATTAATAATAACAACAATAACAATAATAACTACAGCAACAGTCAAAACCATCATCCTTATATCCAATCCAAACTTTTCCTGTTTCAGTTTAAAGCCATTCTCCCCTCGTCCCATCACTATATGTCCTCGTAAGAAGCCCCTCTCCAACTCTCTTTTCCCCTCTGAATACTGGAAGGTGCTTTAAGGTCTCCCTGAAGCATTCTCTTCTCCAGGCTGAGTAACCCCAATTCTTTCAGCTTATCTTCACAAGAGAGGTGCTCCAGCTATCTGATTATTTTTGTGGCTCTCCTATGGATCCACTCCAACAGGTTCATGTCCTTCTTATGCTGGGGGCAAGTATTCCAGTCTGGGTGTGGAATTCTCTTTGAGCACATTTGAAGAAGAATTTTCATGCACAGGCCTTACAGAGTCCTGCCCTGGTCACTTTTGTAAAGTAGTAGTAGTAATAATAGTAATAATGGTAATAATAATAATACGAATAATAATGATAATAAATACACACTTCCTCCTGAATTAAAAACTTTCACATTATCACCAGTTTCACTAATTATCATCCTTTTCTTCCGTCAATAAATGTCATCAGTCTCACTGAAGTGCTCTGTACGTTCTCACCTACTTTACAGTGAGACCAAATGAAAGTAAACTCAAAGGAAAAGTCTATTTTCAAAGATTTGTTGAAGTTCATTTTCTGGAATCTCCAAGAAAAGAGAGCTTTTCAATATAAATGTTTGTGCCAAAAACTGAGTCAGATCCTTTTCTTTTGTTATTCTGCCTCTTTTCTCCATTTTTTGCTTTTTAAATGATTAGTAGCCTGCAGGGGTTGACACTACCATTTGGGTTGATGATAGTAAATGATATTATGTCATCATTCTGACAAGACATTGAATATCTCTCCTTCCTGATCATCTTCTACCTTTGAAATATTTCATTACGGTGTTTTTCATACACCGAGGTATGAGGTTTCCCCACCAAATAAGAGACAATAGTCGATCATTTTTCCCAAGGCCCAGACTGAAGGCAGCATTTTTATTTTCATATAAAATGTGCAATGTAATTCATAGAATCAATAGCAATATTTGGTACATGAATCAAAAATCAAGTTGTTGTACTTAAGAGAACAAATCCCCAAAAGCTACCTACTCAGATCCCAAGAGTATTTATTGAGATAATACATTGCAAAATGCATTCTATTGAGAGCAAGGCATTCCAAGTGCAGTTGCAGATTGATCCTAAAATAATGAATTTCATTCTAAATAGTTCTGGCTTCATTTTTAATTTCTTGCTTTGTATTTGCCAGAGAGACAAATCCAGAAGAGCATATCCCCTGCCCAACCTGTTGATATATGTACCCTTAAAATCAATGGCAACAGCTAAAAAATTTTAAAAGACTGAAGCCTAACATTTTCTATATCTATCGTTCCAAAAATGCATCAAATTGACCTTTTAGACTACAAAATCAGCAAGATTCCATTCCAGAAAATGTTTCTAGTAACTCTAAGAACAGACCTGTTCTGCCCTGCAAATTTTAGCCAGAATTTAAGGACAGAAAGAACAGCCAGGTGATCCAGCTTGAGCTCTACCAAGAGCATTATATTTCACCCAAGAGTGAAGCTGCGATATCATATACTTTTGATATACTACAAAATCCTTTCTGGACATGGCCTTAGTCATATATTCTCTCTCTCCATTTATGCTGAATTAGAAATTTAAAGTTTAGTGACAGTTTCCTCTGGCAACTCCAAAAACTGTGATTCTGATACATCTCACTTTGATGAGAACAATGGATGTCTGCAGAAAGTCTGTGTATTTGGCATCATCACAAGATAGAGAAGGCATTGGAGAACAGGTGATCTTAGTGTATGAATGCCTATGTACAGTAATTGTTCTGTTTCTCTTTTCAGCCCCTGAAAGCTTCCAATAAGTCATTATATTCAATGTTTTTGTCCATCTGTTTCCACTTATAAAACAAGCTAACCAGCTTAGTCTTCATCCCTGACTTCTGGATGAGCACAGTTGCTCAGATAACTTTTGCCTAAATTCTTCTCCATCTTCCCCTTTTATTTAAATGAAAAGATTTTATTAGTCTTTCCTGTCATGAAAATATACAAAGTGATCCTGTCAGGTGCCTAAGCTCTTCTATGAATTCCTGCTTTCCAAGAAAGACTCATCCTCATGCTCCATGTTCTCAGTGTCTCAGTACATTGTCTTGGAGGCTATTGAATTAAAATGTCATTAAAATGGCAGGATTTAATTTTTAATTCAGAAAATGTTAAAAACTAGAAAATATTTTCTACTTACCAGCCTACCAACTCCTGTGTTTATGTGGAAATGTACCTGAAACTATTGCATGTTTGTCACAGAGATCACTAAGAAATACTTTGATTACCCTTGGGTTAAGGTCTGCTTCCTGAGTTTGTATTGTGGATTCCAATAGCCAAGAATCTCCAAGGCTGAGCAGCTTCTGCTTATAAATCAAGAGAAATAAGATATCTGGAATCCCTGGAAATTCTGAACAATGAGCATGGCTGTGAGACCTCATAATAGTGGTATTCATATGCCTACACCGTGCAGCTTCTCAGGATCATAATGGGAACACGGATAATGGGAACATGGACACAGTGCTGCACACATCTTTCTTTTGTTTCCTTGAAAACAGAAATTCTTGAAATATTCAGATTTTCTCGCTTTCAAGCAAAAACACCCTTTGTCTTAACATTTCTATGAAGCTCCATTGGTGGTAACCTTGGTAGAACTTGCCTTAAATTAAACCAGGTCAGTGCACTGAAACTTACAGTTAACCTAGTCAGAGACCTAGCAAATAAGTGCAATACTTCTGTTGTTTTCACAAATGCAAGGCAAATCACCATTTCCCCTTGAATTTTTACCTCTCTAGCCTATGAAGTGTAGAGAGCAGTTGTGCACTGACAGAAGGCTGACCTGCATGCCCATATAGGTCTTTTCCAGCTCTTGTCTACCAGTCTGTTGCTGTCTTCATTGTTTGTGGATATCTGTAAGGTCTGTTCAATATTTATGATTCATCTTTAGCCTTTCTTCATAGCAAGTTGCCAACAATCTGCAAGAAAAAAGAAAACTATACTTGATTCAGTTTTACTCAGTCACTGTGATGTAAGTGCCTGATAAAATATCATCTCTCCTCGCTAGCATTTGACATTTCAGTTTTACTAGGGTTCACCCCACAAGAAGAAAGTAATTCAAGGAATGAATTTCTGAGAGCAGAAAGAGATCTTCTAGAGGGGAAACTGCTTGTCTGACAGAACTACCCATTATCTGCACCACATAATAGCTGGAGAAAGAAAAAGAATATTCACATCAAATTGTGCCGTGTTACATAGTGCAATAGTTGTTCTGAAGGATTACTTCTGGCCCATAACTAAAGCAATAGTAGTTGAAGAGCACTCTAAGAATGAAGGAGTGCTCAAAGTTGGAAAGTTCCAAGTGGGAAGGTCTGAAATCCAGGCAGGATATTTACACCTTTTTAGACTTAACCGGCTCTCCAAAAGATTGAGGATGAAGATTCAGATCTCTTTACAAATTTCTTAGGTTTGTGTAGCTCTAAGTAGATATCAAACTGATTTGAGGCATTGCACTTCACGGATCTTTCAGAATTGTTTTCCTTGGTCAGGCCACATTTTGAATGTCCTGGTGTCGAGTAGATCAGGCTGTTGTTTGTAACGGGAACCTCTGGATGCTGGGTACCAGAGTACACACACTTAGAGAAGTGAAACAAATTCCCTGAAAGTAAAATTTCCTGGCAACTAGATAATATAAAAAGCTAATGGATCATAAATATTAAGCAGACCTTGTGCCTGCTTAGTACAGACACAGTAACTAAGCTTCCATAGCAGTATATATTCAAACAGCACTCTGCCAAAGTTAATTAGCCCGGACATTTTTCTGCACAGCTAATTAGCCTGATTGAACACCATGGTTATCTTGTGCTTGAAGCCAGTGATACCTCCATATTGTATAGATCTGGAATTGCTTACTCACAACTTTATCTTATCAACAGTTCATGACCCAAATCTTTTCCTACTTGTCATTAGTGATCATTCTACTCAGGGCATCTGCTCCTCTCATACCATACAAAGAGAATAAATTCAGATACAGATGTCAGTGTGCTGAAACCATACACCTAAATAACAAAATAAGATTGTTTTCAGCATTTACCATGTATGTGCTTGCCTGTAGGCCAAATTACATTCTAAGTCTTAATATTGAGATGCTGTCCTGAAACACGGATAAGCAGCTGCCTCTTTAAGTAACCAAATACACCTTTATTTATTTTAAAATATGTTGTAACCTTAGATGTTCTTTTTCTCTATGGCTAATTATTTCGTGAATCTAATCAACCCTTTGCATATGATGAGTTGAAATCTCCACAAGTCCTGTGAGTTAAAGATATGCCTTGTGAAAAGAATTTTATTTGTGCATTTTGAATAGCCTCTGGCTTTTATGCCTGTTTCATGCATTATAAGAAAGGTTAAGTGGAATCTCATTTGGCTGTGTTTCCTCTTCTCTTCTTGCAAAGACACATCTACTATTCTGGTGTCCTTATCCTTTATGATTTTAAAATTACACTTATGATATTTATTTCCTTATTTTTAACTGTCATGGGCTATAGGATCATAGGGAAAACTTCGGGTTTGTACATCCTGGTTTTTGAAAAAAATTTATAAATGGGCCTTAAGTGTGCTCTAAATAAAACCAATGTCTCTCTCCTGTAATCACCTCAGAAAATTGTATGGTTTTTAATTCAGCCTTATGGTGTTTCTTCCTAGGAATGGAGAGATGATGGTGCCTCTGTCTATACAGAACAAACCTGATCTGTTCATGTCTGCAGTATGAAGGAATTTCTTTGTGTTTCTCCCTTTCTTTGTTATCCCTCTCTGAACACATTCTGCTTCTGCTACAACCATTGCTCAGCCAATGTTCTGAGAAAATGGATAATGTGAAAAAAGCATCACATTGTCAATATATCTTTGGGTTGTATCATTATAATATATACATATATCATCCATGTCTTCCCATTACTTTATATTTTACTGAGATGCTGGCTGAAGGTTTTATGAAAATGCATATAGTGTCTATTATAACAAGGAATGGAAAGAATATTATAAATTCTACAATGGAAGAAAATAATGAGCAAGGTCAGAGAACAGAAAATGCATGTCCCTGCTGGAGGAAACAGTGCCAACCACGTTCTTTCACCTAACCAATGACAAATCTTAGCATGTCAGTGAAGTGGGACAAAAAGAGATAGGGGCAAAGAGACAGACAAAGCAACGCACCCTAAATGAAACCCTAGAACAAATCCCATATAAAGCTATAGGAATGTGTAAGCATGAAATGTGTTGGTGTGAAATAACAAGGGACCTAGAGTTTTCCTGGACTTTCTTCCAAAACAAAGGGAAACTGAGGATACCTTTAACTTTGTGTGTGTAAATAATGAAAGTAATCGTTCTTTGGGGGACAGGACAGTATCTTGATTGTTTTAGGCTCACTTCCACAGAGTAATCTCAGTGTGTGTCCTATCCTTACATAAAGCATGGGGGAATGCTTCAAGTTCAGCTCTGATTAGCTTCATAGGAACTTGGCAAATGAGTTTCCACTGCAATAATTAGAGGAGATGCACTGCTCTAAAGCAGAATTTTAGGACAGTATCTTGCTTACGAAAACACATAGGTTAAAAACACAATATATTAAATTAGATCATAATGTAGTGAACTGCTAAAAACCATCCAGTTCAGCATTTTCCAAATGTGACTTTTTACAGTTTAGATTGATAAGAGCTTACTTTAAAGAGGCCTTTTTTTAAAAAAGGACAATAATCCATTAAAAAAAATAGGCATATATAAAAATCCCCCAATTTCTTTTACCAACCATGGTTTTGTGGATAGAATCATAGCCAATAAAAATATAAGCTGAGTCTCACCTCGTTTCTGAACCACTAAATCCAGGATTATTTTCCAATACTTTAGTGCAGAGTTTTGACTTACACACAAAATGTATTGCCTATTTTTTTTCCCTAAATCTGCCAATTTTAAAAACACTTCTATGAAACCTCATTATTTTCCATGCTTAAAACTGTGTTGCAAGATATGCAGCACCTTGCAGTATTAGTAAGATCTCAGCTAGGAAACTACTGGCTAGTCTAATATATGGCTTAAATCTACATTTTATACTAGGTGAAGTTTAAAATTTGTCACCAACATAACCAGGAGTCACAGAGTTAGTAACTTCTGATTGCTCAGAAGAATAATAGGGAAAGGTACTAAGAAAATTGTTGAACTTAATTTGGAGTTGATTTGACAGCACCAGTTATGCAACAAGTGTGTTACTGAGCTAAGGAAATTAGGAAAACTAGAGGGACAGATAAAAAGAATACTGCTAAATAATGACAGTATAAGTTCATAGCATGGTATTTCTTGCTGTATAATTTAGTTCTTACTATCATTTGATGTCATGCTTTTAATAAAACAGAACCCCTGACATTTTATAACTTGATTAATACCTTCAAGATTATGGTGTTTTTAAGGCTGTGAAGTGGATATCATTCTCTCTCTTTTCTTCTATGAGTTAAAGGTAAAAGTTTATGCAAGTTCCACAAATTACCAGTTAAATTAAGGAAGTAAAAACAAATCAGTGACAATTTGTTGCAGAGACACCATCTCTTGTTGAGAAATTCTCCTGTCCATGGACTGATAAAAGTTAGGAGACTATTTTAGATGAATGTAATTACCTGGAAAAGTTTTCTTCAAACACACCTTCTTTAACTAGTGTCAAGACAATAAACAAGACACTAAAATTGTAAACAATTTTAGTTGTTAATCTGTAGGCTGAGATCAAGCAAAACACTTTGTCATTAAATTAACTTCAGCACAAAGATATGCTATTTATACAATTTATTTTGCTGGGACGGTTCATATATTTGAATACATACTGAAGTTCATTCTTTTACCATTACACTAGTGTGGCAGCTGTCACAACAAAGGTAGTCTCACATTTTAAATAACTATTGCTTTTACTAAGTCATGTTGCTGAAGGGATCAAACATAAAAAAGTTAAATCCATGGTACTAATTCATGAAATGGCATTTTGCATACTTTGCTTTAATAATTAATAGATAGTATTTGTGTCATTACTTAACATTTCAGATTGCAGCTTGCATAATTTAAATTTTATATAACTAATAATTTAGTGTAAAATATGGTAAATGATATAGCAAAATGCTTTAAAATCTATGCCAATCTACTAAATGTTTATATAATTATCTGTAAAATATCAAGTGTTGTAAGAATTGCAACATTTTCCCATAAGATATCAATCTGCCGATGGCATGTGACAAATTAACATAGTGATGTCTTCTATAATTAGTAAAAAATCTATCATAGATATAAGAAAAATCTGTATATGTTTATACAGCCTTTTCATAGCAATGGTTGGGCTTTTTTTTAAATTCAGCTTACTATATATATGAGTATTGAGTTATTGGCCAATGCTGCATTATCAGGTACTGTTTGTTTCTCATGTATATTAAAAGTACAGACCTTGAGTTCCTTAACTCCTCAAGAAGATGAATGGTAGGATTTGAAGACAATTGGCATTGGTTTGACTTTTTTCTCACTGGAATTGGCTATGAAACTCCCATCAATCCTGGAAGTTACAAATTTATATTTGTTCAAAGTGCATTCAGACAAATACCAGGAAGATAAATCTGCTTGTGGGCGATTAAACACTGCACCTTTGTCTGCAGTAATAAACTAATCAGAAAGATGGAACTCAGGTTTGACTGCCAGCATGAGACAGCCTACTCTGCTGCGTTGTTAACCTGGCCTCTGGCACAGTTTAGTGGGGAGTAACCCAGCACTGCCCCTGCTCAGCCCCTGCTGCTGCATGTGGTTGCCCTGGTGGTTTCCTGGGGCTGGGCTGTTGTATTGCTCTGCATTTCTAACAAGTCTGGTGTCAGTGCAGCTTGACAGTGCTTCGTGCTGTGAGTAAACCACACAAGATATACCTTTGTTCAGTGCAGGACAGACACAAAGCCTGTACCTGGTGATATCAGACACTTGACAGTCTCTTTAGAAGGGATCCATACTCTTCAGAGCTGTGCCAGTGGGAAGATCTCCAGTACAAAAAAGTGAACAGTTAGGAAGTGCACCTTACATTGGAGGCTCTTTTACCACAAATGGGTTTCCCCAAAGCCTTTTTTTAAGCTTTCATTCAGCTCTGGACTGAGTGACAGGTGTGAGATATTCTCCCTTGAGGGTAGATTCTCTGAGGATAAAGCTGAGACCAATTCTTGTGTAGAGTCAGCTTCATTTCCTACTTCCTATGGCAAAAAAATAATAGACTCCAGTTTTCACTGATAACTGAATCCTCCAGTATGGAAAAGTCATATTCAAACAAGCAGGTCAGATATACTTAGGAAGACACTATTTTGCATCTATTACCACAGCAGACATGTGGCTTTTTATTCATACACAGTCTGTGGACATTCCTTAGCTTCCTAAATTAAAGGAAAAAACATTATTGAAATTACATGAAAGAAAATAACGCATTAGTCATTGTCAAAAGACATAATGAAAGCAGCATTTTTTCATTACTACTTTTCTTTCCTGTAAGTAAAACAGATTATTGCATCATTTGGCACATACTCATTTTTTGTAAATACTTAAGTTGGTTTATATTAATCTGCATTGTTCAATTTGCACTGCGAATGCACTGTGGAACTGAAACTGTTCTCAATGCTGCCAACAAATTTATGGTTCCTATTATTACTCTGTACATGAGGTCAGTACCGGAAAGACAAGCACACAAGTAAACTTGTAAATATGACGTTGACCTATCTTTGTTGTCATTTAAAGGTTTATATTTTTGTTGCATTTACCAGATCATTTCAAGCACCATTTTTTTTATTTGAAATATTTATACTAAATGCATGGCCTGTGAATATTGCTAATTATTGTTTTTTCAGGATGCTGTGGAAAAATGTGCCTTCTGCTAACACCATGTCATGTTCTGTGCGCTTTTTCTGTGTTAAAGGACAGTCCTCCCACTATCAGAATGGAGTGATTTATACCCTTAGTTTTGTGTGACCTTTCTCATAATCTTTAAACTATCTGTAATGACTTATTAATTCTATAAGAGCAGGGACTCTCTTATTCTGCAATATTTGCAACAAAACAGCAGTAAAATTTATCTTGACATTGAGTGCATAGATATGCTGTGGTTTGATGTGTTACTTTATGGCTTGTACCATGGGATCCTCCCAGCTAGGCAGGAGGAACCTTCCACAGCTCTGTCTTAACCCTCTAGTGTAGCGCTAATGTCTCGTACCTGTGGCAGCAAAGCTCACAAGCATTTCTGTAACTTTCCACACGTGGTTAGCCCTGTTGCATTTTACAAAGAAAAGCTTACAGTCACACATAAACATTTATTAGAAATTGTTTTAAAAATGTTCTAAAGTCGTGATGTGAGCTATATATCAACGAATTTTTATGGGGGAGCCTACTTCAATGAATATATACAGCTTTGATTCTCATGACATTTTTGGTAGAAACAGTTGATTCTAGAAAAAACAGTAATAAGGCTCCTAACATCATCAAAGAGATTTTGATTGTGGTTTGGGTTTTTTTTTCTTATTTTTGTAGGATGCAATTTTTTGTGAGTATTCTTCTACAATATTCACCTATGCTGGCTCCAGCCCTTCTACAGTAATAAAATAAATACAAGCATTACATTTTGAATTAGGATCAAAGATGCACAGAGGCAGCTTTTAGTACCAGTGGAAGGAATTAATTTCATCCACCATTCATTTCACTGTGCTATTTCAAGGGCTGCATGATTGACAGTGAAAAGACAGATCCTTATAATCAGATTTTTATATGAGATTGTTCATCCTGGAATAAATATATTGGTTAGAAAATCACAAATATGCATTTGTTTCAGTAGACTTGAAATCATTAGAGTCATCAAAATAATAGTTCTTTGTGGATTTCTTTAAGCCTGTTGAAGGTATCCAAGCGGAATATCCTGTAATTGCTTATTCTCCTTAATGAAATTTGGAGTCTTTTCACATCTTATGTAAATAATAGTAAAAGTAAATAACTTAATTAATTTACTATTGATGTTTTGTTCATTTTGTCTGAAGAGATAAGCTAGTCATGAGTAGGGGAAAGGGAGCATATGGGTATGGAGAAACCTGGGGACATGTGGATAAAGTGATGACTATGTTATTAATAAAATTTAGGGCTGTTCAATTACAATTGGCTGTTTGCCAGTTACAATAAACAGTGGAATTGGCTGAAAAACAGTACTAATTAGGGAAAGATGATGAGAATTATAATGTACTCTGAAAACCAGTGTTGAATGTACTGGTTTATCCTTTTTCATGAAAAAATATGAGGCAGATTTTGCTTCCTGCTCCCCAGATGTGTCTGTATACTTTAGTAAATGACAGGAAAAAAAAGTTTCTATTTTGTCTGATTTAGAGTAAAGATTTAATTTTGTAATTTACAAGCTGTATGATATACCTACAGGTATTCCTATTACATGGGGTAATTCTTTCACTCCTTGCTCCAATAGTTAAATGACATTGCTTTACTTCATGAAATTAACATTATTGTATTTTCATTCAGTTTGTTAATTGTTCAATAAATAACATCAATAATCCTAGAGAGATGTTACCATATCTTAGAATGACTGCATCTTTAGCCATTCCTCTCTATTTTAGCCACACTTATTGCCTTTTAGGAAACAAGAATTGAGTTCAGAAGATCTCCTATCCTGTTCTGAAAGTTTTGCATTTTGCTTGTAAATTTTCTTGCTTCCACTTGGCTCAGACAACCTAATCACAAGATCACCTAAGTCTTGTGGTTTGTACATTTGAGTACTGGCAGAAGGATAATATTCTTAACTATATATTTTCATGGTTCAACTCAGCAGGTTTTATAACAAAAGAAGGAAAAACCAATATTTCTGTGTAGGAATTGTATCTATACCTTTTGTTAAATACCACCTCTTTCTCTTCCTACTCTATCTTTTTTTGCTTTTGTTTTTTATTTTGAGGTGGAACTTTGGCCTCACTTCTGAGTTCAACACAATCATAACTTTCTAAAAAATGTATATTTCTGTAAGAACCTCCTTAGTCATTTAAATGGAGCCTAGTTCTAAAATTAGGCATATTACTGAAGTATCTGATATTAAAACACATCCATTTAAGATGGATAGAACCAGTTAAGAAAAGGTAATATATCTTGATTTTGGAACTAATGTCCGGTCAGTCATTCTGATTACTCTGCACATCAACTCATTCAAGAGTTCTTGTATGTTGTAATTTCTATAGGTACTCTGCAGTTGTCAATATGTACACCAGAGATGATACTACAGTTCAAATTGGCTGCAGGTTTAATACTGTCTGCCATATTTTACATAGCTGTAACAGCAGAATCTCTTCTGCACCTGGAATAATTGTATTTAAAATAGATAAGAGCAGAGGTTATCAGTCTGTCAAAATTTCCTCAGCGCTTTGGAGAGTGAATTTCAGAGGTCTGTTTTCAAAGCTGGTTTCTCTTCCAAACTCAAAATGTGTGCAACCTCCCAGCTTTGAGACAATCTTCCTCTAATAAATTTTCTTGGTTTCTTTAAAATAGAGCTGTCTGATTATCTTGTAGATTAACCAACTAAAAAAACATAGAATGTCCAACATAATTTGGACCCAACCCATGTAATTTACAATAGCTGCCACTCTCTGTAAATAATCAAGGCACAGGGCACAGTCAGTCTCAACAAAAATTTGTATAAATGTCCCTGATGCCTACTGAAAATCACTTTTTTTTTTTTTCTTAAGGGATGTTATATGTGCATATCATGCAGATGCTTGGAAGATGTAACTTGCTGTTAATCCATAACAAGGTACATATAGAGATGCAAAATGTGTCATCCTAAGACCTGAAAAATATGTCAGGCATTCACAAGTATAAAACTGAACTTGCTATCTTTGTCCTTCACATTATTCTGTACATCTTCTGACCTGCAGTTCTTTACTCCCTGCTTAGACCATACTTCAGCAAAAACCAAAACCTTGACAGAGCACTTGAAGCATTTTACATATGGACAAATATAAGGACTGTGCTAGACAACAAAATTTGTTAAACATATTGGAATGGCAGAAAACATCTTTCTCCTAATTTATTTCCAAGGCCTTGGTAAATGAGACATGTAACTACAGGAGGTAACCACCTTGCAGGTAGTTCCATGGAAAAATGTGTCTTGTGCAAAATGTTAACAGAAATACACTCTTTTCTGCTTTCTGGATTCACACAAGGACTTCTGACTTATTGAACATATTAAGCTGGTGAGTCGAGAGGCAGATAATTTTTTATACTTTTGTCTTTTTTATAAATGCATTCCCTTCACGATTTAGCTGATGACAGTTTTAAAATGAAAATGTTTGATATATTGCAAACAGTGTACTGAAAAATGTAAAGAGTGACTTGTTTGAGAGTTATTCCAGAATTTTTGAGGGCAGAGCTTTCTTCAGCTGTCTTATTAAGTGCAAGATTGAAGTCTCCTGACATATTCTCATGTCTCAGAGATTCTCATTAAAAGAAATTATAGCAACTGAATATAAGATAGAAAATTTTGGACTTTGTATATTTCATCATGAGCAGTTTTCACAAGATAGTTTTTTTCCCCAACATTGGGTCTAACCTGGAAACTATTAGGCACTTCTCTTGCTTTCATGCATAGTAAAAAATGGCTCAGTGCTTTTTCTCTGTTAAAATAGTCGCCATTAAAATCCCTTAGCCAACACCTCACCACTTGCAATAACCACAACATCCTCCTGTATTTAGAAAGTCAAATGACACTTTAAATGATGAATGCTGAGGTCTTAATATTTGAACTCTATTAACGTACAAAGAATATTATTTCCTCTGCATCAAGGTGTTATAGGAGCTGTATTAATAAAGTGCTGGTAAGATAGATCAGTTTTACTTCCCATCATTGTGCCATACTTCTGCCAGAGAAAGCCTGTGAGAGGATATCCTCCTTCTTCCTCCAGAGATGATTGGGATCCATCTCTGCCAAAGTGCATCTGTGTTACTGTGGCAAGCAAAGGAAGGGAAATAACTGTAGGTTACAGCTAGGATGAGGGGCACCAGTGGCTTTAGCAGAGCCGTGAGTTACCATTTCATCAGATGGAAGCAGATCTCAAGTATTTGTCCCGCAGATGTCAAGTTGTCTCTCCATGGAATCTGTATAACGCATGAGAAAGAAAGCCACACCCTTTTCTCCCTTTCTACTCTTTTAAAACCACCCCTACATGGTGGTATTTCATTAGAAATTCAGTGGTTGACAAGAAGAGCTTTTTAGTGACACTGACTACCTAAGCATATGCTAGAAAATTTCTGTCAAATGTACTGGGATGTGTCAGGACACTTACAGAGACAGACTGAAGAGGACAATGGAAAGGTGGTATCTGGGTCACCACCAGAATGAAAAGACATTCTGCATCTCCTGAAAACAAATGGAATTTTAATGTCCTGAATATGAATGTGTATCTGAAGGAAAATTGGTCAGTGAAAGGACCCTGAAGTGATGAAGAAAACATCAAGATTGATATTGAGGAAGTATATAAAACGAAGAAATAAAGTGCGGAATCTCCTTTATTAATATAAGGAGAATATTGAACTTTAAATCTAAAAGCATAGCAAATACATATGAACCATACATCTGTGTATGGTTTTTGATGAACCCTAGTCTGAGATCCCAGTATAATGATCAGAGTGCGTGACTGGAAGGAAATTAGAAAGAAAATAAATATATTCAAATCCTTCAGTTTACTTAGATGCAGTCCTTATTGAACTGAAAGGAGTAAAGACCAAAGGATTTGATGTGCTTTGAGGACACAAAACAGCTACATTCTAATCTGGCAGCGTAGCCCAGCCTTCGTGAAAAACACACAGGTGGATCGAGAGGTATTAGCAGGATTTGTATGATGAGCAAGCGTTAAAGGAAGTTTTATACAGAAAAATCTTAACTTGTGAGCATGAACTGCCTGCCTTGAATGCCAAAATAGCATGGGCCTAGGCTCAACTGGTGTAAGGTATCATAAACCTCAATCTACTTGCAACTACACTGCAACTACACCTGCCCTCAGTGCTCCAAGTAATGTTGACCACAAAACAGCTTATTTAAATGTAAAGTTCTGAGTCCACTAGTAAACAGCTGAGCCCAACTCTCTCTCCTGACTCAGTTTCCATCTATTACACCCCCTACATTAATTAAAAAGACAAAAAATGTCTATATTAATTAAAAATAAGACAAATATTTCTCATGTATTGTGATGATATATTTCATAAGTAGCCAAATATTGGAAGGAACATAGCATCTTCTTATCAGAGCACAATTCCTCAATCCAAACTATTGCTGCAAATACAGAGGTCAGGGAAATGGTATTCTGTGATCCTTAAGATGCAGTGCAAGCAATTTATTATTCAACTCAGAAACCTGCACTGTGGCACAGCTGGCTTCATATGTTAATCTCTGCAACTGGCAATCACTTGAATAACCAAAGAAAGACAAAACAATTGAAATACACCCCTTCCCCCAATACAGAATAGAACAGATCTAATTCTATGCTATTCATACAGGCAAAACTTCTGTGGTTATTATCAGAAGTACCTGTCACTTATGAAATGCTGCAATGTCATTAGCTGTGCTAGGTCCAGAGGTTTTTCAGAAGTTTCAGGTTATTTGGTGTCTCACAGAAAATACAATAGTGTTCTACAACATGCTCCTGTCATCTTTTCTGTTTTCTGTCATCTTTTCTCGATGGTCCTTTTCATGAACTGAAAGCTACACAGCCCCCTTTGTTTTCAAGAACAGAGTTCTAATAAAGCAGGCATGACATTGTATATTTATGGGCCCTCATTTCTGACAAGGCAAAGGGGTTCTTTACCCTATTATTCCCACAGCAGGAGCCTTATTGCTTTGTTGGTTAGGTTTAAGTTCCCAGCCAATTTAGTGATTCTCAGCTCTTCTCCTACCTTGATGTTTTCTCCAGTGATGCACTTATAAAAAGATACCATATCTCTTCTCAACCTTCAGGCTAAAGAAGACTAAGCCTTTCAGTTGCCCTGTATGAGACAGATTCATTATTCGTTTTTCATCTTATCACGGACCTTCTTGACTCTTTTTCTTCTCAAGAACATATTTATGTGATATGAGTGATTAGGAATGCATGCAGCATTTCAGCCATGTTTTCTGCAGTGAATTAAACTTTTTCCTTCCTCCTGCCCCTATCTGCCTTGCTCTTCAACACTCCTACCCCTTCCTCGAGCTGATCTCCTTGTCCTTGACTGACAGCACAAAAATGTGGCTGGCTGATGCAAAGTCCATTGGACATACTCACAGGCCTTGCATCTCTCAGCTTGCCCTCACAGACTTATGTTCCTTGCTGTGGTGGCTGTGCCAGACGGAGGGTCTGCCTCTGCAGCTGTGTGAGGCCAGAGGAGGAGCAGGCAGCATGCTGTTGATACTGGATTTGGCTGCACCTGCCACAGGGCCCTCAAAGCTCCTGCTCTGCAGGGTGGTTCTTTTGTACCCGCTTGTTGTTTCAGGACATGAAAGCTCCTGTGCCAGAAGCCATTCAGTGTGAACCTGTTCCCCTGCTTACATTGCATCTGCTGGGGGATGAATATATAATGGCAGAGCTTCATTGTCTCTCCCTCCCTCAATCCCTCAAAAGGGGAGCACTCCTCTGCATTATCTTCCTGCTCCGTGTTTGATGTGATTAACCCTGTCTCCAACCAAGTGCCAGGTACACATGCTGACATCAGTGAGACAGCTTCTCAGCCTGCCCCGAGGCCACTGTTCAAGCTGTCCCAGTCAGTGCACAAGTGCCAGCTCTTCTCCAAGAGCCTCTGCAAGAAACACTGCATCTGAGCCCACAACTGGAGAGTGACATACCTTCTGGCACCTGCACAGCCACCAGTGTCTCCCCCATGTCTTTGAACACCTCCACAGGATGGGCCCCAAAGGGCAGGCCTGCCACTGGCTTGCAGGATTTCTACTTTACAGTTATGACACTAAGTCAGAAATCTTAATGTGCCAATTTAACTGAGGGGCCTGAATACATAATTATTTCTAGGAGATGAGAAACATATCAACTGCCAAGTAATAGTTCCCAGTGGAAATCTAAAATTTCAGTGTTCTATTTCCTTCACAGCATTTTCCCCAACCTTTAAGAAACAAAGAAATCTGCAACCAACAGTGTGTATTTTTCATTTCCAATATACACCCTCAGCTCCTGTTTTGACAGTTCAGATTCAATCAGATGTCTGTACTTGAAGTGACAATTTAGCTACAGCACAGAGCACAGGACAGTGACTTTGACACAATTCCACCCTCACCACTGGAACCCTGCATTCAGTGCCCAGTTTAGGATTTAAGTGATTTGCTGTCTCATTTAAGAGTCCTCTACTTGCTTATCTGCAACACAGAATCTGTAGCATGTGTCACCATCATTTCTGTTTTAAAGGTGCAGTAAACAGCTTCATTTCCACTAGATAATTCTCATGAGTCACTTCCCCAACACATTTGTCATTTTAAATACTCAAGTTCAGAAGAAACCAAATGTAAAATCAGTATCCTTTCATGAAATTCAATGAGCTATTCTGATTTATGTCACAGAGCATAAATCTGCAGATGAGGGACTTGTATCTGTTATGGACTCCAGGGCTGTCAGATGTTAAGACCCAGAAATAGTAATCATTTCAAACTCAAGCCCTTTAAACAGACCATCCTTTTCCCTAAAACCAAGGCTCCTTTACATGAGGTTGTGACCTTAGATGTGGATTCTCATGCAAGCGAGAAAGCACTGCATTTTTCAATTTGTCTCATATATCAGAAGAAATTGGAAATATGTTTAAACAGATTAGGGAAAAAACACCTAACGAAGTATAAAACTGTATATACTTGTTCATTTTGGATATATTTTGCTTCAAGTTCAGACCTTGCTATATTTCCACATAACTGTCCTGCCTGAGCTGCATGATCCCATTCAGAGCCATTGCCAACTTGTCAAAGGCTGCAAAGTAACAAGACTGGACTAACTCCTCAAAAGAGGTAAGAAGGCAAATTTAAGCATTGGCCTCAGCTGTTGTGCAAAAGCATAAACCTTTGCTAGGTTTATCTCAGAACTGACTTCCAGGTTGATTTAAACTTGGTGTTAGGGCAGAAGAAGGATGTTCATCCCAGAAGCCAGTATGATGTCTTTTATTAATTTTTGAGCTCTAAGCTTGCTTTAAAGTTGCTGGGAACTGGGATAACTGGGAAGTGAAATGTTAATGCCATGCTTACATTTGTATCATAGCTTGCATGAATGAAGCTTACACAAAGTTCTAGATTATTTGGGGAATGAGTTGAACCAGTGCAATATTTTTTTGTAGATTAACTAACATAGTGTGGTGGAGGAAAGACATCTTGTCTTCCTGCTGAAGTTTACTCTAATGCCCATACTAGCTCCTGAATTGCCTGCTCTCTAACTTCCAGTCTACAGAAAAACACTTTTTTTTTGCCATTGGTACACAAAATGGAAAATACCATGAAGGCTATGGCGGTTATACATATGCAGGTTTATATTTATATCTAAGGTCCAGAGAATGTATCTTCAAAAAAAGAAGGATTTTTTTTAGTTATAGCTGAAGGCTGAGTCTCTTTTAATCTTACCTTAGGTAGCAATCTCTTCATCTTCATGATTATTATCCATTGTTTTTCTCTGAACTCTATCCAGTTTGTCTACATTTTTCAAGAAATAAGGTGTCTAAAACTCTCAGTGCAATATTCCACCTTCATTGTCACTATACAGATAGGGTCTATTATCTTCCTGCTCCATGAAAGGCATAAATATCTCCCCTTTATGCAGCTCAAGGTTGAAATGGTCCTTTAGCTGCCATGTTACTTTGCAAATATATCTGATAAATAAGATTAAAAAACGGTTTAGGAGGAAAAAAAAAGAACAATAAAAAGCAGTATGTGCTGACACAACTGACAAGCAATAATTACCTCTCTGACATTACAAGAAGGTTATTAGCCTTACCTCCCACCATAAAAAAAACCACACTAGTATAAGCTGGTTTAACCAAATTAGTTTTTCCTTGTGTTACTGATGTGATTTAAATGCTCCACAAATTATGTGAAAATCTTCATAAATCTCAGAAGCACTTAAAACTCTTAAATAAGTAGACAATATAGATTAATAATTATTAAAAATCATTGGTTCCAGTAAAATAGTGTTTGCAGTATATGTGCACATTCCCAAGAACTCTATTCTAAATGACCTCAGAAATGAGAATATTTCAGTGTTTGAACAAAACTGTCACAAAGTCTTTTATCATATCACAAAATCAAAGATTTGGTGATATTTAATTTAAAAGAACCTAATGAAAAGGAAATTCACTCTGAGATTGCTATTATTACAAGATATGAACCCCTCAACTGGGACTTGAGGCTCCTGTTTTGGCTGCTATCCTGAGTCTGTGTTCTGGAAAGAATATCCTGTTGTGACTCACTAGTGGGGCTCAATGGACCTACAGAGAATGGGAATTGAGATTCTTTTTGTGCAATTTCCTGTTCATATTGCAGATGAATGTTTCATAACTACATATATTTTTTCCCGTTGCTGAATTTAGATATCAAAGGCTGGTGCTAATACACCCAACTTTGCATTCCTCACCCTGCAAGGGACAACACAAGGCACAACCCCCTAAAGATTGTGTTTGCTTTGCCCATAGGACCAACATATCGACATAAGAGAGACACCATTTACTCTCTTCACACAGCAGCCCATGTAAAGCTAACACTTTGTACCTCAGTCCACTGGGTTCCTAGAGAACAGCAGGTCATTCTAAATGTGTCCATCCACAGGTTCAGGTCTAACTTGTTAAGGAAGTGCTGTTTGAGTCGAAACCCCACTGCCTTTCCTTCCATTCAAACTGTCTGGCACACAAGGCGCTGCCTGCTCACCCACGAAATGGACAAACTGCCTGCTGGACTCACCGCAGCCCCGGGCGTCTGCATCCATCTGCCTGCTCTGACTTCCCTGCTCCCTGTTCTTATGCCAAAACATTGCCCCTCAATGCATCCGAGAACATGGGCATGGTGGGGACCCAGAGGGAGCTGCCAGGAGTCAGATTTGGGTTCCAGAGTTTGGCGTGGAAAATGCATGTGGGTATTTTCCACCTGATCGCTGCTGGAATTAAAAACAAAAGCAGTTATGGAAAAAGAGGATAAGATGTGTAGCAGCAATTCAGTGTCATTGGGCTGCATCACTTACTGGAGAGAATGGAGCTGTTTTGTTCTGCTGGAGTTTAAAAAGGAGTAATTTCCCATGTTCTCCACTGTCTGCAATGCCCACGTGGAAGAAGCAGCAATAAAAATAGTTCTCTCATGCTGAGCACAGGTACCCAGGGTGGAAGCACACTGATTTATATGTTGTATTTCTGCTTTCCATCACATGGACTTTATGAGGAATCATAAAATGGAAGGTACAGTAATTAAGAAGTTATATAAGATATGAGACAGAGTTGTTGCTTCTGCCATTTAGTATTTCTGCACACACAATGAGAACATACATTAATTCACTGAGATTCCTATTCATTACATTGGTAATTCTGTAGTTAATCAGAAAGAAGTATCATTTAATTATTTCTTTCAAAAAAGGACAAAAACAAGAAAGGAAAAAAAAAACTTGTGAAGAGCAGCCAGCAAAAACTAAAAGAACAGAAATTTTTTCTCCTATTCTGGCAGTTGGCACAGTTAAAATTCAATAAAGGGAAGAAAATAAAATATTTTCCTTATAAATAAGCTAGGAAAAATTATTCCCTACTAGATCAGAAACAGGAAAAATAGATTTAGACATTTCTGAATTGCAGGTAATTCCCTGGAATGCTTTAGGGCTAATGTGTCTCTGCTCTGCTCTTTATTCAGTGCAAAATTGTACAGCACTATCTTTCCTTAAAAGACTTTTCCGTCCTGCAATGCAGACAGTGTTGCAAAATATTGGTGAGTCCTGAAGAGCAGTGAATTCTAGAAGACAATTCAAATTAACTCAAAGGCAAGTTTACATGGTTCTTTTAGCACTCACCTACTGCAGAGAAGGGCAAAGGTAGAAAAAAGATTATGGAAGAGGCTGCTGAACAGAAGACTTTCTGCTTGCTGTCAAGTTTTGTATTAGTAAAGTTCCCGTTGTCTTGTCCTATCAGCAATGAACTATCTGTCTGTCAAGGGACACTACTCAGTGTCTGGGCCTGGGAAGCAGTGCAATTTTTTGCCACGTTGCAGGAGATTGGCACTGGTAGGAAATCACTTTCTCAGAAAAAAAGAATTGATATTTTAAATACTTTATTGCTTCAAGCATAGACTTCAAGTGTTATCTGAGAATTTATTGTGAACCAAATTTGTTCCTAAGATCTATTAATGTAATAGGAAGATTCATATTTTTATAAATGGGAAACATCCTATTTTCATTAAGAAATTTGTATACTTTCTTAGAGAACATAGGAAGCTATTCCAAGAGAAAACTGAACTTTTAAATTTGAAAAATGTGATACTTTTATAACTGTAGAGTTTGGGGGTTTTTTTAAGTCTATATGGGAATTTTTTCAGAATTGGAAATTTAATCTTTCCTGTTTCATTTTAATCCCTTTCCGCTCTATAGAAATCCAACTAAATATTTTTCAAAGAGTTTTATCATTCTTTAATGCCTTATCCACTTTTTAAAGTGCTCTTTAGCAACTGCCACTGTTAAAACTATGGGGAACCAAGTTAAATGTAAAATTTGCTTATATAAATGATTGCATGAAAACATCAAAGCAACTCACTCATCTCACCCCCATTATCATCATTCACTATAGTTGCATATGTAAATTAATTCTCTCAAAAGCATCTGCACATTTTGTGCAGGAATGAGAAAACCAGAAAAACAAGGGTGAGATTCACTAAAAGATAGAAAGTAACTGAGAATGAAACAGAGAGCCCTGTCCTTTAGATTAAGGTTTCATTTGAATGCACACCAATTAAATGCAAAAGCTGAATGCCTGTAATTTAGTCCAGGGATTTCTGGCCTTTATTTGCAAGTAGGTAATTTTTCAAACCAAGTCCTATCCTGCAACAAAGATGTGGTATGATATTATTCCAAATGCACCCCTTCCAGGAGTCATTTGAGAATCTATACAACATGCAGGTCACTTAAGAAACTGCCCCAAGCAATATAAAAGTAAGGAATGGGATATTGGATTGAAAAAATTGTGCAAAGGTTTGAAGGAAACATGGATTATTTAACTTGAAGCATACTTCTCATGTTCACTTTTTCCACCTCTGATCAGTATTGCTCTTTGGCATCACCCTCACTGGGGTGCACACCCATGCAGAATATTCAAGTATAAGGAAATTTTATGGGTTATTCCCCATACATAACTCTAATCTCCTTTGATTTCAGGATATATGGACAAACCTGACTAGCCAGGAATTTAGATATTTGTTTTTTCTCCAACCTCCTTCTTTCAATGGAGTGACCTGATGTGAGGTGAAGGAGTGTTTTGCCATTCGTGTTCTCCTGGATGGTGAACTGTGCTGAAAGCATCCAAATATCAGGTCAATGCAGCACTTCAGGAATACAGCATATTTACTACATACCAAAAACTAGCAGTATGTTAAAGTAATTTATCCTTACTTTAGTTTGCAAAATTATGGTGTTTAGTGTTATTTTATGCTATCTCTAATACTTTGCTCTTCTTCCTTCTCACAAAATGTAATGTTATCAGGATACGATGAGACACAACAGGACAGAAAACAATACTTCTAATTCAGCTTTTCAACTGCACTGCATTGTTGGGAATACAAGAATTCTTCATGCAGATTAGAGATCCTGTTCCAGGAAATTGTAATTCATGATAATCTCATTGTTTTAGAGCAGATGGAGAAAGTGCAGAACTTTCTCATATGACAAGATTATGCTCATTTTAAAGTTAGTTTGTTTTATTCTCGTCCCGCTACTGTGCAGAATTCAGGAAGGATAAAGCAATGATGGGACTGGCAAACCTTTCATGGCAAACCAGAAAAATCTTGTGCTTTTGCTGCACCCCAATCTTCTTATTGGAGTTAGCATCCTGTTCTTATTGATTTCTTGCCTTCATAGCTCACTGCAATAAATTTGGATCCTAAATCAAACTTCCACAAAAACAAAAGCAATGATTTTATGTTACATATCTATTTCTGTAGTCATTTATAGCTGAACTGTTACATATTTAGCATTCCTGATCCGATATGCTAATATGTTACACCTTATTCACTTTATTTGTGCTCCGGAAAGCAGCAAAGATGAATTGAACACAGAGTATGTAGGGCAATAGAAAGAGAGACATAAAGGAAAATAGAAACAGAAAAAGATTGGGCACTGGGGGCAGGTTCTGGCACAATGCTCATTTATCTCTATCATCTGTAATGACATAAGAGAGTGCATCTAGCTGGGGGCAAAAGATGCTGTAATTGCTAAAAATAATATGGCTTTTCTAGATGGGCTCTCTAATAAAAGAGATACTTGTATTTCTGAACATATTGCCAATATTTTTATGTCTGACTTTATCACTTAGAGGGCAGAAGGGGCACTTATGAGACTTTGGTAAGAAAATTAAGGATATGGTCACTGGACATCGGTTTGTCATTTTCTCCTTTAAAATGAATATATATCATAAAAAAAAAAAGGAGAGAGAGAAGCAGGCATCATATTAATGAAGCCTTGACCTGTATGGCAAAATTTAACCAACCAATATGAAAAAAAGTATCTTCAAAATGCCTCTATTAAATCAGCCTACAACTCAGTATCAGAGAAGGGGCAACCCCTGGTCTGCCTATAGCCTTAACATGATAGTACACTTTTAATTCCAGTGAATTTCTTATTTTGTAAATTTATTTTCAAATTTTGTTTAAGGAAGATAATTGTCTATTTCTAGCAGAAATGTTAAAAGTTCAGGCATGTACTTGAGTTGTGCCTTTAAAATATTTTCTTCTGATCATCTATTCACATAATGAACGATTTTCCTCTTCTATTTCCTGTAAGAAAAATAATTCTTGGAGTTAAATATTTTTTGTCATTGATGGTCTCCATTTTTATCTTCTAATCAAAAGATTTTGTTTTCCTGTGTGCCACAAAGGTTAAAGGTAGAGAAAACACAGTAACTTGTACATTCCTAATCAATTGTGTTTCAGAGATTATTTCAGTAAGTGAGCATCAGAATACAGATGAGCTGATGTGTGTTCACTTCTTAACGGTATCTGGTTTATCTGTGGTTGCTGGGTATTTACATCCTTGATTTAGATAATTGTTTTTCTCTATAAAAATCCCAAACAACAAAAAACCATCACACCTCAAAGCAGCACTGCTATAACAAGATTAAAAAATTCAAATGCTAGAAAATGTGTGCACTTGCTTATTCTCTAAGCCTGTAGTACCTCAAAATTTTCAAGATAAAATATTAAACAGGCCAGCTGGTTCATAACTACAATACCAGGCAGAAGCAAAGTTGTTAGGGCAATGAAGCCGCAGGAACAATTTTGGTTTTCAAAATGAGATTCAAATAGAAATTAATATAAAGACTTTTAAAGTACACATTCTAGACCTAAACACTGCATTACTAAAGTGACTTTTCTGATTATATATAGATCAGCAAAAAAAATCCCACCCTTGTCTTGCTAATAACCTCCTTGAGATATTTCTAAATTGACTTTAAAATGGGCTTTTGCGTAGATATTTTTCTGCTGTAAGGTTAGAAGAAAAATCGGTTATCTATGCCAACACTATGGATTTAGTAATTGTTATACCTTCAGAATGAATTCACCAGTGCAATAAATATGCCCTACATTTTTGTTTTAGAACCATGTGAATTCACATCTAGCTGAATTTACAATCCTCAGCTTGTCTCCACGTAGCTGTTATACTACTGAAAATGTGCAAGAGTTCTTTTGTTATGCTATGCAGTGTCATTTATATATGTGCTGAGGATGAACTGTACAGTACAGGAGTAAAACTTCCTGCACAGTAGCTGCACAAAGCTTTCACAAAAGTGAATCACACATTTACTCTTGCTTTCTAAAATTCCAATCTGATTTGAGCAGGGACTGTGTCAGGATGAACAATGAGCAGAGGATAGTGGTATTTCTAGGGAAAATTAGTAAAGCATCTAAGCTAAATATTATAATTGCTTCTCACCACCAATGGTAACAATTCTGAGGAGAAAATAACTCATGGGTGTCATGGAGAACATCTGTCCTTCTCCAAACTGCTCTTTAAACTCCTATAGTCCAGGGGTTTCAAATAGTTTTCAAATTAATTCCTTTCAGCCTAGAATGTATATAGATACATAATTTTAGATAGATTTAAAGATTTAGATCTCAAGTTCTTTCTAAACTTTAAATATCCTAGTATTCCAAAAAGCAGTGACTAATTTGGCCTCCTCTTGCTGAATCAAAGTGACAATAATTTAATTTGAAAACATGGGTTATTTTTGTCGAGCATTATGCTTGCTTCTGTTTCGCATGATTCACAGTCTGTAGGTATTTGGTAACAAAGAATCATCTATGTGGGCTGCATCATTCATGCCAGAGAAGAATTCAGGCCAGGAATACATTGCCAAAGTTTTCCTAAGGAGATTACCCATAGGGATTATGCTGGCTTTCAAAAGGCATTTTTTTTCCTAAGAATAGTAAGTACAATAAAGAGATACTGAACTCTGAAGGCTTGGTGTTCTCCTGTAAATCACACTGAACTCTTTTGCAAGCACTGACAGATTTAGCTAGCCACAAATCCAAACATTTCTCGCATTTAAGAAAAGATAATTATCCTCATGACACAAGTTAATGTCTGCTAGGCAATAATCTTTTCCTTTAGAGAAAGGCATTATTGCTATCAAAAACAACTATAACTTTTTTGAAGTTAAAAAGAAAACAGGAACCCAGTAAAACAGAAATCTTCTTATCATTTCTCTCCTTTTCTCTGCTTTTGCAAGAAATAAAAGTGAGAACAAGACACTGCAGATATACCCGTTTCTACCAAACCTGCTTATTATTCAGATTATAACAGGGTTTTTTCTAGCTGGAATTGTTCATGTAGAGAAGAAAAATGTGTTAGTTATTCTAGGATGATTAAAAACAAAGAAGATTTCTGGTCTAAACAGTTCAGGCTAAGGAATAGAAAAAGGTTATCATCTGCAAAAATGAAAAAAATAAAGTTGCGTTATAATATTTTCAGCACAAATATAATGTAATTTATACACTTGAGCACAATGGTACTGGCCCAGGTGTCCAAGATTTGGCTTGGGCTTGTGCTCTCCTGTAATGGTTATTTTTTCCATCACCACCTACCACCATGTATGGCTGCTGACAGACCAGGACCTCTGGCTGCTGGCTGCAATGTAGAATGCAACCTTCTCAGCCTGGGGTTTTTTTGCAAAAGCAGGGGGAACAGGAAGGGAAACACCATGTGGAAAAGGACAGAAGCACCACACAGGATTCAGGTACACTTGCTTCTAACCACAGCCTCTCAACCATTTCATGTCAGTACTTGCTGTGCTCTTCAAACCAAACCTGTGTGGTGCTTCTGTCCCTTTCCACAGTGTGTTTACATTGCATGAGTAAGGTAACTGAGAGAGTTACATATGCAATAACTAAGCCCCAGTTTGTATTACAGAGGAAATTACTATCAATCAGAGAATTAAGGCACTGCAAATTTAAAATCTAGCAGTGGTATGAAGACAGAATATCTAAATACAACCCAAAATTTCTTTATCCCTAAAGAAAAGTGTAGGCAGACTGGGTAGTAGTGTACTAGCTTGTCAAACTTTCCAAAGTTTATTTTTTTTCTTTTGATAGAAAACAAGAGTAAAGAGAGGTTGTGTATGAAGCAAAAGAAAGCAAGGCAACAGGAATCAATAAGCTCTTGAAAGTCAATGAGAATAAATATTTGTATGTATATGGGAAAGTAAAGTTGTTTCAATAAAAATTGTTTAAATTGTTTTTAAGGCAAGAGCTGTAAAAAAAAATAATATGCCTTTCAGTAAAAATAATTCCCTTGTGAATTCTTCTTCAGTCAAATGGCAATAACAACAAAAGAAATAGGATTTTATTCCCCTGAAGCAGTATTCCAGAGTAGTTGTCTCCAGTTAGTCACAGGGCCTGATCCTGCCCTAGCTGCTCTGAAAATGATCTCACTCCTGTTCCAATAATCATCACAATGACTTCATCCTTCCCAAGATGTTTGACTGGGGACAAGAAGGAGGTTTTTGTGGGACATTTGAATCCCAGCTAAGGGATTCAAACATCTATACTTGAAATCTTCTATAATGCTATATTGTGAAAACTGTACTGGGCACCCAAAATCACTCATGGACATAGTGAGAAACAACTCAATCCTTTGTGCTGCTGAATGCCATGTTGCCATTCCACAGTAAATAACAGAAAAGAATGCTGAAATTCATCATCAAAATCAGAAAGGATTTCACATTTGCATTATCATTTTTCTCCTTTATTTTCTTCTTCTAAGCAGAAAGGTTATGATTCATTTGAAATAGCTTATCTCTAAGATGAAGTGATATTGCACTATACAGTGATTTTATAATCTAATTAATTTTTGTACTCAGAACTATATTTTGTCACTAAATGGAAAGAGGAAGTTGAATTTCAAGTCAGCTCATTCAAATCAAGAGTCACCTGCTGGCTTTCTAATCAATAGAAAACAAAAATATTTTTATGCCATATAGTCTGAAGCTGCAACCATATAGACAAGTACAAATAAATTGCTGCCAAAACTCTCAAAATTTTGCAAAATATTTTATATATATTCTTCATTTTTTAGTACTCATTAACTTGTAAATCTAATAAATTCACTGGCTTGATACAGTTGAATTGGTGGCCTCTGTACTGAGATCAACTTTGAGCAGTATTTAGGATTTGAGTTTCTGCAAGTAAAGCTGAGACAAAAAGTCATCTAACCTTAGCCTTGAATCTGGCATCCCCCTTGTAGTTATTGTAGAGAGGCGATTTCGCAGAGGAAAAAAAAATAGGATTTTTCATATCTAAGTTGATGGTACCTTTGTCATCATAACCAATCAAGATATGAAGTAAAATTTGTTTAGAAATCTTCACCAGATATTGTTCTGGGCTGCTCTAGACTCCTGAAAGCTCCATGAAAGAGAATTAAAACCCAACCACAAGAGTTGGATTATATTTCTTTAATTATAAAATTCACGAATTTGAAAGCAAATTGGTATCTTTAAGATAGAATTTAAAATATCACAGAAGGCAGAGGGGAGACTTGATTTCTAAACCCCAGGTGTCTACCACTGCAGGTTGTCATTTTGGATACTTAGAAAGGCCACAGAATGTGATAGAAATCACTGGCCATAAAAATGCTTTCCAAGACCCAGACTCACCAGCTTTAAGGTCCAGTAAAAAGGTAAAAAATCTGCAGCCATTGTGTAACACAGGAAAATATTGCTTTGATTCAAAGGCTTGTTCCACAACAATCCAATATCCTAAGTGTCTGCAATAGAAAGGAATATTTAAAATAAGATTCGCAGTATAAAACATGTTCTATACTAGAGATGAAGAATAATCCCAGTTTTTCCTTCTATCTTCCATTTTAACAGCTTTTGTTTGTGTTTGGTGTAGTCATGACCATATGAACATAAATATCAGAAAGCTGAGGAATTCTAGTGTGCATAGGACAATAAGTTTCCTCTATCTATTTCCTGCCCTCAGCTGTAGTTTCCTGTTTTTCCCAAGGACAAAATGCACAAGCAAGAGAGCTGAAGGGCAAAGTGACTTCCAGGGTCAGAAGGACCTTATTGGTTCACAGAGATTCAGAAGTTCTGAAACATGAAACTCCTAAAAGCACAAAAATACAATGCCTTGGAGATATCAACACATTAGATATCTCTCGTTTCATGTCAGAAATTCAATTTACAAAACCAAATGTGTATATTTCATTATATTTTTTAGTTACATGCTCTTTTCCAGAAGTTTATGACCAAAAAATAAAAAGTAAGAGGAAAAGGAGAAATTTTCCATTGCCACTACTAGCTTTTCAAAATGTTGTTCCTTGGAAATTTAGGAGTTATATTTAACCTTTCAATCAAAATAATTGTCAACTAATTTTCAAACATTTGATCTTCTATGCCATTAAGTTTCATTTCAGTAATTGTTTTGTTTCCCTCTATTTGCCTCAAATATGAAGAATTGTCATGCAATGTACTAACCTTATTTGGTCAAACTAAGCCAAATAAACCAACCTCTTTTAATATTTCTTCATAATATAGTTGTTTCAGTGCTCTAATCACTTTACTAACCTCTTTTAGAATGTGTTCCAAATTACTGGTATATCAGAATGCAGCAAAATTTTGCCAATGTCTTGTAGAATGATCATTCCCATCTCTGACCCTAAAAGTATTTCAACTACTCTATCTTTGAATTTCATGAGATTTTTTTCAAAGCTGTTTCACATTGACGATTCATAGTTGTTATATGATCAGTCACAATAGATAGGTGTCCTCCCCCTCCTTTATTTCTAGATATTTAATTGTTACTTCAGACTAGAAGTGTTTGGACTATCAGATTTTTGCACTTTATGCAATCAATTTTGTCACCCTTCAGTCAGAAAGGACATTTGACACTTCTTAGACAACATTTTGGTCATCTTGGCAATGTCATGGACTCACAGATTTGTTATACAGATTTGTACTTATATCCTGATGTTACTAATGAATGCATGAAACAAGAACAATCTCAGAACCAGCTCCTGAGGGGTGTCATTCCTGTTAATATGCTTTTGGCATAACCCACGATAGCCTTCTTAGACCAATTCTCATACAATTTGCAGTTCTTTTATCAATCCCTTTACTTTCCACCATAGACAGTAATACCATATTGCAAAACGCAGCAAATGATTTTGACTTAAATTGATACAGATGAAGCTCATTGAATTAATTCCATCTAAGAAATCAATCATTTTAGCAGCAAAGACTTAACATTAATGAAACACCATTCACCTTTGATGGTCAACATTTCAATTTATCTCACTTTACCACTTCTCAATTACCTCCATCCTTGATTGTTCTTTGTTTCAAAAATGTGTTCTCAGTATTGAGGTCAACTTAATAGACCTATTTTTGCTTATATCACTTTTTTTTTACCTTTTCAGTACCAGTTTTTCTTATTTTTGAGTCATCAGATACTATCCTCCTAAAATATAAATAACTATAGAATTTTATACACTACCGTACTTTGAACATTTGAAAGACAGAGTAGGAGGTAGAGTGCTAAGCACTTTCTAAGCTTGTATTTTGCTAACTTCTAAAAGGTATATTTACAGAACAGGGACTGCTTTGAAATCTATATCAATACTCAAGGAGCTTTGCATAAGATCTATCTCGCATTCTGTTACTTGAAACATAACAACTCAAACTAAATTTACTTATGATTAAGCCATTATCACCACAGTAATAATCCTGGAAGCATATAAGACTAAGGTACCACTGGTGGAAATCTTGCAGTGAGCTGTAATCACTTCCTTTTAGGTCATATCTTTCTGTGCTGAACTAAAAATATTTTTCTAAAGGCATTGTTTTTACTAACTAAAGTACCACAATTTGAAAATATTTCCATTAAAAAACCTTGCATTTTCAAAAAGATGTTGTAAGTGTTTTTTTCACATGAAGCAAAAATTGTACTTAAGAAATGTGGTGTTTGCTTTTTTAAAGAAAATTGATAATAAAATACATAATAAAGAAAATACATAATAATTTTGTTTGGGTGTGTTGGTTTGGTTCAGTTTGGTTTTAATTATAGACTGTGTTACTTGTTGATTAGTCAATAACTGTATAAGGATTTGAGGAAAAATACCCCAGCAAAAGCAATTGAAGGAAATTTGTAACAATTTTTTTTATTATTTTTGGCACAGAAAAACCTAAGAAGGTCAATAACTATTGCAGGAGGGTTTTGCTTCATTATTTAATAATTTTTTTCTGTTCTGATAGGTACATTAAAATTAGTCTTCTACTCCCCATGCCTGTTGTAGCAAAACAGAATATTTCAAGGAGACAGACTCGGTACTTTATTCCTCTTTATTATTAGTTATTGCTCACAGCAAACACTGGAAGACACAAAATATGCAATGTACTGGCTAATTATCCCTTAGAGAAAATACATAGCTAGCCATATCAACTAAAATATTGACTTCATACTAAATGACCATTTATATTTCATTTAAAAATTTGTCAGTTTCCATGTCCAAGAATAGACAATTAAGAAATCACACATATTGAATTTAAAAGGAGACCGCAGTGTTTTGCTAAGTGTGACACCAACCAATAGCACGTCATAGGCTAAAAGCTCTCAATGGCTTTATTTCCATCTGGGAGTAATGGCACGGCACAAACCCCAAATCTACGTGACTAAATTACCTTTTCCAGGCAGCCTGTTATATCACAGCTGTCTCTTGATCTGGGGTCTTGTCTTACAGTGGACACAACATGTGACTATTTTAAATATTATTAAATATCATGATAAAGCCTTGAATTTACATCTCCTCTACCCTACAAAATAAAACTCCCTCATTTTTTAAGAACACCAGGTTTTCAGTTCATTGTCTCCAAAAATTTAGCAGTGTTTGTTAGGTATTTTGTTTGTTTGGGGGGATTTTAAATCTGAAATCTGTTCCTGGTGCATACCTTCAGTAGAAGGCACAATAGTCAGTGTTCTCTTTTGTACTGCAGAGGTATCCAAAGTTGCTTCATTGCCATCAGTAATGAAATGTAATACAGACACAAGTATTACATCACACACTGTAAATTCTGGTCTATATATGCATATCTACCTTATTGGAAAAAATATCACCTTGAACCTCAGGTTTATTAGATGCCTACTACGAACTCTAGTTGCTTAAGGAATTTGAAATTAATGTTATTTTGAGGGATCCAAAAGTACATTTCCTCAATACTGTTTAATGACCTTTGTGACAGAGGTAGACGTTCTCTGTGTCTCAATACAAACCTTTCCCCTCTCTCACTCTTCAGTACAAAATATGATTTCACAACCTGCAGCTACCTCATTCAGGTGCCAGAGACAACTTCATTCATGTGATGGCCCTATCCATTTTCATCTGTGCTTGCCTCTGAAAAAGACAAAAAGGACTGTTGTTGAAGACATAGCATAGGCAATGCCAGATACACCCTGGTTTTTAGAGTGAAATAGCAACTCGCAGACCTGCTAATCCCAGCTTTTCATTCAGAGTAATATAGAAACTAATAACAGATGCAGAACACAAAGAGGAACCACTGTTGTCCCTTTTTAGTGCAGATGTCTCACAAGGACACAAAATTGTCTTAACTGTACTCTCATGACAGGTGATCATTCAAAGGGTCAAAGCTATGAGGATATAAATTTTTTTTTTCACCACAGTTGCAATACAGAATTCCACACTAATTTATTCTGGATGCTTACTGAAATTCTACACTAATTTGCTAAATTGCTTGCTAACTTGGATAATCTCTTGCCTCCAGGCAAGAGAAATCTTGAAATCTTTTTCAATAGATATAATTTTAACAATGTACTTTATCTTGTTGGAGGACATTCAAGAATTCTTTTCTCAAGCCACAGGGATATGATGTTTTTCAATCTAATCATAACATTTGATATGGTATAGCATAAAATCAATAAAGTAATATAAAATAAGATAAATGAGTTATCTTTTTGGGAATCTTTTGGTTAAATACATGACAAGCTTCTTGTAAAAAGTGACTGGCTGATGAAAATCTCTCTTGAGTATGAACAAATTGGATTATCAATTAACTGTGTGTCTTCAAAAATCTCCTTTTCTCAAGCCTTTCTCAGCTATACCCTCATTTGTCAACTGCCAGTGAAAAATGTTTGTGATACAGAGAAAAGCCTTGCTTGCAGACTGCCATTTTCTTCTTCAAAACTAAAGCTTGGTAAGCTTCACTAAACCCGTCTAGTAAAATCCCTTACAGCAAAAACAAAGCATGAAGAATTTCTTAAAATTAATTATTTCAACAATTTAAAATAATATTAAAGTCAAGCTGAAAAATTGTCAGCCACTCTAAGGTCCCAGGGCAAATCCTCAAGCTTAGGCAATAACAAACAGGGACCACAGAACATATTCATAGAGCTGAGGCCTACAGATCTGGGGTTGTTATGGGTTTGGGTTTCAACTTCTATTAATGCCCAGGAGCAACCTATCCTCTAGTCATCTCACAATGGACTGAGAATGTTTCTTCTTTTTTTTCCTGAGTCTGTCTGTATGTATGTTATATTTTATGTTAGAAAAACTGGTATGCCTCAACAGCAAGAAATATAGTAGTTTTTAGTACAGGCAAAATTAAATTTTGTATGTTGGAGTTAGCAGAAAACTTTGACTTTACAATTCTCCTGAATCTGGGCACTACCATACTCCCTGGGAATTCAGATCAATTTGTTTTTTTCCTCAATGATATTTTGAAGATATAAAAAGCACTGAAAAACAGTGTTTACAGTACATAATGCTAATCTGCTTTCTTTAAATTTTCTATTGCCAGCAAAGGTTTCATCAAAATAAGACCACATCCATATGCTAGCTGGGAAAGAAGAAGGCAGAATTAGAAAAAGATTAATATTGTTATTAACCAAATCCTTTGACTCCCTCACAAGGAACAATTTTAATTCCTTGTTTATTTATTGACTTGAAATTTCTCTGCTCTTTCCCAGTTTGCTCTTCATAGTGAATTGAATGGCACACCAAGGCCTGTAAAGCAAAGGCAGCCTACTGGAGAAATGGCCATAAAGCTGTTATAACTTCATCACACTTCAGTGGCATAATATTTTTAATTTTAAACTTCATGGCTCCTTGTGCTTCCTGGATAACTGTATCTCCAAGACCACAGTCACCTCTTCATCTTGTAAAAAATTGGGATAACAGCTGATCTTAGCTCTGCATAGGCTCTTTTATTTTAAACACAGTTTAGTATCCATAAAATATATCAGGTTAACAGCACTAGAAATAGAAGCATTTTGATTGCTCTGAAACAGCAATGTTATAGAGGGTGATGACAAAGTCTTAGAGAGTCACAGAATCAAAAAATCATAGAATATCTTTTGGATATTGGGAGGAAGGGACATTGATACTGAGTTGGAAGGGACCCACAATGATCATAAACATCCAGCTCCTGACCCTGCACAGGAGCACCACCATGAGTCTCTCCACATGCCCAAAAGCATTCTCCAAATGCTTCTCCAACTCTGTCCAGTTTGGTGCTGTGGCTACTTCTCCAGGGAGGCTGTCCCAGTGCCCAGTCCCCCTCTGGACAAAGAACCTTTTTCCCAATATCAGGTAAATTTCCCTTGACTCAGATTCATTCCCCGGGTCCCATCACCAGCCACCAGAGTGAAATCAGTGCCTGCTTCTCCTCTTCCCCTCACGAGGAAGTTGTAGCTGTGATGAGGTCTCTCCTCAGTCTCCTCTCCTCCAGGCTGAACAGACCAAGTGATCTCAGCCACTCTTCATACACCTTCACCTCCAGACTGTTCACTTCTTTTGGACAATCTCTAATATTTTCATGTCTTTCTTGTATTTTGGCACCCAAAAGTTCACAAAGTACTCAAGGTGATGCTGCACCAGTGCAGAGTAGAGAAGGACAATCATCTCTTTCGATCAGCTTTCTTCTCTATATGTGTCTGTCTGGACCACAGATACAAGAATTGAAAAGTTGGTAAATCCCATGCTTTGTCATGGTGAAGAATTATGCTCTACACCTTTCATAAATTATCTAAGAACTAATGAAATCTTTTACTGCTCCTGCTTTTGAAACATTGTTCCAGAGCCTCAGTGCTATGAAGACAAGAGTACTTCCAGTGTGACTCCATCTCACTCCAGTGCCCAAGAGTTCTTTCACCAGTCTAACATATTCATTTAAGCAGTTTTTCCTCACACTGCAGTTTAGCACAGAAAGATATTCAGAGACAGTGGTCATAGCCTTTCTCAGCCTCTCTTTTGCACTTCTAAAAAAACAAAACACTTTGACCCAGCTGTTAAACTAGAGGGTTTCAACTTTTCTTAATAGCCTGTCCCAATTTTAAGATGGAGACTGAGTATAGTTACTTTTTTATTACTTTTGGGAAATCACCATTACATCATGTTCAGAAGTGAGAAGCATGCCTGGAATGAGTTAAGCCTCAGATTTCTATGCCTCTGTCCCTTTTTTTTAAACACAAAAGCACCCTTATTCTCCGACATTAGTATTAAGACTGACTAAGGGACACTCATAATCAGTCCCGCGTCTGTTAGGCTTTGGCACTTCCACTGCTGTTTAAAAGTTTACCTTCATGCTAATAGTATCTTGAAAGCATTGTTTGCCAAGCACTGTCTTGAGATTGTCTTCCTAACATTCTGAAAGACAATGCATCTCTGCTGACCTACAGCCTTCCTAAAGGGGTCTTGTTTTGGCCAGTGCTCTATTGGTCACATCTATCTAGTAATGCTTTACTAAAACCTCTGCATACATGGTAATCAGCATGACAGCAAGGCTAAAATCACCAAAGGAACAAATAAAAAATTCTGAGCTTGGTAGGGCATGCTCAGAATACAAACATGGGACCCTGTGAAGGATCAAATCGTGGATCATTTTGTTCAAGATTATAGAAAAAAGTCTGAAATGCAATTATTTAGTTATACCCATAGATATAACTCTCTATAGATACATAAATAAATCTCTGTATCTCAAGAATGGCAGGTAAATCTGAATTAGACATGAATTTCCTGACATGGTTGTCACTAGCACAGCCTTCTTACTGTTTTATTGCACAGTTCAGAAAGTGACATTAAAAAACCCCAACAAAACAGTAACAGAAACCATGAAGACCATTTTCCCCTCGCAATTATAGCATGAACAATGTTTCAACTTCAGTTTAGACCATATTTGGTCATGAGTATATCTGAAAGTGATTTCAACCATTATTATTATCAGTCACTGTGCAGTGACAAGACCAATGTGTCAGCACCACGGATAGGAGAGCAGGATAATTTTTTTTTTCCCAAGAGACATACATCAATGTCTCCTAGAGAGGAGAAAAGGGAGAGTGAAATATTTCTCAGACTGGTTTTATTTGATCTATTTCAGACTTTGATATACAGAAGAAATGAGTCAGTGTTTGGCTTCATGGAACTATCACAAGAAAAACCTTTCAGTCTTATCTCAGATAATGTTCAAATTGCAGCCCGACAGCAATGGAATGGAAAATCAACAGATGAAAATGAACGGTTTGAGAGTGAAGATATGAAGGGAAAGACTGTTAAAAATGCAGGGCTTAATTATGCCTGGTTTCTCTCTGCATCAACTTATTGTCCAAAAAGTCAAATCTGGGTAGACTTCATCGCTCAGGTTAGAGAAAATTCAGTGGAAGATTGAAACAACTTGAGAATAAGGAACATATTTACAGACAAATTTGCAGATGATGTAACTGGAATAAATTGACAAGTTTTTATTCTCTCCAGAACAATCACATGTTTTCTGTAGAAAGTCTGACTTTATGTTAAGACATTTATGTATAAATTACTGCTATACAACCATTAAATGAATAGTTATGCAACCAGAATTTACAAAATTCTGAGAATGAGTCTACATTTCTGTGATTGAAAGGCTATTTTTAACTCCTAATTATTCAAAAGAGCCCTCCTGTGTTCCGATCTAACAAGAGTAAGAATGGGAGTGTTCTGAGGGATTGTGAACATGCAGACTGAGATGCAAATGTAATATAATTTATTTGTCCATGGTATAAAAAGTGATTTAGAGACCACATGAACATTTTCTTATGTAAAATGGTAAAATGTATAAAATGGTTTTCTGCTGTCTTGCCTTGGCATTTATGTGTTAGCACTTTGCTGGGATGACCACAATAGGAGATGCTTTCTATATGAGAGCTGGGATTGTTCGGCCAGGAGAAGAGAAGTCTCTAGGGAGACTTCTGTATCAGCTTTCCAGAATCTTAAGGAAGCCTACCAGAGAGATGGAAAGGAACTTTTTACAGGGACATGTAGAGACAGGACAAAGAAAAATGGCTTCAAACTGAGAAAGAGCAGGTTTAGATTAGCTGTTAGGAAGAAGCTTTTTACTGTGAAAGTGGTAAGGCACAGGAACCTGTTTCCCAGAGAACTCTGGCAATGTTCAAGGCCGGGTGGGATGAGGCTCTGAGCAACCCAGTCCAGAGGAAAGTGTCACTGCCCATGGCAGGGGGGGATGTAACTGGTGGATTTTAATGTCCTTTCCAACCCAAACCATTCTATATTCTATGATTCTGGCCTGTGGCATTACAAAACTGCTGACACCAGTGCACTGCTCTTTGTACACATGTGCACAGGGACCTGACAAGAATAGCACAAGTCATTCTGACATGTCACACCATCAATGAACCAGAATGGCTACTTTTTCTTCTCCACCTCTGTGAGGGGAATGGGAACATTTTACAAAATCTTCTGGCAGCAAGAGAATCTAGAAGGCATTATGTCCCTCTGTTATGTCTCCCAAATGCTAGCAAGCAGTTATAAAAACAGCCTCTCCTTGCTGTGAAACATCTCACAAGGGAGAAGGTTGGTTGAAGACAGTGATCACAGTTACTATTTTGTTTTAGTCTCTCAGCTGCCTGAGGCTTTCTGTCAAAAAATGACACAAAGCCTAGCCCAGAATACAATTGCTTTCCCAAAGTAAACAATTTCCTAATGTTCTAGCTGCATGTACTTAACATTTTCCATCACAGTCTAATTCAGAGTGTTTATTATGATTATGTCAGGATACATGGCACATAATAAGTAGGCTTAATGTTTTCCATACTAACAAATTAGCATCTAGGAAGTCTCCATTAGACTTCTGTAGTATTTTCTGGACATATGAATGATTTTTCAGTAGAGAAAAAATTGCTACTGGGTTGCAAATTCACAGTCTCACCTCTTCTTCAAAGTAGATTTTCACATTGTTGCAATTGAAAATGCAAACTTCTTATACATGAAAAGCAATCTATCAGACATGCATATCAGGAACACAACTTCCAAGGGAAATTTCCTATTGCCACTCAAAAGATAAGCAGTCACTACTATGTTTTTAATGACCTTTGAATGAAGTTTATTTTGAGCTTTTCTGTTTGCCACTTTACTGGGCTACAATAATCATATTTGGTTACTCTTAAATCCCACTGATTTAATTCCTAATTAAATTCCATAAAAATTAGTGAAAAGAAATTTTTAGAAGAATTTTTAGAAGAAAAGAGATAAGTGAATATGACATATAAGTGTTTTGCTATTTTTTTGAAAGCAGATAATAAAAATATGTAGCCTCTGTATTATAAGTACTCTGGTATTATCTGAGTGGAGTGTTTATGATGATGTATTCCCTCAGGTGTTAATTGCATGACTGTTTGTTTTATAGAAAGTATTTAAATGTAAATTAGAAGTATTAGCTTGTTCTATTTCAATTTTTTTTTACTGGTAAAACGCAACCTACGCAGTGAATACAATTATGATGTTAATCATTGCTATACTACTTTTATTCACAGCACAGACTTCCTTGTTTCATAGTTCTGAGGATTATTTTTTATGGCACCGCTCCTTACTTTTGTGTATCAATGATACAGAGTTATCCATTTCACATTATATGAATTCTATTTGTATCTGTCACTTTTTGTTGTATGAAAAGGCTAAAAATTCATAAATATGTTAAAAAGGTAAAGAAACAGCTAGATTGATTTCCTTTTCCCAGGAGGTCTGTCAGGTCTACATTAAATCAGAAAACAGTTAAAGAACTGCTGTCTCTCACTTGCATTTGATTTTCCACCGAGCACTCTCAAAAACAAAACAAGGAAGGGTTCTCTTAGCTGTGTGCAAACCATTTTGTATTTAGCAAGCAGGAAGCTTGTCATTTGTTTCTGTCTCATTATTCCACTGAGTGACAAGAACAAATGCCAATGAAGCACTAAAGAAAATGCACTTATGATATGTACCTCTGCTTGCATCAAGGGGCACCACAATGAAGTGGTGCCTGGGTACAACATAAAGAAAAAAGGACTGCCAAAGTAATCTGCAGAACTGGAAAAAGACAAAGTTTGGCAGATCCTGTATTTCCAGGGTACAGTGAATAATTATCAATTTGACTTCACTTTCTTAATATTTCTGTCCTTCCAAGTCATTGCATGGACAAACGGATTCTTAAGGAAAAACAGTGAGGATAATGGAAATAACCAATATAAAATCAATGCACAAAATAAGAAGGCAAAAAAATTATATTGGTCATAGTTACAGTTATAGTTATTTATATTTAAGTGTTTACAGACAAATCCTAAATCCCCAGGATGAAAGATACTATCACATACTCGGTTTTTTATCCTCATTAAAGGAATCAATCCTCAGTCAGTTGAATAAGTTACCTACCATTTCCTTTTCTTATAGGGGCTCTTCTTTTTATACCTAGGTAGCCTTAAACTCTCTTCTGGTTTCTTGCTCATTCACTGCAAGAAGATGGCCAATACAATTTTTGGAAAGTTAAATGTACACATCTTACAACCTGCAATTGTAACATTGATTTTTGTGGCCATCCTCAAAGGACTGAAATAAAACATTTATTCTGCCAAATATAGACCTGGCATGCACTCTTTTGCAAATTGGAATTCATGAGATCAATTAAAATATGAATAAGTGTTGCACACTGGTTTGCATTCCGAGCATGAAAGCCTGTGGGAATACATGAATGCTTCAATGGTTCTCTTGGGAAGTAAACTCTAACATTCAAAAAATGTGTCATTTCCCACATGATTAACAGAAGCCATACTCCAAGAATACGCATACACCCTGTCACCCTTTCTCAGATTTAGAAATTTTGCTGCACACAAACAAAAATCCTTCTCCAAAATTTCTCTGCCTAAGCAGTATTGTTAGTATTACAGATCTTAATGAATACATCTCCCTGAACAGAACACATTTCAAGGTTTCTCAGATGTTGCTGACAGTGGAGCTGGACAGAGGTGCAGTGATATTGGCAAGTCACTGCACAAGTCACGAAGAAAATCACAGCCCCAGAATCTAATGATGATTGTACTGGTAGCACAGGTGGGATTTCCCTAGAGGTGAGAGGAAAAGGCAGGTGAGTATGGGAGTCATTAGATGCTGCTTTGTGCAGGTGCAGAAAAGTGTGCACAGCATGGCTGAACTGACCAAAATCTATAAAATATCTTTCTGTGTTCCCTTAATGGAAGATGGAGAGCTGCCCATCCTGTACTTTTAACACCACCACCCCCTCCCCCCCAGTTTGCACCTTCTTTTCGATGCTACAAGGCATACATTGTCATATTGTGATAGATTTTGAAGTAGTTCTGGCTCTGTCACAGGAGGACACAATTGTACATAGATAAAATATACTTTAAATTATAAAGAAATAAGATTTCTTCCTCTTTTTGTATCCACAAGGACATGGTTGTGTATCCACAAAGGATGTGCAAAGAAGCAGGCTATCAAATATAGTTGCATCAAGAAAAAAAAAAGACCCATTTCCCTCTGTTTTGCCATAAGAATTACCAAGAGCCTAAGATGCAGATCTTAGATACTAGGCATGAAGGAGCTATCTAGTGACTTCTCCAAGCTCAGGAACTTACTGTCTTATAATGACTCAGAGAGAAAGGTGACATGGAAACTCAGACATGCAAAGCAACCCTGTCTTGGCTTAGCAAGAGGCTGATGAGGGAAGGAGTAATGCATAATGTATCAATTTGAACAAGTCAATGAAACTTTTAAATTTCTGGAATCAATCTCAACATGAGGAAGCCACGCTCACTGATGTATCTGTCTGAAAAGATGCCTTGACTGTTTTAACACTCCTCCAGAAATTCAATGATTACTATATATTTCTTTTTATTTGCTAGATAAACCGGCAAGATGTGTTTTAATGAATGTCCTTATTTTGCATTTTCTGTATTCTCAGCACTAGAAAGTATTTTATTATAGAATTATGAATCAGTATTTTGCCTCATGCAATGGCTGACAGTACTGTATATAACAGAAATCCTAAGGGTACATGCTTGTGAGATAAAGCACTTGAACTTCTACCATGGCCTATTTTTCTTCCACTCTTACTCTACTTTTTATGTTTTGGTCTTTTTTTTATGTAAATCTTTCTTCAAAACTTACATACGAAAGACATGTAAGTGTGAATAATCCCTTCTCTCTGCAATTCCCCATGTCTTACAGTGGAAATAACTTAAATTCTGATTATAGTATGTAATTATCCTCTATGCATCTAATGTCTCTGCCCAAAATCTTCCTTAACAAGAGATTGAGGTGAAAGAATGACATTTTATTTCATCAAGAGCAATATTATTAGCAGTACCAGCACAGAACTTATATGTAGTGAGGCAATTTCCTAAAATGCCTTTTCTTTCTAAGCAAGTATTTTGCATACCCTACCTCCGTGAGCCTGGTTTCCTGAATGAGAGATTTTCTCATGAAGGATCCCTTACAGCTGGCAATTTGCAGAAACCTGGAAAAGTTCAAGAGGCCAAGCTCTAATCTGAATAGTAGGAAGTTTACGTGCTTTTGATGCACTGTGAGTACATTAAGCTAAAGTGTCTATGTAGGCTATTTTTCCAAACTATCTTCAACTCTCCTAGAAAGGATCCTGAAAGCAAAACTTTGTGTTAAAAACATTATGTTCTCAAAAGAAGGCAATAAATGCTGTATTTCAAGCCCCATATTAGGAATGCAATCCTGAGATAGAATCTGCTAAGTAACTTTGAAAAACATAAAATGTATATTACACTTCTCTCTTTACAAAAACCACAAAACCGCACAATATTTTTGTCACTCAGGCGTTTAATTAGAATTTCAAAAATAGATTAATTGTAATTGAAAATGTAATAAACTATAGTTTAGGATTTTTTTTTCTAGGGAAATCCAAATTAACATAGTTAATGAAATTACTTTACTTTTTTGCTTTGTCAGTAAACTAAATCCCTTCCACAGCTTTCTGTTTGGAAATAAACCCCAACCAAACAGATAATCTGCTAAAGCAAATGGTCTGCTTTTTCACCCAGGGATTACAAAAGCTATTAAGGCAAATTCCTGCGAACTACATCAACAGTACTTTAAAATGAACTTTTAACACCTTACAAATGTTATTTTATTGGAAAAAAATGACACCATTTCTCTAAATGCTAGAGGGATTTAAACAGTGGTAAGATGAAGTCAGTGGTTTTATGAAGTGTATTATCTTCTGGATGCTGGTTTGTTGAAGATTTTAAAACCATTATCTCACTAAGCTCTCAAGTAATGCTAAGAATGCCTATGAGCTCATTTGAAGCTGATCCACAGTGTAATAAAGAAAAACAATATATTTTTCTCCAACAGTATGAATAAACTAAGCCACCCTGGACATGTTTCAGGAACGTAGAAAAAAAGTCTGTGAAGATCAAGCAGGAGATTCCCAGTGCTGGAAAACATGTACAAGCAGGTTTGGTTACAATTCTCTGTTTAGTGCCAATAGCTCAGCAAAGACTCTTCCTCTGGATGAGTTGCTCAACAGAGTGAGAGCAAAGTGGTGCTTTGCTGTGGCCGAACTGCAACAAAACCTTGTTACAGGGAGTTTGGGTGTGTGGGACCGTGCACTCTGCTGAGAGATTCTCCTTCCTTGAGTCCTCAAATGTCAAACAAAATGTTCAACTTCAAAACATAGAACAGGGTGTAGACAGAAAAAAAATACCTGAGTATTTGGGAAGGCACACAGTGTACAGCTAAAGAAAATAAAGCTCAATTCTATTTCTTCTTCTAAATGATTTTTATTTCATTTTCAAAACTCCATAAATATGTATTGCTTTAAAAATGCATGCTGTGATTGGTTTTGGAACAAAGCATTTTCTTTCAAACTAATCAAAGCATGACACAGTGCTGAACTTAAGAATAATTTCCACACTAACATTAAAACATTTCATACTCCTAATGTCAAGAAAGGATGTGTCATTAATATTTTGAGTCTAACTTTTTTTTTTGTTCTGATGCCTTTAAAAAAATTAGCACGATTCCAGAAAGCACATGTATTTTCACATCAATGAGAAAATGCAATCAAATAATTTCTGACTAAATTAAAATATATAAATGAAAATATGTTTTTTTTAAATGTGAAAATAACATTAATTTTGCTATGCATGCTTTTTTTCTTTTTTTGTTTTTTTGAGGGGGGCTGGTTTAGCAATCAGTTTTACTCAAATTTCTATCCTTTTCTACTCTTAATAAAGCTTTTGGTTGATGGTGATGTTTATTTTCCTTATGATATGCTATTAATCCTTGCACATTGTTTCAGGGTAGCCTGAGTACAAGGAAAAAATCCCCATGTGTATGTAATGTATTTTATATATCTTTGATGTATAGAAGAGAGGTAAATATATCATAAAATTCCTTCTCTTTTAATACTTTTACTGATTTAGTAGTCACCATAAGGCACTTCTCATCACCTTTTAAAATGAAAGTGTACAGTCTTATTTGTTGATGCATTGGCATTTAAATTATTTGCTAATATAGACAATACATTACTGTGAAAATTTGTGGTTTTAAACTAAGTCATCATTAAATCTGACATTTTTATGGTACATCTGTCAATCAAATGACAAATAGTTGACATGAAAAGTGTGTGCTGCTATTCAAATTGTAATCATTTAATCTTAATCTTTATTTTAAAACAAACAAACAAACAAACAAAAAACATTAAGTTAGACGTTGCACATGAAGAATCTGTTTGAAATCAAACTGCTGGGAATCCTATCTGAATACTTCCAGCAGAGAACATAATTTTCTAAATTAACAAAAAAGATTTTATTTTAATGCATTTAGAACAAACACAAGCCAAACCAACAAAATTCCATCTGTATTTATCATCAGAAATACAGCTCTGTGACTGAGTAGCTGTGGGGTAGATAACAGGACATTCCTAAATGAAACATCAGGAAACATCACTTTATTTGAGGCTTCAAGTAAGCTTTTTAGAGAGATTAATTCATTTACTCTGAATATTTTAAGCCCTGTATCACTACCGTTTTGACAATGTGAACATTTCAGAACTTGAAGCATCTGAAAGCTTTAATTTAAAGTCTCAGTTCTAGTTTTATTTTTTATTTCATAATTCAATTTTTTTAATTAATATGAGCAGTAATATTGTTATTTTATGTGAGTATTGGAAAAAGGTCTACAAGTGCCAAAGACAAGAGATACCTATAGATTTATCATGTGTTTTTTGTTACAGGAGAACTGATAACAGATTCATATGAAAAATGTGGGCACTATATCTATTTTCAGTGACATATAGATTATTTATAAATAAAAATACGATTTGCAGTGAAATAGAAACAATCTTTTTATTGCCTCTTATTTATCTACTTTTAAGTCTTCCAGTACTGTGAAATCTGTTCACTATCCAGTAATTGTGACTTTAATACCACAACAGAAAGATAAGAAGCATTATTATTATAAAATGTTAAATATTCATAAATAGGAAATTGAGCAAAAATATTAGGCTTTAATTTTAAAATAATAAAAAATCTGCCTACATAATTTTAAAAATCTGCCTATAAGTGCTCAGTCTTAAACTTACACAGACCAAAAAAATGTATGTACCAAAAAAATAAAATTAACCTAGATGTTAACTTAATTGTACAAAAGTCAGTTCTATTTACCTTTTACTTTCATATGTTCTTAAAATAAGGTCTATGAAAAAAAAATCTGAGAATTTAGTAAAGTTTGGAGAAATCAGAGAAATTAAATTAGTAAAGAACCTCTGTGTATCCTATCTTGTGAAAAGAAAGCTGTATCCTTTAGCTGGTGATTAGTCCATTATTTGTACTCAAACTGCAGCCTTAGCTGCTCATTCAGTAAAGGCTCAGAAGTGTGATCAGGAAACTTTTTTAACTGGCTGAGTTGGCTTTATGGAAACCTGAATTCCTGCAGTGTCTCTGAACATGCACAGTTACATTTGTTCATCTCTGCCATCCTGCATATCTTCATTGTACCTGGGTGATGAACATGAAGAGGTGAATAACCTCCTTTTTTGATACACTCTGCCAATTTTAATAAAGGCTAGGATAGTCCTTTTGAAAAGTTACCTAAAGAGTGCTATTAAAATCAAACTTTAATTGCACTACCCAGCTTATTCTCTCCTGATCTCATCAGTTTTCATTCACATGTGACACATTGCCAGCTTGTAATAAGAACTTATAATAAAAGCTGGTCCAATGGGAAGATAAAAGCCAAGACAGAAATAGCTTATTGCTTGAAATGAATTCAACATGGGACTGATGGCTTTTAGCAAGATAAGTAGTCAAGACCTCTCAATGACAGCTATCTCTTATTTATTTACACTGCAATTCTGTTTATATGACGGTCTTGATTCACAACATAAATTAGCAGGTAACCTGAAAGGCTTGTCACACAGCTCAGATCATGAAGAGTGCTCTGTATATTTCAAAGTGCACAGTTAAAGTCATCTTTCCTGCACCACTGGTAAAGAGGAGCACACGAACTCCCACAAATCTCAGCCTGGTGGGTCCCAAAAGCTGCTCCTGCCCAAGGCTAGAGCTGGTACTCAATACAGTCAGTTCTCAAATAATGAAGTGTGCAGATAAATCCTGGCAGGGAGATGCCAACTAATAGCATTATGTAACAAACTTAGAAAGGCTGAATGAAAGGATATTTAATTCAAATGAAATTGCAAGGAAAACCTTATACATAAAGGTATAATAAATATCCATGCTTCATTTCAATGTATCAAGTACTATTAAGACAGTGCCCTGTAAAACCCTTTCTGCTGCTTTATTTCCCCTCTGGATAGCCACCTACTTTAGGTTTCTCAGCTCACACTTCCCCCTCTGTTGTGACATCATTTGTTTGTCCCTGTGATTCATGCCAACTTTGCTAGCGTTTGGGTGTCTAAATGCAGTGCTACAATTAAGATTGCATCTTTAACATGTGTATTCAAATATTGCATGCCAGATTTTCTGTGACTCAGGTATCTATTCATATATCTCTGAATGTAAAGCAAGCATTAGATAGTCCTGTTAATGTCTAGGGCTGACTTCAAGCTGACAAACTGAAAACAGTGATATTTATAATTTAAAATCTGCATGGAAGAGCTGTCTTCAGAAATAAGGTTTTGCCAGCTTCCAGGATTAAGGAGCATTCTGGCTGTGAAAAATGTTCTGTGAGGGCCTGTATAAACCTGGATTGCACCTTCAGTGGATTGAGGAGATGGCTGCAGTCAGCTGATGATTTCAGCAGTCTGGCCTGTCACAGTGGAGGGTCTGGAAACACCACCCTCCATGGAAACAAACGAGAGACAAGCCACTACTGCAGCAGACTTACGGCTTGAGAAAAGGTAGCTACTTATACCAGCTTTGGGGGATTTTTGTTTGATTTTCTTTTGGTTTGTTGTTTTTTGGGGGTTTTTTTACCTTATCTGAACGCGGTGTTCCCTATTCTTTTAAAACATACAAGAAATCTTGCTGCCTGAGATTCTTTCCTTTCCCATGCTATTTCTCTGTTCCTGTCTGTGGTGAGTTTGCTACAGCTACAAGGACATCACAATCCAAGATGGTGATTATCCTGTGAACAACCAGGGTGACTGAAAATATTGTTCAATGCAGTATTGAAAGCATGACATCCTTTATTTCCTGCAAGGATTGAGCATCATTGCAAGTTAGAAATTGTTTTTAATAAACTAATTAACAATGACCAAATTAGATCCTGCCTTCTTCTGTGAATAATCTGGTAGAAACTTCTGCCAAATGTGAAGTGTCTTATGAAGCAAAACCCTGGCAGTTTCAGTTTCTTCCTCAAGACTTCTTTAAAAGAACTTTGTCTTAAAAGGTAACAATAGCATTTCTATTGAGAGGAAAAACAGTCTTCAAAGTTCACCTCTAAAACAGAGCTCAAAATCTCCACCTCACTTTCTGTCATGATTTAAAAATATGAATAGAAATTTCAGTCACAATTTGTGCTAAAACCAGCAAAGTTGTAATTCTTCCTCACTTTTGTGGCTATGGAGATGGAGGATGCCAGCCAAGTAGTACTGAGGGGTCCAGAGCCCTCAGGGTCAAGTTCATTTACAGGGCTGGGATGTAAGGTGCTCTTTTTACAGCATTTTGATATTAGGCCAGTACACAACATCAACAAAGGGTTTTTTCTCTAGTCTCTGTCCCCGGTACTTGGCATTTTAGGTGTAAAGAAAATGGAAACTAAGTCAGATTACTAAAAAGATAGAACAGATAGCAATAGAAATTAGACATATCAAAATTTAAGACAGAGGAGAATTATAAGAAACACCAGATATCATGAGAACTCATTCCAGTCTTTTAGTCATAAAAAGAAGGGCAGAGATCTTCACATGTTACTCCCTGGTTTGGAAGGATGTTGCCATATGATACTGAGATGTCTGATGATATTTACCAACTTTTTTGCTTCTGCCTTTAGTGAAAAATTGTCACATTAAAGTGAAGCAAGCAAAAGGCTATTGTAAAAGTAAACAACTATTGTTCCCCACATATCATAGTAGGCATGATAGGTTGTAGTGGATACTAACTGCACCACGAGGGATTAGAGCTGAGAAGCAGTAAAAGCTTTCAACTAGCATGGATAATGAGTGACTTGAATAATTTGACTGGGGAAATTGTGGAGTCTTAATCTTTGAACCATTATAAGGACAGCTCAGGCAATTTGTCAAGAGTGGTCCATGACAGGAATAGCATCTGTCACAATGTGACTCTGACCTGGGGCAAAAGGAAAGCCCAGGTGATGGGCTCCTTCAGTTCAGGCTCCTTCAGTTCGGTTTTTTTTTTCTGTGATTTTTATTGTTTACTCTTATTCAGAATACTAATAAACAAAATCTTATCTACTGTCTTTTTGTTACATGCTTACCTGCAATCTCTGGAATTCCTGATTGCCTTTGGGAAGCATTATATGGCTATTGCAGCTATGTCAATAATTTTTATACCACCTGTGGGACAAGTTAGCATTTGTAAACAAACATATTGTCAGGCAAATTTAAATTAGTCTTTTCTTTGCCTTCAAGAGGAGCTCAACTGCATCATCCAGATTCAGGCAACTAAGTTGGCAGCTGGTTCTCCCAGGGCTCCCTTTGTAGTCTGTGCATAGATGGGCACTTTCAGGAAGCAACTGAGAGCATGAGACTAATTTATGTCCTCTGAAGACTAGCCAAATAACTGAGCAGGTTATTAAAGTAAATTAAATTGGAAACCAGTAGTTGGACAGTGTTAACATTCTCCTTCCATACCTTCATAATCCCTAAATTACTAAGTGATAAATAACCAATATTTACAGAGAAGATATGAAAATATATTGTGGGGAAAAAAACCCACATTAAATTAATCACATCCACAGAGTTTAAAGATTTTGCTGCAATCTCTCCTCCCATTTCTGTACCACAAGTAATATCAGGGCAAAATAACTGTTTTCCCTTACAAATCAATGTGAAAAAAAAAATCTGAAATAGGCTGGCTATGTAAATATCTAGTGAAGAGTAAAAGAAAGCAAACCTACTCTGTTTTGGCTCCCAGTCAGAGTGGTAGTAAAAATAAAATTGTGTTAAATAAATATGTTTTAGGATACTTAGTTGTGTTTTATGGTAAGAATAAAGTAAACACTTTAGCATAATTTCTTTCAAGTCTTTTTAAGGCATAGATTCCCACAGTTAAGTTACAGAACAAAATTAAAGAACACAGAAAAAGTTTTCTCTATCCTTCAGCTTCCTGGTCTGCATCAATTAAAATCATCCCAGGATCAAGAGTGTTCTTATTTCTATCCATTATATTCAATATTCTTTTATCTAACAAGATCAGCTGAGTAACTCCTCAACACTGAGAGAATATTGATGAATGAAAACATAATATTTTCTTCTTACTATCCACTTCAAACAATTCCTCAGAAGACAGTTGGGTAGCCTTCTGCATAGAGTGGAATTGTGAAAAGAGTAAGGATGGGGTTGTGACTGAACAGCACAAGAAAGAACCCAGGACTGCCTTTTTAGTTAGTTCGTTAGTTTTTACAGGATAGGTGTATCATATTTTTATCAAAATTTAAAATTGTTATTTATAGTCCATCTCATTGTTTCAGCTGGATATCACATTTCCTTGACACGCTAATTCAGCACAGTCTCACTAAACCCCAGGATAACCAGTCTCCCAATGAACAGTGAAAATTGACAGTTTAATAGAAAAATAAAATGCTTGCTATGTACAAATAATGGAAAAGTCCACACAATTTTCAGGGACTCTAGCTGGAACTGTGATGATAATTAGAGCTACTTAGTACATCCATGAGACTGTTTTGACCCATTTAATCAAAAGCATATGTGTCATATTAATACTGTCATTACTAAGTTAATCTAAATATCCATATTTATCCTTTCTTAAATACTCCTTTAAATACATAATTCATATTGATGCCAAAAATATTTCATTATTTAGCTTGTGCTATGAATGCAATACTAAAATTTTTCAGGGGCTTTGTTTTTTGGGTTTTTTTTCTTTTTCTTTTATTTTCTCCTCAACCAACTGATGAATCATTTGCCACAGTGACATCTTTGATGTATCTTTGATGGCAGTTGCCTTTGGGGTCTGCCTTGTGCTGAGGGACCACAGAGTCACTTCCACAGGCACTAGAATGCCAGGTGCTGCATATTGAGGGGTTTATTGCACCCTGCTGCTGCTGCTGCTGCAAGGGGAAGGATTGTTTCTCCCCAGGATCTCTCATTGCAGGATATTGCTTCTGGACCTCTGGAAAGAATGTTTAGTGCCGTCCATGTTTAACATCATCCATGCAAATGCCCTGCAGAGTTATGGAGGTTAACAACTTCCAAAGCTTAGATAATGCTGCAAGAATTGGTGCTGAATAAATAATTCATGCATACTTTCTTATGACTAAAAAAATATACACAAAACTTGTGTAGTTTGACTCAGATCTAAGCTACTGTTAGAGTATTGGGTTTTATCGCAGACGTCATTTTTGTCTATTTATTTCTTCTGGCACAAAGGCCTTTTCCAGGGGCTTGATGACAGTATAATAGAGACTTGGTAAATGGATCAGTACACTGTTTTCATTCTTTCCAGATGTTTCCTGCATTATGCAGAAAGCTGAAAAGTGCGAATTTTAGTATATCTTACAAGACAAGGAGTGCAGTTCAAAAAAAAGTGTGGATCCTTATTTGGCCAGAAATATGATGTTTATTTTGGTTAGAACGGGACACACATCAGTAGACACACACAAAACAAAACAAAGCAAAACAATAATGAAAAAAAGAACTCTATGAACAATTCCAGTTAAGGAAAATATTATATGCAGTTTTTATTGTAGATAGGACAGCCAGGACTGTCTGCTGACTACCTCTCCCTGACAACCCACCAGTGTTCAATAGATGTATTTGGTTAGTCCTGCTTACTATTGTATTTCTACCACTAGCTGTTTTAAAAACAGTAGGCTAAACAGAAGCCCTGCCAATAACCACTCTGTAAAATTTCCTTGTATCTGAATACAAAGGTGTTTGGGGTTTTTTTTCAATAGGGTCTAGACACAAAACTGCAAATGACAGTCATTACTGAATGATGTAAAAAAGAAGAATGGAACATTCAAATCTCAGTAATTAATTGAAGAGCCTGGGACTTATTTGACACAAAAATTAATTTTAAAAAAGCATAGAGAAATTCTATTTCCTGCTGTTATGTTATTTAATCCATTTTCTGTTTAGAAATTAGGCCACAAGGAGTTAAGGAATTGCAAAGTAGTTCAGCTGGCATTTGCATACAAATATAATATGACTATAATAACCTACTAGTGCAAAGGTTACTTCAAAAGTCCTGTTGTCATCTTCTTGTATGGTTATCATAACATTGCTTCACATAAATTTGTGGGAAGAATGAAGCCATTTTAAGAAGAATTTTTTCCTGAAATGCCTAGCTTTTAGGAGCACCTGTTTTCTGACATTAAATATTTATATAATTTTTTTATTACTTTTGTATTTTATCGACTTATGCAGCTGCGGATTTTTGGTTTAACGTTTTAGAAAGAAACCTGCAGCCTTATAGTTTTGTTACATTTAAAAATATAGAAGGCATCATCCTACAAATCTGGCAGCTTTTCTACTTCATAATTTAGTTAAGTCCTCTAATAGAACTATATTTCATATATGCTTTATGCCTGTGTTACTCCTCTGAGAACCTAAAGATGAAAATAAAGTCATTTACTGCATAAGGAATAGTGACTGTATTGGCCATTAACCTCAATATGTTGCATAGACTAGAATAGAGCATATAAAACACTCACAGTAGTGAGATTTGACAGTACAAGACATTTATTCAAGCCAAAGTATTGCTTATAGAAAAGAACTCACAGATATCTGTGCTCACACTATTCTGTGCTGCCATCTTCTCCAGTCAGGTAATTTGTTTTCTGCTTCATACAATATTTGAACTTCATGCTCCAGGCAGCCTATTTTCTTACAACAATTTCCTCTTCTCCTACAATAATAGTATTGAAAAAAGTGTTATGCTATATTAACTTATAAATTAATTTTGTCCATTAGCATTTTGCTTACAACTTTAAATGCAAGGATAATAAAATAATTACTGGGATATACATTATACTGCTTATATGAAGAACACTTTGCTAAAAATTAAACCCCTTTCACATTTATTTTTCATGTAAGGGCATACACAAATTTTTATTTTCTAAACTGTTGAAAACCATATTAGCTTTTCAAAACAAGAAAGAGCAGAATGTTTCCATGGCTAACTTCCTCCAAGCCTCTGGTTTAATTTAAATATCAGTTTATATGTTTCTAAAATTTTATGTAAATGCATGCAACTCCATAATGTTTTGGAAAAGTGATTTATCTGCTGGAGCCCAATGATACAAATCCTCTTTGCTGCTAGGTACTCCTCCAAATCTGGCAGAATTGGGCTGTTTATAGATAATACTGTAAAAAAAAAATTAAAAAGTGGTGTGTGAAAATATTGTGTAGATTATAAATTCAAAAACTCAGAAGTTAGAAACTGTCAGTTTAGTTAAATTCACTCCCTCTGTTTTTGTATACTTGAATGACAACCCGGGCACCTTTCCTGATAATACACAATTGTTTTCTGTGGGAACCCTGCCTCCTCTTTTGAGTCAGTTTTATGGCACTGTTTGTGTAGTGATGTACTCTTCTTAAATCCATTATTGAAAGTATCCACTCATCTACTGCTTGCTTAGCACTATCTCAGTCTTGAATTAATTTCTTAGACAATTTTTATGATTTTTAAGATCTTAAACTTCTAAGACTTTTGGTAAGACCTTAGAGTTACCCACACTTTTTTTTGAATTCCCCAAAATTCTTTAGTCTGAACAAAATTCACATGCTTGGCTCAGATATAGATATAGATATATAGATTTGCTAGAATCATAGAATAATTTGGGGAAGGGGCCTTAAAGATCGTGTAGTTCACATCATGCCAGTGTGGGCAGAGAATCTTCCACTATCCCAGCTTACTCAGACCCCCATCCAACCTGGTCCTGAACACCTCCAGGGATGGGGAATCCACAACCTCTCTGAGCAACCTCTCTGGCACTCTGTCCCAGTGCCTCACCAGCCTTAGAGTAAAGAGTTTCTCCTAATATCTAATCTAAATCTCCTTCAGTTTAATGCAATTTTCCCTTGTCCTGTCACTACATGTCCTTGTGAAGTCCTTCTCCAGTCTTTTATGCCCCTTTATGTACTGGACATAAATCTGCTCGGTATCAATCAAGATGCTTTTCCACCTGCATCTTTCCTGGTACTCACTTCAGTGAGTTTTCTTAGAAAATAGCTACAGGATGGAGTCTTGTCCAGAATGTAATAATAGACAAGATTATTGGCCATGAAATGCAAATCTTCTTTAGTGGTGTATGGTGTCTGTAATAAAAGCCTCCTAATGAATTTTATATTGCTTTTTGCAAAAGGAAACTACTCCCCATAGTAAGGCATTAGCCACAGAGGACTATAGTGTTGATTGATTTTGTCTTCCTCATTCTTGGTGACATTTCTGATTGCTGTATGCATGCTTGGATGAAACTGTCCTCCCTTCATTGCTCTGGTATTCAGTGGAAACTGCTGTGATTACTCAGCTTTGTAATCACCAGCTACACATGGTTGATCAGGTGTGGTTTCAAACTCAGACTGAATGGAGGTCTTTATATTTTTTCAAGACCTCCATCATCTTCCTCTCTCAACATTTCTCAAACCTGGGCTTCATTTTGAACTATCGAACTTCACTCATTTGTGTGGCTTTGCAGTTGAGATTGAGGGTGATCCTAGAGGACACAGGCTCAAAGCAAACTCACATTGGGCATTCCTGGTAAGCACGAAACATTTGGCAAGGGCTGCCCACATATCATTGCATCCTGCCTGTCAGATGTTGCTTTTTGAATGATTGGGTATGGACAACTTAATGGACCCCAAAGGCTGCTTTGCAGTCAGAGAAGGGAGGTGGCTGCTCCACCTGAAATTAACAATAAGCTTTTGTTGAATGGAGTTCTCAGAAACCGATTAATTGTTAATTATTTTTATCTTAAATGTTAATTATAATTTTTTAAGACCAAATATTCAGCTATGTACAGACTGTGTTCCCTAGAAAAACAGGAAATGGTCAAGAGGGAACCTTGTGGTCGTTCCACAATTTGCAAAGTGACAGGCAAGTAAAGATGAAGCTGAGAACAGGGTGCTATGAATTGTTGGTGGGAAATGTCACTCACTCATAAGAACCAGCGCAACAAGGATAATTCATTCCAAATCCCTTTGAATGAGCCTTAGGTGAGCCTGTTCTAAGGATGGAAAGATGAGGATATAAGGCTGGTTCCTGAGGCTCGCAGCATCCAGATATTGTGAAACAAGCATTCTGAGAGCTATGATCCCAACCCAGCACTGCAGGAGTTTGAATACAGTTTGGATTGGGGTGTGTGCCTTAAATACTCATCTGGGCACTACTGATAGAATATGAGGCATTTGGAGATGAGGAAATAAAGTTCAAAACCTACCATCTAGGTGGAAGGAGCTGTTCCAACACGGAGCTGTGTCACACAGTAGGTGAATGTTTGAAACATAATGTGCAGCCCAAAGAATTTGAATGCATTTTGAACCTCTTTAAAAGCCTAAACCTGGACTGTTCACTCTGATATAGTCTTCCTGCCATGGAGCAGAGCACTGCAGAGTTTCAGGACCAAACCCCAAGTCATCTAGTTCCCAGATTCAAAACACTGGTTATCACTGCCTGAACGGTCTCTCATATCAGAAAAAAACTGAATATGGGCTGTAATTCTTAGGATCCCAAGATCAAGTGTATTTTAGGGATTTTCTGTGAAGAGCATTGGCTATAAGTAAAACAAAGCATTTTTCTTTATGCTTTAAGTTTCTACAAGAATAATGAAAAATGTCATTTGTTTGGAATTTTAACTTTTCTTCCAGGCCCCAGAGAATTCAGTTTTTCTGTGAAGTGGATATTTGAATGCATTTTGGATATTTGTGGGATATTTGGATATTTGTTCATTTTCCTTTATATGTAATATATTTTTCTTTATTACATATCTCTAAAAACACTAAAGATTGTACTATTTTTCTCATTTTATTAATTGGAAACTGGAATAAAGTGAATAGATGTAAAAATGTAGTTTTTAATTTAAGACTATATTTTTACACTTTACATACAGAGTTCTTATTGACCTGATTTACAAACCTTGACTTAAACTCTTCTGAGCACCAAACATCACTTTTGGATAACCAGAAACAAAGTAATTTCAATTAATGTAAGTTTCTCTTTATTCCTTTTAAAGGCAGAAGTATAATCTGATTTTTCAAAAGCAGCAATAGTTAATCATCATAACCAAGAAACCATTTTAGCCTAATTTTCTAAGACATGTTTTTGTTCCTGTCTGTGCACACAGAGTCACATTTGATGTCAATGATTAATTTAATTGATCAATTTAAACTAAGAGCTGACAGGAGAGTATAGATTTCAGAAACAACTGAGGTAATTATTAACCTACAGTTACAGTTCATAGTCAAGTAAAAGTTTTCAAAAATCACAATGCTAGGCAAGGGTGTGCAATGAAAGAACAGGGAAAACTCTGTGAAACCATCTGATAAACCACCCAGCTCATTAACTCTGCAGCAGAAGAGACAGAGGTTCATTCTGCACTGTAAACTGAATGAAGCCTGGGTAAAATGGAGGGGAGAAAAGAAAAAGTCTGTGCTTATGTACTAAAAATATGTGTACTGAAAATACACACATCAATTGATTCTGCTGGTAACCTTTTCTGGTAGCCCCCACTAAAATCTCAGTCCTGTTTTTGTCCTACCTTTAGTGCAGAGTGCACAAATGCCAGCACTAAGACAACAATTCAGCACACTGGAGTAGGAATTACACCCTGCCTGTTCTCAGTGAGGGCCCTCATCAGCTAAAGGGCATAATGGCTTCAACTACCAATTGGAAAAATATTGATTCCATGTTTTGATACTGCAGTCTGCTTCTCCAGGTGATGCCAAGCATGGTGGAATATATTATCCCTACCATCACTGACAATGCCAGTGGAAGCTGCAGGGATGAGCTGCTCGCACTGCAGCACTGTGGTCCCACACCTCCTTGCTAGTCAGAGGAGAGCTCGGAGACTCAGGAATGTTGGTCTGTGTCCCCTGCTGTACAAAGGAATAGCTTTCATTAGTCAGATTCTATGACCTCCTACTCCTGCAAAAAGAAACTTCAAATAATGCCCTATTCCATCTCTTCAGCCCTAGATGGAATATGTTCATTTATTCCTGGAGATGCAGACTTCTTATCTGTACAGGCTACGAAGAAAAGGGACAAGCTCTCTATCAAAGAAAACTGCAGAAAGACGACAGCCAGACTAAAAAATAGTTACTATAGTTATGAAAAGACCATTTTAAAGGCTCATTGTTTAACCAAATAGGAACTTTTTTTTCCTTTTGGTATAAGGAAAAAAAAAAAAGATGAGAAATTTGTGAGATGAAAGCAAGTTGTCTTCCAAAGTTCATGTTCCCATGTTCTCAGTTCTGAAGTACTGCAGCTTCTAAGGGCTGCAACTAACAAAACTGGTTTAACACAAGGTTACACACTAAGAGTACCTAATAAATGTACTTTTGCAAATAAACAGAGTTCAGCAAAGGTACTGAGCATGTCTGCTGTCTTGGCAAAGTCATAAGCCAGTGAACATAGTGGTTTATTGTAAAGTTTTGGGCAACTTCTGTTACACTGGGTTTTCCTTGATGGTAGACAGATTACTTCAGAGGCATGGAGGCACAGTCAAATAACCCAGACAGGCATGTAAGGAATGTAAACTTTGCTTGCATGTGTGCATTTATTCTATGAGGATTATGCTAGCAAGGATCTCATGAGGCTAAGAGTAGCAGAATTTTAGTTTTATTCATTCAATATAAGACATGGCTGATTCACTGAATGTGGCAATGTCACACAGTGGACTCAGAAATTTTTTACCAGTAGAAATCCAGAACTTGAAAGGAAAAAGTCGTGCCAGAAGATTGTCTCTTGTTCACTCAGAAGTTCAGCTAGTATTACACTGTGTTCTGCTGTCCTCATCTCCTCTGCCTGTCCTTCAGAAAGAACCTGGATCATTCCATCCCAGTACTCCAGTCATAGAAGCCATCCCACCATGTCTCCATGGTTCCAGTAAGAGTGTGGCCCTGCAGGCATGTGCACATCTCTGACTCCTGTTGTTTATTCCCCATGCTGTGTGTGTTTGTGTAGAGCCATTTAAACTGGACACGCCCTAATGAAGCCAGCTCACTGGCTGGAGTGACTGGAATTCCTTTGTGCTACTCTTCAGGTGCTCTCCTGCTGACTTGTGATCCCTCTCCATTTTCTGGGCATTTCCTGCTGGTACTAGCATGAAAGTGAACAAAAAATTAAGTTATGAATAATTCATGTTGGCTGTTTTGGAAAATATTTTGTAGCTATAAATAGTAACATATAATGGACTGGTATGACACTGCAACATGTCACAAATTATCTGTTCAATACTGTTATTAATAATGGCATAACTTGTGTTTGTCCAACTGGATTTTGGCCCACACAAAGGTACCTACCCGTGATTTTCAAGCTGGTAACTTGTCATTTGTCGCTTGAAATACCATAGTTTGAATTTGTAACAAACATGTAAATCTAATTCAGAAATCTTACGCTTCTAAAATCAGATGAGGAATTCATTTAAGGTATTCTTCATGAAACACATATGAAAAAATTGCTTTTAAAAGTTTTTCCTCAAGCAAACAAGCCTCCGTTCTGGAATATATGCAAGATGAGTTCAGTTCATCTCAGCCTAAGCAACCTCAAATCTCTCTCTCTGCATTTGCAGAGTATTTAGGGAATTGTCTGAGTTCTTTAATCTTATGTCCTAACCAATACACTGATGGTATGAGATGTGCAGTGTTCAGAGAATCTGGCATGTCTCTTGTGCTATAAGGTCACAGCATAAGCAAGAAATTACTTAGCAACTTGACACCTTGCAAACTGAAATATTCAATTTGAAATATTCAAGGAATGGCATTGTTGTAGGTAGTCTGTATCTTTATGAACTTACTTGTGATGGTGGGGTTTTTAATTTTTGTGGAACTAGTTACAAGAATAAGTAGCCTCTAGCATAAAGACTACATCACTTGACATTGAAAATGTGACTATTTTTCATTTAAGTATTTGTAGTAGCTTTGCTTGGAAAATGAATGGTAAAACTTCTAGGATGAAGCTTACATTTATGCAACTGTTTGAAAAATTGTAATTTTTATATATGCTATTTATATATATAATAAATATCTCATATATCATATATCATATATCTACATTATACATTTCATATACATTATTATACACTATACATTATTGCAAAATTTAATGGCATTCAATCTACTGAAACTATATTACTTCATAAATTATTCTCCCTTCTCAAATACTTAAATTGCATAGAGGCCAGGAGACATTTGCTATCTGATATCCAAATTGTAAATAATATTAAAGAAAAAGTCTCCAAAAGCATAATACATAATTGATGTAGTCCATTTGCCAATGAATGAGTCTGTGAAAATGAGGTTTTCTTTATATACCCATATACATAGCAAATTGTCTTAAATTGTTAACATAGCCTTTAGGAACTCTCAAGTGTACATTTAACATTCGAGATTCATTGTATCTGGCATTTGCACAACTGTTGTCTCTAAAAGCAAGTTATTTGAATCATCACAACAATGATTCTTTGGGGAATGCTTCTTTCTACCATGATGGATTCTATTTTTCTGTGAAATTTTGAAAATTGAACTGTTTGTGGTAATTGGGTTTAAATTCCTCCACTCCTCCAAAGAGAATTTGTTTATGTACATGCAGTTGGAGCACATCTGCACCCAGTTAACTGCTTTCAGTTAGCAAAATCAGCTGTTTTCAACAATTACAGGCACTATCATAGCATATGTGAGCTCACTTTATAAAATGTTACATCTATATGTACCCTTACACTTTTTTTTAACCAGTGTAGTAGATAAAATTTCCCATATTCATGGTTTCTTAAATTAGGCTGCACAGAGTTTTTACACTTCTTAAGGAGATATGTAGCATATGTCATATTGATCCCAACAGATTTTAGGAGCAGGCTTGTGGCACTATATCCAAAAAAGGCCAATGCAAATACACACCAACTCAAGATGTGCTTCTGCAAGCAAAATACCTCGCAACAAATACTTTGAAAAAGGAGGCACAGTACATGAGAAAGTGCATTTAACTCACCTCTCCAAAGGTGCCAGATAAACCATCTACACATACAGATAAAAAAAGAAAATTACTTAGGAGAAGCCCACGGTCTTCTCCCTTATGCTTTTAATTCTTTTTTCAGAGAGGAAAATCTCACATGAAACCAGACAAGTTTTTAGGCTCAGGGTTCTGCAACCAAGTCATATATAAATAAATAAATAGATTTTTTTAAAGGTAAATAAATAAATAAATAAATGTTTTAATTGCTATTACTGTTCAGTCTGGCTGGTTTGATTTCATGTTGCATGGTCACCAATCCAAATACCTTCCCATTCGGCATAAACTTTAGACTGTCCTGACTGCAACAACAGTACAAAACAAAAAAAAAGGAAAATACTTAATTTTTCTAGTTCTGGATGGAACTCCAAAAAATTGTCAGGACCAACAAAGTCATAAGCAGCTGGTCAGTAAAATTTCATCTGTTACATTGTGAAAATTGAATTTTAAATGCAATATTACACTTTTTAAATGTATCAGCTTTTTTTAAAAAAAACACTGTAACAAACCCAGTATATGATTAAGAATAAAACAATGTGGCTTGTAAAGTAGAAAACA
>VWYP01005113.1:0-39082 GCA_013400435.1 Pycnonotus jocosus | reverse complement strand
ACAATGGGGCTTGTAAAGTAGAAAACAATTAGATACCAACAAAATTCTTAATTTCATAGACACAAAATTATTTCATCTATTTCTCTGGATTAAAAAAAAAAAGGAGATAATAAATGTGTCAAAATTATAGGCATAAATATGATGTTATATTTGCATTTGAAAATTTTGAGTTTTCTGCTATAAACAGTATACCAAGAACAGTAACAGAATACCATCAAAGCACACACATTTTTAAACGGCTTCACAAAGATATAGCTCCTAAAATTATTATTCTAATTCCGAAGACTTTTTTTTCATCAAATCCATCTTTAATATATTATTCTCCCAAAAAACAGTAATTTTAAATTTGTGTTTGAATAAAGTATTACGAAAAAATGTAGGATTGCCTATAGAATGAGAAAAGAATTTCCATTGCATTTCATATTTATTGAATGAGGAGCTGCCTGTTTGCCATAAAGTCTTCTCTCTGAGGCTCTTCTAAGTATGATGCACCACACTTGGACCATGGTAGTTGGAGGATTTGCATGTAAACAGACCTGGAGATCAGAAGGGATTGATGTGATCATCTTGCCTGACCACAAGTGGCAACCATCCTCAGAAACAGTATTAGTGCCAGAACCTAAAACATATTTCATCTTATTTTGAAAACTGCATTGTAGTCTCACTTGAGAAGTCTGTGTCAATGTGCAATTGTACCTCCTGTTTGAACTTTTGTCTTATTTAATCAAGTCATTGGACCTATTTGTACCTTTGCCTATCATACTTAAAAGCCTCTCTTTACCCATCTTTTCTGTGTGTAAATACCAGAGTAGCATGTAAGTTCTTGGCCTTCTTTATAATAACACGAAAAGAGGAGCTGATATTAGAAGAGCTGGCCAATGTGCCGGGATTTAAGATCAAAAAAGAAATGACATAGTTATATAAATGACCCATTTCTATCCTATGTAGAAATATTGTTGAGCAATTGAAATATATACCAGTGTTACGACACCAGGAAGAATCTGCAGATATCTGAGGATTTTCTAGAACAGAAAAGGAACAGAGAAAACATATGGAGGTTCTTCACAGAAATTTCTCTCCAAACAATGTGAAAGACAAGCATATTGAAGTTGAATCTTTGGCTAGGTTAACGGTGTTCCAAGGACATTTTCTTTTATAGTCATAGAAAAGAAATCTGGTGCAACACAAAGCTTTTAGATAATCCTCTTTCAAATACATGTTAAAAAAATTTCCGAAGGTAGAGAGGCAAAAATTCTAAAGTTTCTTTGACCCAAAAGTGCTTGCCTGTTTTGAACAGTTTTTCATCTCAAATGCTTTCATCTTCTTTTTCCCCTTAAAAGAGAGAGGGCATGAACTCAACTATAGTGAAAATATCTCTTGGAACAATCTCTTGGATTGATTCTCTTGGAACATGGAGAGTCAATCATATAATCACTGGCATCAAACAGAGGCAGTCTGAGCCTTTAAACATGGAGACACCATGTCACCCTCATAATCTAATTTTAAATCATTATGGATGAAAGTCATTATTATTATTATTATTATTATTACATTTTATCCTTGTGTCCTCTAGGCTGTTGCCCTAATTGACTTTTCTAAAACTGCAACAGTATTTTTATGCATTATAAGTCATATTAATAAGTAAGCATTATAATTATAATGCTTCCAGCTGGAAATACTTTAGGTAAAGGTAACTTTTTATTCAAAAGGTATGTAATTTAAATGCTCAGGTCTAGAACTAAGAATATAAAGTGAAATTAAGCCATCTTAAGCTATCCCAAATGTTCTCCCTGAAACTATTCCTGGATGAGTATAGTAAAAAACATAAGCAAACTCACCTTGTGTAGTTAGGTTTCATGTGTTGTGTGTCAACGTTTTGTGAAGGACTATTCTTTACACACTAAACATGACATTTTAAACAGAAAGAGAAAATAAATTGAGGTAATTTAAACCTTATATTATTACTAAAACAATATTTTTAAATTATTTAAAACTTTACAATTGAGCAGAAAAAATTCTGGAGTGATATTCAGTGCAAATTACATGAGCACATCTGATTCACAAGCTTCTTGCTCTTCCACACCTTTATTGAATTTAAATTGCATAATTACCTCAAGCTAAGGTTTAGGTTTTCAGAGAATGCACTTTGTTTTCAAGGCATTGACACATCAGCAGTTACCATTGTATCTGAAATCTGAATGCTGGAATCTACAATCCCAAAAGATTTTCAAACCTTTTGTTCCAATATAGTGTTACTTTCATATTCTGGTGGCAGTTTAGAAGGTGAAATCACTAGATAAATCACCAAATTAGGAAAGGAAAGCTGAAACAATTTTCACTGCCTAATTCAAATACACAAATTATCATGGTCACTGAAGTAAACTTAAATTATTTTATAGAAGAGATTTTAAAGTAAAAACAAACAAAGAAACAAACAAAACAACAACATAAATCAACAAGAGCAAGATGAGTTTATCAGCTTTTTGGGTATTGACTGGATTGTATAAAGAGTTTACTCTGCATTTTTCCAATATTTACTTCATCACTTAGGGCAAATGCTCCAAGATGGAGGAAACACAGCAAAAATTCTGAAAATATTATAGCCTGAATATGTGTTACTGGAGACCTGCCAGAGAGGACAGCAGCAGCAGAGTAGAGCAGAGCCTGTGCTAGATGTCAGTTTTCTGATTACAGATCAAGATGAAGGAAGGAGTTCTAGAGATTCTGAGCAAAAGCTTTTGAAAAATACTGTATTTTCATTTAAAACATTTATTTCAGCAAAATCTACAGTTTGAGAATAAAAGGTATGAGTTCTGGGAATATGAACAGAAAATTCAACTAAAGTTAAAGCCAAGCTGGATGTGCTGTTGGAATACAGAATCTGCTAAAGTGCATGGCAAATGGATTTTCTTTCCTATTTATAATTGATGTGTCGGATATAATTGTGGTGTGCATTTGGCTAATCATAGAGCAATCTGCTTCATATTGGTTTGTCTGCCACCATCATGGCTGTAACTTCTATATATTGTTTAATAAAACTGCTGATTTTCACTCTTCTGAGAGCCTCTTGATGTCAGAGTATTTTAAATTTACTGTGATTACTACTCCAGTAATAAGGCATAACTGTGTATAAATATCGAAAATATGAGACAATGGGATTCAATAATTGGCTGCTACCTCTAATGTTGCTCTGATTTTAGACACTAAGCTCTATCTTTTATTTACACAAATGTTTGATTTTAAGCTCTCTGGCCAGTAGAGGATACTCTCCCTCCTCTTAAATCCCCTTCCAAGTCATGCAAAAGTAAAGAAAATCTTAGCAAATCTAATATCTTTTCCTTCAGAAAAAGCAATTTTTCTATAGGACCATAAAAAAAAAGTTGTAGGAGTTTACAAATCCCCACACCAAATAGTGAGGAATTGCATGCACTATACACTAACAGCTACACAATGGACCCTAGAGATCAAATATTTTCATATTTGTTAGAAATTCCTGAAGACCCTTTTTTGGAGACTGCTTTTACCAATCAGCCTCTCCATAAGTGTTGCATCAGAACAAGACAAACCATCAAAGCAGCCCATAACATACCTTTGAGAATGCTCGAACAAACATATGCTGTGCCTTTTACGCATCCAACCAGGAGCACTAAAATAAAAGGGTTACTTTTATTGTGGTCCCCTTAATTGCAATATCTTCCAGCAATGTTGTGTTGGAAACAAGGTCATCTAATGGCCTAATTAGCTCATCTTCCCTTTGGGAAAAGTGCGTGTTATTCATAAAGGTATGAATGAAGCTGCAGCTACAGGAGATACAGGTGCTTGGAGACATTGGGCTAGGTACAAAAAAACCTAACTTCAAAGCACATGGTCAATTTTATACTATTTATTTTGCTATAAGTATGCCTTATTTAGAAGAAGAAAATTTAGCGCCAGTTTGGGCAGGCTTATCTCACTCGAGTTCCCATAAAGAATCCTCTCTTTTCCTGATTTTGTGGGGAGAAACAATCTCTAGGATACCAACACGAAAAGTGGTCCTAGTGACAGGCTGCTGGCATCCTTGTTGCATTCTTTTAGTGACTTTCCCCTCAGAAGTAAACCTGCTAGGCTAAGCACTTTGGGCCACAGTACATAACTGAAAAAATTGAATTGATAGATAGTTATACTTGAGCACTAGCAAAAGGTAAGAGCAATGGTAAGTGTAATAAGTTTGAAACACCAGGACCATACAATGGTTCTGAAATCCCATTATGAAGATGTATTATTATTAGGTTCTGCTGTTGCCTCAGTAAGAGAAAGAATATAAAACACAAATCAGTGGGCACAATGGTTGGGATGAAATCCTAAGATGTCCGTTTTCTAAACAAACTCACAAATCACTTCCTTCTCTTGGAAAGGCAGATGCACCATTTTGAAGAGCCCTAAGAAAGAGGATGTAGAACACATGTCTTGCTGTTTTAGACTTCACAATCTAACTGGAGAAACTTGCATTGTGCCAATAGGCATTGCAAACAACTCACTCAACTTCTCTGCCAATATGGCAATTTGCATAGCATTACCCATGATGCTTCAAACTGTGCCTTTGCTTTGAAAACAGATTTAATTGAGCCTTGCTGAGCTGCATTAATGTGTCTGTTTAAATTGAGCAAATCTAATTAGCTCACATGAAAGTTATGCCACCTCTGGTGCAGCAAAGCTAATGCAATTAAAGTCAGCCAGATGTATTGAGTATTGTAAACATGCAGTCTGACTGGTGGAGAATAGCTCAGTATTCATCAGAGACTGGACAGTTTTGTAACAAATTAACAACAGCTGCACTCTACAGTGTACAAGTATATATTGTGGTGTATATATGACTACTTTAAAATTCCAAGCTTTCTGTATCTCAACAATACTTGTTATAAGATTAGAATAATCTCATACATGTGTGCCAACCCAAGCCCATTTTTTTCTTTTCAATTAGACCACTACTTGTTTATGCAGCATTGCCACAAAATCAATATTTACTAAACATTGCACAGAAAAATACTATTTATATTGGAAATAATTTCTAAACTCCTTGACTATTTACATGCCTTTTTGAAATAGATGTCTGAAAAAGCTGTATGTAGGTGCATAGCTTGGAAAATGCCAAAATACATTTCAAAAATAGTCAGAAGATGCTTAATAGGAAAAAAAATGGGGTTTAGTTGATTAATTATTTTCACTACACACTCCTTCTATCAGATACCATGTCCTAGTTAACTGCTACCTATAAACGGGTTAGCACATGAGATGATGTCTTATTCCTATATTGTTGGGTTTCTTTTGATACTGATCTCATTATCTGCTTTTGTAGATGTCCTGCAGAAAGGAAAAAAATTATAATTCTTGAAAGAAATACTTCAAGTCACACTTCTTTTTTGAAAACCTCACTTAGGATAGCTACAGAGTTCTCCATGTGTCTTCTTTGCAGTTATTTTTTATTTCTTCTTTGCATTCCCTTCCCAGAATGCTAAGATGACTGAAAAAAAAAATTGGCTTCCTCCCTGGTAATTGGTAATCTTCTTCTTCCTCATTTATCAAATTAAACTATAATTGTTTTCAATCTTAATCTAGTCCAGTGTTTCACACTCTGGAAAAGATATTCAATGGAAAATAAAGTAAGGTGTGTTGTCTTTGTTCTTCTCAATCTTGAACATGCCATTTTCTAACTTTTCAATTTTCCTGTGTGTAAAATGGATAGAGCATTACCTAAAGAAATCATGAATTTTGTTTTCTTGTCATTTCTGCCCAAGAAAGTCAGAGATATAAACACTATAGAATGAAAGTAACACATAAAATTGAACTTTTTTAAAGTAGTAGGTTAAATATAGATTGGAAAAAATATGTATTTAGAAAATAACTTGAGTATATCTTTTAAAAATTAGCAGCTTTTGAGGGTAGAAATAATGCCTATAAAAATAAGGAAATTTAATTAGGAATTAAAATTTTAAACACTAACAACCTTTGCATGTAAGGAACAAAATTTTCCTTAACATGTTCAAGAGGTTTTTTGTATTTAGTTTAGCCATGTACCTCAAGTTCAAGACTTTATTTTGTGAGGGTTTTTAAAGGTTACAAGGTAGCAAAAATCAATTTAATATTTCTTTACTGGATATTTATATTTTTTAATGAAATTTTCACTCCAGAGAAAGAAAAGATTTGATGAATGGATGACATAACACATCCTTTCTTTCCCTACCATTTTTCCTATCTGATGTCCTGAGATCCTAAAATAAGTGACAATAGCTTAGAAGCTGCTCCAAATAATTTGTCCAACGATCCATTATTTTTGTTACCCCACTCTAAGATTCCTCTCCTCAACACACAGACACCTTAAGAAGAGGCTGGGATACCAGTACAGTCTTTTCTGTACTGAGAGTGTGATACAGGAACTTCCCTCCCACCCCTCCTCTCCCAGGCCAGGTCACAGCAGAGGGTTCTCACTGCAATAAGGGTAGCAAGAAGGGGATTCCTTTATTCAAATTGAGTTACACTTTGTTTGGATGAAGGAAAAAATCATGAGTGAGGGAAGGGCAGATTTGGGGGGTTTCTTTGTTTATTGTTTGTTTGTTTGTTTGTTTCAGCTGCTGGACACAGTACAGATTCATCTTAATTTTATAAAAGTAGCTTTCTGTTGGGCACTAACAAATTTTGTTACCAAAAGCTATTAACTAGTTTGGCCATCTCTTACAAGCCACCATTTTAAGAAACATCAAAATGCTTGACACTTCATAGAATCATAGAACAATTTGGATTGGAAAGGATGTTTAAATGTCATCTAGTCCAACTTCTTTGCCATGGCCAGGATATCTTCATCTAGATTTAGAGATTATGAAAAGAGTGTTGCCAACAATCTGACAGGCATAATACACCATGCAATGCTGTAGCAATGGAAGACTTCATGTACAGAGGCACCTCAGACTGGATTCAGAAACTGTAATCAATCAATATGATCTGGAATTTAGTAATTTTAACATAAGAATGAGAACCAAGATCCTAAAACATGGCTTAAAAAACAGAGGAATAGCATTTCTAGCCATTTTTAGAGTTGAAAGGAAAGTTTTGTATAACAATAAAGGAAAATGTTGTAAGAGGAATATAGAGAGACACAAAGTTGAAATTCAGACTCTAAAAATCTTGGCTGAGATAATGAAGAAAGTCTATCTTCAAGCTTTAGTCTATCTCCTGGTTTTGCTAGGTTAATTGAATCCTCAAATTAATGCTTCCATCTTTTTCTCACCTCTGTTTTGTTGTGTTTCTAACATATATCCAGACACATGTATAACTATATTAATATCAACATATTAATATTTGCCTAAGTGCAAGCTGATTTCCAGATTTAGCTTTTGGAAGACATCTGCCTTCACCTCAAACACCATGCCTGCTGGCTAATTTCAGTCTTTGGATAAAAGTATTTGGTACTTCAATACAACACTGATCACAGAGGCCTAGAGTCACATTATGAGAAAGTTTCTTTATCAGGGAAAGTAATTGCAAAAAACTAAGAAAATCCTGTGTAATATAACAATAAATTTTATCTACTTCCCCCAGCAGCAAGGAATCCCTCTTGCTTATCCTGCACAAGAACTGATAAGATTGAGTTAGGTCCAGACCTCAAACCGTAACAAAAACTTTTCTCATACAAAAAATAATTGAATATCATCTGTATTTGCTAATATATCCGTAGAGGTCACACTCAGTTTGCATATTTTGGCTCTGCAAATTGTTTTTGAACCATTTTGCTGTGTGATTTTAATTAAAAGATTGCAAGTTTATAAACAAATCAGGGTGCCAAGTCAGCCTGTCACACTGATTATAAGTGAAGTACAGAAGATAAATTGATTAAGCATTAGTTATAATAGCAGAACCAAGTACCACATCAGGCATCAGAATACAACACAAAATGCAGGTGAAAAGGAAAAAGAGTAGCAGTACTGGTTAGGAGAAGCTGGAGAAATAAGTGAAAAAGCACAGCATAAACTGAGGGAACAACATGGATAACATACAACAAACTCAGATCTCTTTTATTGGCAGCAAGTGCATAATATCTGAAAATAAAATGAAAACATTTTTTACTTTTAGTTTACCAAAATCAATTTGCAAACCAGCCTTTGGGAATTGTGCTCATACCATTAGCGAAGATTTACTTTTGCAAGCTATATCAGATCCTGGCAATCACATTAGTTATTAAGACAACACTTTCTCTGAAAAAGTGAGAGTGCATGCTTAATGCAGGTAATAGACAATAAAAATAAAAATACTTTTTCCTAGAAGATGCAAAATTTGCAACTTTATATCCAGTTCAAGGCAGTAATCCAAGTAGAACAAATTAAGGGTCCCATTACCAGGAACAGGACTACCAGGGATTCCAGGTCCCATGGATGCACAGCTAGGAGCAATACCAGCTTAAGTTGTATAAGGCTGCAACTAATTTTAATTGGGTTGGTCAGTTGCAAAGCTTGCTGGAGATGTTTTGGCAGAAGTCTCTGTTTGTAAAATAAATAAACAAATAAAATAAAACAAAATATCTACTGACCAACTTGCACTGAAATATTATAGGGAAAGATAAGCTATTGCAATTAATCTCTTTGCAAAAGTTTTTGATTTTGTTACAAAAAAAAAAACAACACATATTTAAAAACCCGTTCTTTTAAAGTATTAATGGGGTTAAAAAATTAAGAAAGACATTTGGAAACTAAAATGCTGCTTTAAGTGATCCAAAATACATTTACTTTAATCCCTCAAGATTTTTGTTCATCTTTGGGAGTGAAGAAAAAGAGCTCCAAACATGTATCCCAAGACAGATTTTTACAGCAGTTCTCATTTAAATATAACCTCAAGTAGGTCAATGGGCTGATCACAATTTTAAATAAGCTCCATCTAATTTTTGATATCCTTTATACTGTTTATAGGAGTTATTTTGTGTATTTTTAACTCTTCTGTGCAAGGAAGCTCTCTGGAGACTATTTTCCCTTTCTAGTACTTGTATTCATAGTTTTGTTAAAAGGAACACTCCCAGAGAAACTATGAGCACCATGACCATAGAGATGCAATTTCTGAGCTTTTTTTGCCCTGTTTCTCAATCACAAGCCACACAATATCTACAAAAATAATTGCTCACCAGACTGAACAAATACCTTTTTTCAAAACTACCTTAGGTCTTCAGAATATTAAAAAGACTTTTAAAGTAAACAGCTCCATTCTGTATGCCTTTCCTTACACACCACGTGACCATTAAGAGGTCTAACTGCTCCTTAGCCAGTAGTTACCTAAATCAGCATTTCCCTCATTTGAGCTCCTACGTGTCCCTACCTGCATGTTTAAGACACTAAATAAAGTCCCTGCTCTCATTTTCATCGTCCCATTCTAATCAGAGGTGGTTCCCTGGTGCATCCTAGAAGAGAAACAGCACATAACTGCTTTGAATTTAATGGAAGGGGGTTTTTCAGAAGTATGGCAAATATCTGTTTTAAAGCAAGAGACAAGAAAACATTGTCTTTTTTTTTTTTTCCTATGTTACGAGCAGTTCTAACTTCTCCAGTTGTGAAATGCTGTTCTTGAATCTCTATGATTTCCCTAACAGTACTTTAAAGAGATATACAGGTCTCACCTGCATCTCTTTTTTCTTTATGGGGAAGTCATAAATACTTGAAAGCTCTCTTAACAGGATAATTATTGCTTATTGTAATTTGCTGGCTACTGTAATGCTCTGAGAGACAGTAGAAATAGAAAGAATGCACAGCAGCTGAGATCAAGCAGTATATGCCTTTAAACAACTCAGAGTGGATTACCTGTGGTCAAAGAAAAAAATAAATGTACAAGTTCCATACAAGATCTGGCAAACAACTATATAAAGTTAAGGCTTTTTTTTTCTTTATTCTCCATTTTATGTGCTATTTCCCTGGTGATACATTGTATTGCAGAAGTATACCAGCTGTGACACGACCAGATTTTTCTTATTTTCCAACATAACTTTCAAGGGAAAGAGTGTAGGAAATTTTTAATGAGAAAGCTGAGACTGACTCTTGTTCTTGAACGTCCCTCAATAACCAATGCCTATGCTATACTCATTTCACTGGCTCTACATAAACCCAGCTAAAGAGACTGGAGACTTCTAAAAAGGTGTCTGTTTGTGCATGTCAGAGAGCAGATGCTCTCTGTGAACTATCTAGTGGGTTGTGAAAGAAATCTCTGAAGGGGAAGGATGAGGCAAAAACTCCCATTGTCAGAAAAATCAGCCTCTGCTTTAGGCTGTTAGAAGAGGTGAGACCTACCACAGGGTACAAGTCAAGGCTGCATCATTTCAAAGACTTATGGGCACACAGAGCTTTTAAAACCAACAGTGACTGTAATTCAAAAACCTTTTTCTAAGTCTTTCCTCCTGTTGTGCTGCCAGGCTGGGTCAATTAGGAAGCTCAAAACAGTTGTGGTGGGATTTCTGAAGGGATGTATGGGGAAGTAGGATCTCAGTAAGATGAAGCATTGGTCCAAGGTTTATGATGATTGTTGAAACTTGTTCCCTCAGAAAGGAGAAAAGGTGCCAGGATTAAAGCCTAAAATGGATCTGAAATGCTCAGAAATTAATATTGATCCCAATATCTGGCTAGAATGTGGGCTTTGTGGTTGGCTGTGCTCCTTCTGTAGTGCCTGAGAGAGAAATTATATTGGTCCTATATGTAAAGTCCACCTGGCCTTTCACTTGCTGAGAATATTAGGAATTTGGGTTGTGAGATCTAAGCAGGGAGAGAATAAACACAAGCTTATCAGCAGGGCTTTTTCTCTCATAAACCTGACACTGCCCACTGCACCTGGAATTACTTGATCCTTGCCAGATCAGGTCTCTTTTCACTTCCGGGGATTTCCAGTCTTGTAGTTAAAACTGGGATAAGAAAGAAGCCATGTCTGTAGGAGTAATATCTGTGCACCTGAGAGGCTGAGAGGAATTACATCCTCAAAGTTCCGGCCTAAGGTTCATTAGCACCAGAAAACTGCTTGGCACAGCTCAGAACTGCACATGTTACCAAAGGATGGTGCCAGAATGCTGTGCCCAGATAAGGGATGATGCACTAGCCAGGGATGTGCCATGCTGTAGGAAGAGCACAGTTATTTATGGGAGCTAACAAACAGAGCTGCAATCACTTTTGAAATCAGTGCAAAATCTTTCTTTCCACTGAGCTCTAGTGGAATATAGTGTGTTCATTAAACATAAAAATTGTGCAGCCCTCATATCTGGACCTGGTGCTATAAGTTTTCATATGAAATGACCTCTAGCTCAGAGAAGGGCTGCAATTTCACCTCCTACAAATTAATCCTACACAAACCCAGTGTGAGACATGAATCATGTAAAATATTTCTGCAGTATTTTTAAGGCCTAGGGGGATACCTGTTCAGAGGATGAAAAAAATAACCTGATATTTGCAGTGGGATTTATTGAGTATAGGTTTTAAAGACGTTGCATTTATCAAACACTGTTGAATGGATACTTGTCTGGAGTTTTCCAAAGAATTTCTAGTTGCATACAGGTTTGTGGTCCAGATCTGGGCAAATACCAGGGATAAAGATAGAGAACTGATTTTTTGAAGACTTATTCTGCAAAGAATCCTTCGAGGAAAAGTTCAAAAGGGATCTTCTCAATAATATATTCAGAAAGTGCATGCTTAACCAAGGCAAATAATGGTAGATATATTCCCTGGTATTCCTTTGGGTGTAACAAAGGGTACTGCTGCAGAAATTTGGTGTGCTGCTTTACACAATCTTTACACCATCCCCAAAAAAGGACTTTTCAACAAGGACAGGTGGCTGGCTTTCTGCTTTATCAGATTATTGATCAAATGTAGGACAGCACACTTAAAATGAGAGACTTTCAAGTCTTGGATATTCTTCAGATATGCTATAATCCTTCAGACACAGTGAAGTTCTGTCTATAGGAATCACAGCAGTAGCTATGCATAAAAAATTTGGAAGTGCAGATATGTTTTTGGAGGGGGAAAAAATTCTGCTGCAGGTTCAGTGTCACTGTATTTTAACTCTGGTTACTTCACTTTCATGTTAAGGATGAGGAGAATTTTCTCCCAAGCCTCCAGCTGAGACACTTAGTATAAGACTATTGGGGACAGCTAAATTTGCTGACTGATGAATGATAACCAGTTTATAGGCAAGAATTTACGTGGATGAGAAATCTAATGATGACTAATGAATAAGAGCTTTTCTTTCTGGCACTTTGGGTAAACTGTGCTCCTCTTTGAGACAGTTTGATAACAAAGCAATAAAAAGATTTTCTGCAATAATTGTTTTGCAGCTTGTCCAGCTCTCAACAAGCCTTTGCAACAATTCACCTTTAGGAATCAGTTCCAGATTAGACAAAAGATTATCAAAGGAAACTTCCTTTATAAATGACTCCTTTCATGTTTTCTCTACTGATAAACTAAACAGGGCTAACTCATTAGGTCTGAGCATTATTTGAAGATTGTTAGTGTGATCCTAGGCATAGTTTTGAACTGTGTTGATCAGGCAAACCCCAGGCATTGTTTGGAGGTTAGTGTAGACCAATAACCTTTGGAATTATATGGATTAGGACCTTATTTCAGAGGACAAGCACTTGTAATGGCAGAGGTGGAGCTGTGACATAACAGTGGACCTCAGGGTCAGAACACAGTTCTTGATCCATTTCATATGAGTTTAAATACTACATAAATTAATATATGCAGCAATAACTTGCAAAATTCCTTGAGATGCCTGTCTTGCTTTCCTGTGAGGAAATAGAGCTTGTACTAAGACAAAGTTGAAGGTCACTTAGACAAACCTTATTTTCCTCAAAGCTATAAGAAGGTTTGTGAAAAAGAGACAGTCACAGGCCAGGAACTTTGTCACAATCCTTGTGCACCACTGAGTGTCCCAGCCCTCCACATGTATAACATGTTAGGTCTCCTCCTGGCTCAGAGATCTGGAGATATGTTTTTCTTTCATTGCAAAATAGACGCTTAGGGAGTTGTAAATGGAATCTGCAGTTGGGAAAAATAATACTTCAGCCACACTATGCCGTCTGAGACAGTTCATTAGTTTTTCCCAGGCAGCTTTCTTAAGGAGAAAGATCATAGATTCACATCTCCACAAGAAAAGCTGTGATTCTCCTTTGCCAGTTCCTTCCTTTCGGTGATGAAACCATAAGCTTTGAAAACTGATTTTGACCATGGAAAATACAAACACTTCTAAAACTAATCAAGCTCTCTTTAGCCTGGTTCAGACATAATCAACTGATGTTAAATTTCTTCTCTGAATAGCACAAAATATAATTAGAATAGGAATAACTATGCCCTTGATACCTGTTAGCAAATCCTCACTTCGTAGTGAGTTTTATATTTAGATTCTATACAGATTTTGCTGTTTCCAATACATCAAATACAACTCTCTCTGTATTTAAAGAAACGGCTTATTTCACATTTATGATAAACGGCTTCACAGGAAGTCACATCAAACAATTGCAGGATGTAATTTTATTTAATAAGATTAGCATACTTGATATTGAGACCCTAGACTTCTTTGAGGGATCTCTATCCAAGTAGAGAAATATAATGTTCCCTACCATGTTTCTTTGTTAAATTGAGAGAAGAAAAGCATAGGAATTGGAGTAGTCCTCAAAGAGTTTCACTTACTGAAATCTCTCAGATTTCTTTAAGTCCTAGGATGAAAGTTTTTCATTTTTCTCCAAACTTGAACATCTTTTCGTAATGCAAGGTCAAGAATACTGACAAAATTCGCAAAAATTTTGATGCAGTCCTTTTACAAACGATTTGTTTTTATAGGTGACAAGAGGAAAAATATATTTTGTTGCCAACAATAAGATCCAAATGAGAATAAAAATACATTGCCTTTAATGATTTGAAATGTAATAATTTTATTTGTACAGGAGGAGTTTTATCATTTGCAAGTATATTGGGGCTAAAGTATAGCTTCATTTTGCAAATCTGGAATCTCTGTTTCATTACCCGTTAAGTCTAGCATTATTTTAGCACATAATATGATGAAATAATCTGAGGGTACAGTTTCAGAGAAAATAGTGCTAAATTATTTTCTGTGTTCTGACTTTAATTCTGTTTTAGAGGAGGAGTATTCTGCCTACTAATAATCTACAATAGCATTAAATTAGACTTTTTTTTTTTAATTTTATCACCATTTAATCCTCTGAAAAAATATCCTCAATATTTAGGTATCCCATGCCCAGGGGACAAATTTTCATGAGAAAATTAGGGCACAGCTACATGCAAAAAATCAATGTAATTCCACAAAAAATTTTTAGTCTTAAATGCCTGATTGAATTATTGTGTGATTGATAAGGCTGTTTGATAACCTGCTGAAATTATGCCAGCTGGTTCATGCTTTCTTCTCATTGACTTTAGTATCTTTTTCAAATGTTGCAAATTACAGAATATATTAAACAAATGGGAATAGCAGAAGGAATTGGTCACATGTTTAGAGATCGAACTCATTGTCCAAATCTGACCATTTTCAAGGGTATGGATCATAGCAGTGACAAATGAAAACAGAAATACATCTTCTTGTATATGAGAAAGATGAATCATGCAGTATGACCTCACAAAGACACATGTATATGTCTGTGGGCATTGGGGAGACAGAGAAAATAATTAAGGTTTTGACTGATGATGATTTAAAATCAAAGTTTGCTTAATTTTTTTCACACAATAAGTCTTTTGAACATCTTAATGATACATCAACTAGAAATTGCTGTACGTTCTCCTATTTGATTACAATTAAACCAACTCTCATTTTTAAGGTAAAAACTTAATAGCAGTGTACCTGATTGCTATTTGTTTCTGTTTCCAAGTCATAAAAAACTTCCAGAAAGTCTTGAAAAAGTAGGTCAGGGGTAATACAGGGTTAAGTCTAGAGAATACCCAAACCAGATAATCTTAAAATGTGTTCATACTATATAAAAGAAATGGTCAGAAAATCAGATTTCAGTCCTCTGAATATCATCCATATTCAAGTAATTTTGTCCAGCTCAAATCCTATTAAGACATCCTGGACAGGTCCATATTCAAATTCCATATTCATAGTGCTGAAAATCCATTTTGTTTTAGAATTATGCCTGTCTTTTGGCTGTGCTAATATTTTTAGCTGACTGCTTTGGCAACACAACCTCTGGCTTCCCAATATTTTTCCATTTCAAAGTCACCAAACTGTGAAGCACAGCAGTGAAATTCACTGGGCATTAGAAAATAATCTCATTGTAAAGGAAAAAAATGAGAAAATTTTAGCCAGGAGGAGTAGATTTCCTCCTAGCCCCCAAAGTACTGAGCTCAAAGACCTGTTCCAGTCGTCTGAGATCAAGGTACAGTAATTTTGTGCCAAATGTGTTGTCTGCTACCATCTGGAAATAGAATATGTACAGAAAAATAACTTTACAACTTGTCAGGATTTCTGCATAACTCAGGGAAGTGACAACTGTGCATGAATAGCCAAGGTGTGCTGGACTCATGTCCAAGGCACAGACTGACTCAGGTGCATGCAGACAGTGAGACGGATGCTTGCAGAGATGACCAGAGGACTGGCCATGTCCTCCCTGCCAAAACTGCAGATACACGGCAGCAATTTTGTCTCCTGGGCGCACCAAACATCATGCTTATATGGTACAGGGCACAAGCATCCACATCCCTAGCCAAGATTTTCCAGGAAAGAAAAGAGGAAGAGGGGTAAAGGAATCTGATTTGGCTCACTTTCAAATCAAGAAGACATGATCCAGTGTGGCAAGATTTATGGGGATATGACAAGTATCCCCATAAATGGCACGTCTCCAGTGCTAGCCTGGTTTAGCTACACTTCAGTATATGCTCTTTCAAAGGTTGATTAAAAAGGAGGTTTTAAAAAACTGAGTTTCTTTTCTGTAACTTTTACAGAAAAAATACTTTCTGTCCAAGTGAAAGTGAAAACATATCTCTGACTGCTCCCTATGTGCTCCTTAGTCATCTGGTGTTATCATTTGCCTGTTGTGGAACACTTATAACATACTAAGAGATGAGAGAGTAGACATGAGAACAAACATAGATTTGTCAACTTTACATGTTCACTCTGATATACACATGATGATGTACCCTGTTTTGCCTCACAGCTGCATTTCACTTCCAACCACCCTTGCAGGTCTCATATCTCAAGTGTTTGCTCTGGAATGCCTTCTTTCTTCTACAGTTCTGCACCAGATGGATGCAGAAGTAGAAGTAGACTGTGCACGAAACTGTATTTCCCACCCTCAGGCTACTGTCAAGGCAAGAAGTTCGTGTTTAAAATGGCAAATCCAGGACATTACTTGTTGTACCTGGTATCTGACCCTGTCCCTTTGTTGCACAAGGACTGAAAGCCTTGTAAATGTGAGTTTCCAGACTTCTGAGTTCTTCAACTTTGAAAAAGTAATTTTCAAAATTGTCTCATGTCATGGTACATGTTAGAATGATTTGGAAAAATCTAGCATGAACAGACAGAAGTCTGAATAAATAATAGCAATTCCATTATATTTTTTCAATTCTATAATCTGATCAAAATAGATATCAAATTAATGAAATCAAATTGTCCTGCCACAAGCTCATATTGATTACTACTATTTCTTTTGCTAGACCTAATTTAATATGATTTTTTATTTGTTATTTTTCTGAAATGGCAATTTTGTTTCAAATTTATTCGCACTTTCAAAAAAGATAAATATATGTACCATACATGTACAGAAATCACTCTTGCACGAGTGTTTTGTGCATCTGGGCAATATCGTGAGGAAGACCTTTCTTCGTTCTTTCTTAGGCTACTGCTAGTATCAGAAACACTGTGAACCTAAGTGGAGGCAGGGCCCATTTCTAGAATTCCCAGATTAATTCAAGCCAGCACTTTAGTACACAAGTGTAACCAAATGATGAATAAAAGATCTGCTTAATTATGTGATTAAATGCTTTGCCAAACTGGATATACAGCTTCTAGCTTCTAAAACTTGATAGAATTAAAATATCAGATAATTTTCACGAGTAAGGACAAAGCTGCTTCTCAAGTCAATGACAAAGTTCTGATTGTAGGTACATCCCAGAGATCCCACAGTCACTCCTGAGACACCTGATTTTGAACAACTGGAAATAAGAGACTGCACGAGCCCAGGAGAAGCTGTGTGTACTTACATAGGATCAGAACTCACATATTTTTCTTTGATGAAATGACGAAAAGCAATGTCAGAAACTGAGTACATGAGAATAAGAAAATTAAATAAAGTCTTATTATTTCTTAATTATCAGTTAAAGAGGAAAATATTAATCTTGGAGGTAACTATAGAAATGTTGCTTAAGTCAACATATTTAGCCTCAGAAATTGTATGGGATGGAATGAATACATATCTCTATGGCTCTACAGCTACTAAGTAAAAACATAGATAAACTCTTGCAATGCATTCAGAGCACAAACGCAACCTTGTTTATTCAGTATAGATTTTCTTACTTCTATCTGCCCCTAGCTATTATTCTTCCCTCCTAATAAGAAAGAAAATCACTGTGAGTCTGGTTTAAATAAATATTATTGAAATCCAAAATCAAAAATATTTTTGAGTTTAATAGATCAATATTAAGGCTTTCTAAAACCACAGACGAGGTCAAGAGAGGTGATCTTTCCTTTGTGTGATATTGGTGGGCCACACCTGGAGTACTGGGTCAGATCCTGGGCTCCCCAGCACAAGAGTGACATGGAAATTCTGGTGCAGGTCCAGAAAAAGCCACAAAGGTGATTAAGGCACTGGAGCACCTGACATAGGAAAAGTGAGGAGCCTGTTCACCCAGGAGAAGAGACAACTCAAGGGCATATTTAAAAATATCTGGCAGAGGCCAGTAGAGAAGATGCAGTCAGGCTGTTCTCACTGGTGACAACTGAGAGAAAAAGAGACAGTGAGCACAAACTGAAATACAGGAAGTTTAACCATAATAGGTGTAAAGCACAGGAATTTATGGAGAGTTTATGGAGTCTGCATCCTCTGAGATATTCAAAACCTGACTGGACAGGGCCCTCAGCAACCAGCTCTAGCTGATACTGCTTTGAACAGGGGGATGGATTGCACAATCCTCAGAGACCCTTCCTGACCACAGTCATCTTGTGAGTCTTGAACAAAAGATTGCTTTCTATTGTTAAAGCCAGAATGTCCATGAAGATGCAGAAGTCTTGCCAGGATCAGGAATACAGCATACCTAATCTCTTTCTGCTACAGACCTCTGCAACAGAACTAACCTACCAGACTTGTGCCCAACTAGGTGTGAAAAATCCAGCTCAACAACACTTTCTGATTTGAGATGAGAGAAAATCACAAAAAACGGCTAATAGTTTGAGTTTAGTTTTTTATTTTCTGAGGAAAAAAATGCAACACTTATGTCTTTATCACTCTTACTTCCTAAATTTTTCTGTCCTCTAGGAGGTCTAACTACTTATTTTTGCCTTTTTGTTATACATTTTTTGCAGAGAGCAGTGCTGAAATAGATTGCGAGCTGTCCCTGGAGAGACATTCAGCCCAGTTTGGAGTGAAGGTCCAAATTGAAACAGGCTGCCCAGGGAAGTGGTTGAGTCACCATCCTTGGAGGTATATAGAAGATGCAGTGCTTAGGCACATGGTTTAGCAGTGAGCTTGGCAGTGCTTGGTTAACAGTTCTGCTCAATGATCTTAAAGTTCTTTTCAACTGAAAAGATTCTACAAATCTATGAAAGTCGGGTGATTTAACTGCAGTATGACGTACACAGAAGAGCTTTGTGACGTCTCGAGGACCATATCCTGGTTTTGCCAGGAATAGTTTACTTCCTAGTAGCTGTACATTTCTGTAGTTTGGATCAAGTATGACAATAATGTTGATAATATACTGTTTTATTTGTTTACTGATGTTTTACTTGTTGCTAAGCAGTGCTTACACTAAGTCAAGGCCTTCTCAAACTGCCCTGCCGCTGAGGAGGGTGGGGGTCACAAGAAGCTGGGAGAAGACACAGCCAGGAGAGCTAAGCTCAACTGACCAGAGTTGTTTCATATGTTCCATAAACCATGGTGTCAGGCTGAAAAATAAAACTGTGAGGAGTTGGCCAGGGGGGTGTAGTGGTCTGCTGCTTGGGGGTGGCTTTGCATGAGTCAGACGATGGCAGGCAATTTTATTACGTACCACTTGTTTTGTATGTTCTTTATCACTGTCATTATTTTATCTTCTTTTTCTGTCCTATTAAATTGTATTTATCTTAACCCATGAGCTTTAACTCTTTTTCTGATTGTCTCTCCCACCTCACTGGAGGAGAGTGAGCAAACAACTGTGTGGTGTTTAGCTGCCTGCCAGGTTAAACACAGTAGATCACTACAAACATTCAGGGTTAAGAGCACGACAAATATCTCTTAGGTCTGTAGAGGCTTAAAGGAAACCATGGGACAAGTCAGACATCCAAGAATGGATCTGTATATACTAGCAGGCCTCATACCTCATAAAGTTAAATATTAGTGCTTTCATACAAAATCATGAAGGTGTATTTAGAAATACCACTTCTACAGCCATTATCTTGTCTTAAAGAGGACTATTTGCAATCTTCTTTCAAAGGTGTCTAGCTGACACTTCTACCCCATAAAAAAGACATACACAGAAGTCTTTTTGACTTGAATATGCAAATTCTTAGTGCAATTCTCCTCAAGTGGCTCAGAGCTTAGCCCATATAGCCAAATAATCAAGGAGACTATGAGCCAAATAATCAAAGAGCCTTAAATGTATCACAGATTCAATCAGGGCTTGGATGTGGTGTAAAACAGACTGCTGTGACATAAGTTACAAATGCTCACATCTTAGTTAGGCACCCAAATTTAGCCATTTTGTTCTTATGAATCCACCTTTCACCAATGAAAATAACACTATAGAAGTAAGGACTATTCCTACTGCTTTATTACAGTAATGTGTGACAGTGTTGCATCCACAACAGTATTCCTTCCAGTACTCATGAGCATGTTTATAAATGTTACTTTATGAGTAACTTTCCTAATATTTAATCAGATGGAGCATCTGCTTCTATGAAGTCTGTAAAGAGGGTGGGGTGTTAATAAAGGCTTCGTTATCGGCACAGCAAGTGTGAGAAAGATTACTGTCCACTGTAAAAGCAGTAAACACTCTGGGAGCTGCAGTCTGCATGTGGATGGTGAAACCTTTCCAAAGGTCTCTTCCTCTCTCCTCACTAGGCTATATTAGCAGCCTAGCAAAACAGGAGTTCCATTAAAGAGAAAGGAACAAGGCAGGGTGAAATGCTGGAAGTAAAGCCACATGGCAGTAGTCATGGTGAATAACTCTAGCTGTAAAATTTCATTAAATGAAATTAACTTTATAGTCACAATAAAACTGGAAATAGGAAAGGTTATGTTCTTTCCGAAGAGAAAAGCCTAGCTGTTTCAAATTTAGAGGGAATCACATAGGCATTTAGAAGTGTCTGCAAATATACTATTAAGCCCTGAAGTTCAGCTACAATGAGCCATGAAAGAGGAGTAGAAATCTGCATATTAGTGTAATGTAAGGTATGATCCTATTAAAATCATACGAAATCTATGAATTTATAGTGGGTTTGCATGTGCACAGCAGCAAGTCCCAGGAAGGGAAGCTTCAAGAATGTCAGTCTTTATTGCTATGCAACGTGATATGTATGAGGTTAGTATTCCTCTTATATTGTTAACTTACTATTCACTTTGCCACTGCTATCTTCTCCCACACCAAATGCAATGATTGCAGTGAGAATATTGCCAAGACCTCTCTTGCCTCCTTGAAGCCTCAAAATTGCATTCTCCTTTGTGAACTGCTGTTTAATTGCAGTGTTTCCCCACCTCACAGAATGTTCAGCATATTCTTTAGAATTTCTAATAAAAGCTTATAAGCCTCAAAGACTTGGACATTTAATCTGGGACAGCAGTGATTTCTGGATTCCACCCCCAGCCCTGTTGCGCTGTTTGGAAACATAGCACGAGACATTTTCTTTTAGATATTTAAGACACAGCATGATCACTTAAGTGTTTATTTGAATTCACCAAAATGTTATTGATATTAGCAAGATTTGCATAACAATAACAATTAATATTGAGTGACTCTTTTCCTTAGAATAAAGTCTTCTGTTTACATCTGAAACAAGGGGAAGGGAGGTTTGGGTCATGATGGGGTGAAGAATAGGAAACATTTGCTAGACAGAACTCATATTTATAAGCACTCTGATTTCTACATATAAAACAAGAAGCATACTGATCAAGATCATATCACTATTTAAGATACCTGTTTAGTCCTGTTGGCATTCGCTACAGGGCAGTTCCTCAAATCAAAGGACTGATTCTCTTCAGGAGCCTCCCATTAAATTTTTGAGGAGAGGGCAGGAAGGAGGAGAGAGAGATGTGGAGAGAAGAGAGATGTATGCAAATACTTTTTTTAAATTTATTTTATATTCTTACATGTGAAGCCTGGCAGCATTCAAGCAACGTTTTGCAAGTTGATGATGATTTGGGAGTGACTATTCTGTTACTTTGCTTCTGTTAGCTTTGTTCACCTGCAACTTAACCCCTTGTATTTCCAAACACTTCTTTACATATGTAGACTTACATATAGTTTAGATTTATTCTTCAGAATTCCAGAATCTAACAACATACCTCTGGAATCAATAGAACATCTGTACTTTGTCTGTAGGTCAGCACTATTTTCAGAAGCAAACTATAGTTTGGTATACATCAGTATTTAACCTGGGTGCATGATACTGTCAGCAAATGCCAGTTATTCCTGCAAAAAGGAAGGTAATAGAACCATAAAATGGTTGGGTTTGGAAGAGACCTTAAAGATTATCTACCTTCAATCCCTTTGCTATGGGCAGGGACACTTTCCAGTGTTCCAGGTTGCTCAATGTTCTGTCCAGCCTGGCCTTGAACACTGCCAGGGATGAGCCACCCGTAACTGCTCTGGGTAACTTGATCAATTCCAATGTCTCACTATCCTTGTGAGTCTTCCTGATATCTAATTTAAACCTTTTCTCTGTCAATCTAGAGCCACTCCCCTTTGTCTTATCACCACAGTTCCTGGTGAGCAGGCCCTCTGTGGCTTTCTGGTACACCCACTTCAGATACTGGACTGTTGCTGTGAGGTCTCTATGTAACCTTCTCTTCTCCAGACTGAGAGACTGACTTCTAACTTCCTCAGCCTGTCTTCACAGGGGAGGTGGGTACTTCAGTCCTTTTATCCTCTTCCTGCCCCTCTCTGGACTTGCTGCACCAGTTCTATGTCCTTCATACTCTGGGGACACTTGAACTGTACTCTGCACTCACCAGAGCAGGGTAGAGGGACAGAATCCCTTCTCTTGGCCTGCTGGCCATGCTCCTTTTGGTGCAGCCCAGGGTTGGCCTCCTGGGCTGTGAACACACACTGATGGCTCATGCCCAATTCTCATCAACCATTACCCCAAGTTCTTCTCCACAGGGCTGCTCTCAGTCAATTCTTCACCCAAGCTGTATGCTTTCTTTTCAAAATGACAGTCCTCAGGTCTTAACTAGAAAAAGAAATGTTGATGTTCAGTACCAGAACAGAACAAGAACAGCAGAACAAGATAACTTCATGGTAGAAAAGATTTCATTCAGACTTCATCTAAATGTTTACACCAGCGAATGGTATTTTATTAACTCTTCTGTTTCAGATGCTCCTTTAAATATTTAAAACATTATACTTTTATCAGCGTATATATATATATTTTAATAACGTTCTCTATGACATTTTTTCTTAAACCCGTCTTCCACCTTGAAAACCATGTAGAAGTAGACATCACAGATTGTCAGAATAAGTGATGCCTCTGAAAGAGTAACTGTCTTAGAAAGCACAAGGATCATCAGAAGCTCCAAATATTACAGAATTTAATTAGTATCTTGTTAAAAAAAGCACTTTATTGTACTTTTGATTTTTTTTGTATGTGGATCATAACACTGAAAATGAAGATATGTAAAATCTATGACAACCCCTGGAAGATGCAGCCATGCAGTGACCCAAGTTATTACTAAGGCAAACCAGACAATATAAAGCAATGGTGAAGAAAATGGGAGAGAATAATATACCTTATATAGAAATTCTGTAATCCAGATTTCTTAGAAACCAGGAAAGGTGGCAGGCTGCCTCAGCTGCCTGAAGCTCCATCTTCTCAATGGCATCCCATGCAGATTCATTTGAACAATCATGGGCAGTTTACACAAGGAAATTTTGGAGAACCCTCCTAACACACTGGCCTCGAAGAGTACCCTTCAAAATCTTCAAGTGTCCTTACTTGCAATCACCACAGCAATGAGGATAATTAGGAAACATCACAATTGTGAGAATTCAGTGACCACATAATTTTTCTCAGACAAAAATGTCTTCCATCTCTTCCATGCATAAAAATAGAGCAATATGGAAGAATATGTTCAAAACAGGTGGAAGACAAGGGATAACACACAAAAGTGAAGAAAAAGTCACAACAGAAGCACACAGAAAGTAATATGGAAAATTTAAAGCAAAAGTTACCAGCAGAAGTCCACTCACCTGGTTGCTGAGCAACATGTTCATTTGTAACAATCACTGAGCTTCACAAAACATGGTTTGTCTCTTTGCTGGAGGTGATATATAGATTTCTCAGCCTGTAATCTAGAGACAGACAAACTTTGGAAAATACACAATAGACCAGCAGTCTTCACCTGAAATCCAATTTATTTCATAATCTCCAGCAATAATTTCTATAACCAAGTGCTAAATGTTTGGTCAATATTACTTCCTTGCTTCATGCTTTGCAATTAAATTATGCTGCTATATAGGGAAATGATAATTATAGCACTTGAGAAGCACTTTGTACTTCCAAAGCTCTATTCAAAAGTTAATTACTAAAAAGTGATATAGCTTGACCCCTCTGGCTGTATACCCTGGCAGGGCTACACTCAAGAGACATTTCTGTGAGGTTAGCAGCTTCCACAGTCTCTCCTTAACTGTGCCACAGATTTCCTAAATGAGCCTTGTGAGATAACTTAGGTGCAAATTTTGCTGATCCTGGTCACAGTCAGTATAAACAAATAAGTTACAATTACTTCATTAGGATTTCATTAGCCCAGCTTACTAACACTGTACTCTGTGAATGACCTTAATGAGGGATCCTCATGGCAAGTAGAATAATAGGGCAACAATAAATTTTAAAAATGAAAGAAAAAATTGTTATTGGACTTCAATTTTGGGGGTTTTTTACTTCAAAAGAGTAATGAGCATAGTAAAAAATTCTTTTTCAACCCGAAAGTATTTACTTTAAACTTTGAAATATTCACAGACCTACTTTGATAGTAATTAATTTTGGAAAACCAGGTGCACAGATGCCTTTTGCTTAAAGAACAAAACCAGAAGATGAATAATAATTAGGGTACCAATAGAAAATATTTCATGCTGGCTGCATGATTTGGCCTTTGGTTAATATTTTCATACACTACAATACAAGTTTTAGCACTTATAGCTTGTAAGCACTTAGCTTGTAAGTCAAGCAAATGGATAAATTTTCTTTGTCTTCACTACTTGACAGAAAATACAATATCTAAATGTACTCTCAAAACCACTTAGACTATCAGCAAAAGTATTTTCTCTTTCTGAACGTTAAGTGTTGTAGAGTATTTCCAGTACTGTCTGAGGATAGTCTACAAAATTGTGAGACTCCTTTTATTCACATTAAATACTGGGAAAAGTTTCTTTTTAAGAGAAACAATGTATTGTCAGTTACTCTTATGAAAATAGCAAAGCTCTCTTGTAGATGGGATATAAGAGTAAGATTTCTGACAGTGCTGACCATGTCTGATAATTTTTAAAAATATATTAATACATATAGGGATTTTTTTAAATTTTGAGAAGTTTAGGATACACTTGATGTTCTTGATGTTTTCATCTATGCTAACATACTTTCCAAAACTGTGTGAAAAATGTGGGACTTATTAGTGTGACTGTTACATATCTATGATTCTGCTGTTCATCATGGAAAAAACAATGGATTAACACAGAATTGGATGATTTTGTATTTCTGCATAAATTCAGAACACGAATTTAGGTAACACCCCTTATCAAAATGTACAGGCATGATATAGCAGACCTTGCACATTGTACCTCTGATAATATATACCTTTATACCCATAGGAAAGGGTGTGAAGTAAAGGTCAAAAAGAGATGACTTATAAAAATGCAGATACTCCAAATACTGGGAAATAATTACCCATGGAGAAAAGCATGCAATGTTCAATTGTGTCTTGAAATCTCCAGTGATGGGGACTCTTACACTCTTCCAATGACAGGTTGTTCACATTCTAAATGAATTTTTTCTTATATCAGGGTTGTCCTGGTTTAGGGCAAATTAGGCAAAAAACAAGGGTGAAACATATATCCCATTCAATTTGTATCTTTTTCTCCTTGTCTTCTCCATGTGGCTCCTTGTAAAGAGTCCCTCCATCCTCCTTGTAGCTACCATTTAAAAACTGGAATATTGTGGTCAGTTCCCCCAGAGCCTTCTCTTCTCCAGGGATTAAAGACCAAACTCCTTCAGTCTTTCCCCACAGGGCAGGTTCTTTGATCATCCTCTTGGCTCTCTTTTGACCCTTTCCATTCTGTCCACATCATTCTTTAATTACAGGGACTGTAAATGGACACAGTACTCCAGGTGCAACCTGACAAGCATTGAGCAGAGTGGGATGATGGCATTTCTATCTCAGCCAATAAAGCCCTGTAAATGCAACCCAGGATTTTTACCTTCATTGTTGCAGCAGCACACTGCTGACCCATGTTCAGCTTCTCATTCACGAGGACCCCCAGTTCCCTTGCAGTAAGGCTGCTCCTCTGTGATTAGCTATTTGCTAATTCAGGTGTTTGCTTATTTTGTGTCAGATGTAGGACTTTGCACTTGTCTGTGTTAATCTTCTTGCTAGCCCACTCTTCCAGCCTGTCCAAGTCTCTCTCTAAGATGGCTTTCCCTTCTGTTCCTTCCACCTCACCACCCACTTTGGTGCCATTGCCAAACCTGGTGACAGTGCTGTCAATTCCATCCTCCAGATCATTTATGATGATGCTGAACATTGATCACCATGACCTGTCAGCCTGCTTCCCACCCATCTTGCAGACCACCCATATAATCTGTATCTCACCTATTTTTCTGTAAGTTTTAAATATTTAGTAGAATTATTGCAGTTTTACTCAGCTTTCTGGCATACTGGATACAAGGCAGTACTGGATACTGACAAAGCTAATAGTTGCACCCATAACCAAAGGGAACTTGAAAAAATAATTTCTATTTGAAGCTGTCACTGAGATTTGCCCCTACAGTTTTCAAAATGAGGTGGTGGATTAGTTTTTTCTCCCTGGAGATTTTTTTTTTTAATGCAAGAAAGGCACACACATATCTCAAATTGCCATATGCTTTAATGTTCTCTAAAATGAGTTTGGAACAAAAACTGGCTAGAAAACACAATTTCTAGTGTGTCTGCAGAGTAATATCCCTGCTTGCAATGAGTGAAATCTAATCTTTCCAATCAGTTTACACTCTGCTGCTTGGTATGACACATATGGTAAACTGATGTAGCCTTAAATAAATACCAGTAGTAATAATAATAACAGGGAAAGATCCATAGGAGAAAAGAACCATTATAGCATGGTTCTCCCTTACTGGTAATTTGAGATGCTGACTCATAGCATAAGGCACTATTGGAAGTAAACCATGTGACCAGCCAGAGGAGGCAGACTTGGACACAATTGCAACTGAATATTAAACAGCTGAATTAAAATCCAAGGTCACATTCAGAGCCAAACTGAATTATAAACTCTTAACAAAAATCTCTTAAATAGTAATGTTGTTATGACCTTGTGCCTTAGAAAAGTATATGCTTTTATAGATCTCTTAGTTCTTGGGTGGGTGAAGTGTGATCAGTTTGGGATCTTCAGTTCTCCCATACTGTACTGCAGTTTAGATAAAATTAAACATGTACTATGCAGAGATAGGTGCCATTGTGGGATGCTATTAGTACAATTTGGATTCAATTAAGTGTTCTTACACAAGTTGCTGTTTTCTTATTCTAAGATGTTCAATAAACTATATCTTAGACCACTTCAGAAATACAAGGGGTTTTTTGATGATACATGACTCAAAATACAACATTTTGCTGTAATAAATAAGTTTATAAAGACACTTTGATGGCACAGGTCTGTGTAAAACACTTGGATTGTGGCTTCTAAATTTGCACCTGAGAGAAAAATTGTCAGAGCCTTGTTTTCACATAATTTGCAAGTGTGTAGTAAAATTGGCATAATTTAAAGTGCTACCTTGGAGATGTTTTCCCTACACAACAAATTAGACGTATTAGAAGTATAATTACAATGATCCAGAAAACTTGGAAGTAATGCAAAACAGTTAATTTAAATATCCATTCTCTGACAAATTAACCATAAAAACTTTCAAAAAGAAAATTGTTTAGAGAAATTCACATTTAGAGAATTCACTGTGCTGATTTCCTTGAGTAGTTTTATGCAATATCATCCGTGTGTTGTATTTGATTTCTAAATTCCATTTCTTATCCTAATAATAAAGTGTCCAGTGAGGTTTCTAAACACAGGTAAAAAGCACAAGGCTGTTCAAGTTCATGGGAAATTTTTGACAAAGAACATGTACTCCTGATGTATAGTAAAATTTTAATTGCATCCCCTCCACCCAATTTTACATAATAGTTGTAAAGTGCAGCTTTTAAGCAGTTAAAGCATAGAGGAAAATAGCCACAAAACACCAAATGTAAAATATATGAGAACCCAAATATATTAAATGCACCTGACGCTTACCTAAATTGTGTTTCTCCTGTTGACCTAGAAATGTAAATACAAGATGGTTTGGATTCAGATTAGGTTATGGAACAAGAAATAATTATTTGCTGATAAGTTCTAAAGAGCACTGAAGCACTGACACTTTTGAATAACAAATACACAGACTACTATCAAATACACACGGACTACAATCAAATTACATATTAAGCTAAAAAAAGAGAAAAATCTCAATTTAAACATGTGATTCAAATTTATTGACCTTGTTACACATTCTAGGGCTTTCCAAAATTATGTGATGGCAAAACATAACTGCACATGGAAGCTGCCCTGAGGGAAACCTTAGAGCTTTTTCTGGGTTAAGGAAGCTGAAAAATTTAAACACAAGGAATGGTTACATCTCTTCTATATTTTTGAACAAGCAGGGCTGTTACTTGGCAAAGTTGTTCAGCAGTGATGTAGCTAGTGTAATTTAAACTATTGTTCTGGTTTTTTGGGTATATACTACTGGATGAAGATACAGCTGTTCAAGCTGCTGAAGAACTATTTCAAGCTAGCATTAGACCCTGGAAAACAATTGTATTGAAATTTTAACTTGTCAGCCAATACTAGTCGTTTAGATAGGGGAAAAAAAGTTGCTTTTCTGGAGTCAATTCCAGCACAGAAAAAGAGGTGTTGGTTATCCTGTCAGTTGTAGAAATTTATGGTTTGACTTTTGATTAAATATTACTTAGACTGTCCCAAACCCATGGCAAACATTCAGGTAAGAAATTGAAAAAAAATCTTTATATATAAATATGTAAAGAATTAAACAGTAGACATCTAGAGAGAGCAATGTGAAAGATTTAATTTTTAAAATTTGCAGTATTTTTCATAACCATGTCTAATTAGTATTTCATCACTATAAACTAAGAAACTGAGAGTTCTAGTAAATTATCTAATATTTGGGTGTGCAGTTTTGTCTTTTCATGATAGATATGAAGGGTATGTCCTGAAATTCTCTNGGGAAGGGGAAGGGGAAGGGACTAACTAAAAGTCTTATGAGTAAGACAAGCAAACGTCTACAAGGAGAAATCTTATCTGATGTTATCATAACCACTGAAAAGTAGCCTCACATTTAGACACATAAAAGAAAATCACATAATTTGAAAAAAACAGATTCCTTGCCTATTGCCATATGTCTGAGGTAGCTCAAACCCTTTCTTAGTCCAACAGCTGGTGTAAGTGCAGTCACCTCTTATTTCACTAAGATAGTCTTTTGAGAACCTGCAGCTTCATGACAATAATAGAGAATATCTGTCCATACACAGTTAGTTGCTATCTTCTCTTCAAAAAAATGTTTTCCTTTTACTATTTTGCTTCTGAGATCTAGACATTATTGAAAAGATAATCAGGGTTAACATATGATACTACAACCGTGGTAATTCTTGTCTTTGCTACCAGAAAGCCAACTGATATTGAAAGCCAATTTTGGCATATGTCTGTGTAGTTTGATCATTGAGCTGAACATCATAGCAGTGAAAACCAGATAAACTTGTTGAGACACTTTTAAGTAAGAACAATTAGAATTATTCCACTTTATGAACTGCCAAGCATAATCCACTCTAAAAAAAGAGTGGAGAAATTTGTCTCTCTTGTTCCAGACACCTGTTTTGGTACAGAGTGGATCTCTATCTTAAGGGAATTTTCTTTGCCTTGAAAGAAAGGGACCAGCTGTGACTAGATAGGTAATTTTTAGATGGGTAACATCACATGGAGTAAATACTACCTAATAAGTTATTACTCCCCACAGTGATGCTTCATCCATATTAAGCATTAAATACTGTGAACAATACCTCAAACTCTTTTATGTTGTTTCCAGGCTTTCTACTCAATTAAATGAATGATATTGTATTTATTGAAAACCAACTAGAAGCCATTATGTTTTGCATCTGGGGACAAATTCTAAAACCCTCATCATTCCTCTCTTCCAGCCCAGGATACATCTATTACTGGGTAGCCAGGGTGAGTCTTTCTAATATTCTTAAGCCACCATCTGAGATAAGGCTGCCATGTGTCTAGGTTTTCCATGACACTTTTTCTTCTCTAAATGGAAGTTTTGTTGTTCAGGATTTTGAGTACTTCTATTATTTGTCCAGGAATTCTTGGCATATAGCTGCTCAGTCACAGCTATTTCCTTTTGAAAAATCATAGTCTGAAATATGGCAGCCCTAATGAGAGGAAAACCATCTGTTGTTGCCGTAGAGCTTAGATTTGAGCATAGATAGATATATTTATCTGGACAGCTGCAACTTTGCAATTGCTGCACTAATCAATAGTTTTTGGCTGCAATTTTTGCAGCAGCAGCAGTTACATTTACATTTCCTTTCCCAGCTGCAGCTGCACCAAGAGAATGAAAAGAGAGGAACAGCAAGGAAACAACACAAGCAGAGGTGCTGATTCAAAAGGAATTTTCTTTGAGATCTCTTTCCTTCATATTTTAGTGAGTGAAGCTGATCAACAGCTACTGACTTCAAGATGACAACAGGAATTGCAAACTCCACCACTATGCAAGGCTCCTCTGATTTATGGGGCCAGCTCACTGCTGTGAGAATTCATTGTCTGTTCACTGGAATGTGACCATTGCCACACTGGCACTTGCTGCTCAGCTTGGCAGAGGCAGATCAGCTCTTGTTGGTACAGTAAAAAATGAATAAACTTATTAAAAATATTCTGTTGCTGCAAAATGCAAAACTCTAAAATTCAAAAATCTCATAGTGTTTTGGCACACAAGAGTGGAGTTATCTAATTGCACTGGCAAAACTACAGGGACCTACATTTCTACCATTTTTCAGTGCACAACTTGAACTGGAAGCTGTCTTGAAGTAAGAAAACCCTTCCTAATACACACTGGGAGAGTAAATGGCAAAGGTATTTTGATAGGAGAACTAATTTGTTCTCTTCAGAAGGACCGATTTGTCACCACAAACAATGTGGATATCGATGATGAAACTTCTACTTTTATTCAGAATAGTTTGCTAACCTGACTTCCCCACCTTCATGGTTTATGAAACCTGTTAGTGGGTTGCAGGATAGAATAAGTTTCTAAATATTTGTAAAATTACAGTAAAATTTCCACTTCTCCTCTCACCTTTTTATTTACACCTGCTCTGCCTGAGGACTTGTCAAGCTATGGAAGCTTCTCTTTAACCATTTCCTAATTAAAGCTGATCCATTCCAATAAAAGAAGGGAGCTAGGAAATGTGGAGATACTAGAGACTATTAGAATACTTTCTTTCCCTCATCTTGTGATAAGTCCATGTGAAGCAATTCCAGGAAGCAGCCTCTAATTCCTTGAAACTTCAGGGAAGAGGGTGAGCTCTCAGGATCTGCTTGGTGTCCTTCAGCCTTTCTATATCTACAACCATTTAATCTTTCTCTCCTATCTCCCATTCCAGCTCCATTTCTTTTAAATTCATCATCTGCCATAATCATTTGGGTATACCTCCTTTTTCTACTGCTCCCAGGAATGAACTGATGCCTGTTTTTAGGGGGAAGATCAACAAGGACACAGATAATTAGGAGCATAAAGGAGCTGTTAAAAGAAGACATGTACATGCAATTGTCTATCCACAGCAAGATAAAGTTTCCAGTGTTCAGCTTTGTTCAGCACACAGAACATTCTGTGCTGAATTTGCATATTTGGTAACCCTTTAGCAGATCAATGCCCAGTGTCCTCATGAGCCAATGTGAATATTTGACACCACAAAAAGTAGCATTGTCCAAGAATTACAAAGGCTTAATTCTTTATTTCTGTTTGTTCTGAATCTGGGTACTTCTCACATAATTTCATGTACTGTAATTAAAGTAGCTATTTCTGTACTGTCAGAGAGGAGGACAAAGAAATCCCTGTCTATGCTATTTCACTCCTAGTTTCACAGATTTTTACTACATGTCTTTTCTGTGTTGTAGAGGCCCAGGCATAAGAATATTGTGTCTCAAAGATTATTACTGGTGCAACAGGAAAATTGCAATTAGAAGAGGAAGTTCTGATGAGCAGCACTGTCCACCACCATCACACAAAATCTAGCTTACCTAAGACTTGTGCACCAGGTTAATTATAAAAGGAAGTGGATCAGTGTAGTCCCCCTCTTCTTTATCTCTTTCTCATTAATTTTCTTTGTTTTACTGCCGTACATCCAGACCTCCCGCATAGCAGGGCCAGCACAGGACCTAGAGACTGATGATATTCTTTGCCCTCTTTCTCTCTTTTCAGCCTCTATTTCTCTTTTCCTTTGCACTGACTGGACAAAGCACTGCCCGGCACTCCACATTGAAGTTTGTGATGGGGGTGGGGAGCTTCTGGAAGTGTGTAGTGACTAGTGAGCCTTCATCTTTGAGGAGTTTGTTGCAGGAGATTAGAGCTATTGAGGTGTACTGTAAAATTTAAGGCCTTGTTAGCCAACAATTTTTGAGTCTAAATAGTGGCCTGGTTGCCAGAGTTAAGGTGACTATATTGCAAGAGTATATTATTTCCCTGATGCATGGTCTGTCGTATTTGTTCAGCCCAATGAGAATTTACAGCAAGCATCACACATTTCACACTGGTGAGTATGGCATATGTTGGCATTCACATGTCATTTCATGACCTTTGAACTGAAAAAAAGAGTAATTAAAAATTATATGTGATCTATCACCAGAGGAAAAATGAATGGAGCACAGGGGAGTCTTAGGCACAATGTCCATATCTCATGTCGTGGCTACTTGGCTGCAGAGAACAGTTCATAGTCTTGCTTTCCTGACTCATTTCTTTGATTCATTAACCAGTCTTTAGGTGGATATTGAAAGATCTTAGTGAAATTAATATTTTGGCACCATGTTTGGTTACCAGGATCAGGATCTAAAAGTTCAGCCTTGTCATTTTCAAAGCCAATTAAGAAAGAGGTACAAGTGCCTGAGCAGTGTTTTTAGTCAATCACACTCCCTGCAGTCTGTAATTTGGGATTAGTCATCCTGGAGGCAGATGCTGTGAGGGAGGAAGGAGAAAGAAATAGAAGGGAAGAAGTTGTGTTGATTGAATGTGCTTTCCCCCTGAGCTACTGGTGCATCTGCTTGTGCATTTGTACAGGAAACCCTCACTCTGCAATTATACCTCTTTTCTTCTTCCTGCTCTTTTTCCTCTAATGTCTGAGAATTTGTGGGTAATTCGCTCTTCTGTAGTTCTCTTGCATCTCATTGAAATTTTTCCTCTCATGGAACAGCCTCCCTCATTCCTAAAGGCTTTCTGAAGCTCTCCAAATGTTCCAGAGTGGCCTCTGTCTGAGAAGACCTATACCTGTAAAGTAAGAAACTGTTGTTTCTGGTGGTTCACTTTCTATGGATAAGAATAATTATAACATTTTTACAAGGCTGGGATGATATTTTCACAATGCTTTTATCTTGTCTTGCAAGTCNTAGGGAATCCCCTCCTTCCCTTTATGATTTGTGTACCCCCCTGCCTGTCATATCTGAGAGCCACACCCTGTTGCACCTAATTGGCCCCTTTCCAAATCCACCCCCCACCTCCTCCCCCAAATAAAAGCTACTGTAATCCGGTGGCACATATTCTCCGGGGTAGACAGCCTGAGGGTGAGGCTCTCTCTGTGAGACCTTACAATAAACCTTTGCAGTTGTCCCCCCTGAGAGACCCCTCTTTATTCTTCACCATTCGCCTTGCTATCATCCAGACGGGGCCAAGAACCCACAAGAGCGAGCAAAATCCTTCCAAAGATCGAGCTCTCTCCCACGGGTCGCCTGTGTGCCAAAGCTAGCCCGGGCAGGCAAAAAGAGGCACGCAGTGACAGTCTTGTATAACACTGCATCCTTCACATCTGCTGTGTGCTCTGGGCAGGTGGGAACTTCCCTAGCAGAGAGACATTATAATAGCTGGGAAAACGGGTGATCACTGTAAAAGATACATTGAATTGTTGCTGTGCCTTACTCTATCTAACATCCAAAAAACAGCATGAGACCTGGAGCAACTATTCCCATTAAGATTACCTGTGATTTTACATGTCCATGCTTGAGATGAAATGGTGGCTGCAAGCAGAGTAGTTTTATTTCTGTGAAAACCACTCATCAATGATGTAAACATATTAGTCCAAAGCAATTTATAGCCTGATAAAGGTAATAAATAGCTTGGGCTAGATCTTCAGCTGCTACAAAAGCTAATGGAGTCTTACTGTACCTTGTGAGCTCTCTGCTCCTGAGTAGTATTTTCTTTTCAAGTTTTTAAACCAGAATCCATGTTACTGAAGTATTATGGAGTTGGACAAAGAGGGAATGCAATTTTGCACTAAATAACAGGAGACAGACATTGCGGAACAGCAACTCAGAAACCAAGAGCAGGGTTCTTGCATAAATGTGTACACCATACTCTCCAGGGGTCTAAACACTATGATAGTCAAACATCACATTTCCTGGTCAGAATATGTCTGATCAAACCTCCTAACATCTCCCAAAATCCAACAAAATATGAACCTGCACATCTATTTCTGTCCCCTATAACATAAGGCTGTAGATAATTAACTTCTGTCCTTTTATTTTTATGTGTCAACATATTTAATCTTTCTGGAGGTTATAGATAATATAATATATTCCTAAGTCTTTACAACATGTTTTGAAAGTAGTTAGTCAGTAAACATACTTGACAATTACCAATCATTAGTTTCTCAAAGGCTGCTTTACCTTTAAATCACTCTAATGATGCTCTCATAAAATATGGCTTGTTTACTATATTTTTTTATGTGTGCTGTAGCTTGCACATAATTTCAATTACCTTCTATCTTTGCCATCTGGAAACAGGAAGAAGAACTTGTCTCCTTTGTACTGTATGGAAAATAATTACCAGTGATACTCTGTATGATAGCTGAAGGAGAATTTTTACATCATAACTTGATTGCTCTTTTCATAAAACAAATCTATTTAACAATATATAAACCAAGATTTTATATATGACACTAATAAAAAATTGCTTTAATTTCAGGAATTTGTTCTTCCAACTGGACAATAACATAATATTTCAAAAACCGTAATAAATCTCTACCAAACAATATTTTTATTATATATATATGCCCAGATATGACGTACAGGGTCACAGCAACCTGAGGAAACAAATAGTTGTTTGGCAAAACAGCTCCATTATGTCCTTTTTTTATGAAGTAATTTTAAAAAGGTAATTAGCAATAATGATCAAATCTCATTAGATGAATCCTTATTTAGTTCAGATTAGCAAATGAAACTTCAGATATTTATTTGAATTTAGACAATCTATTTGAATGTAATCAGTAATGATAACGAATTCTTCCAATCTGCAGTTCATATTCTTGGGCAGAATCTCCCTGAAAAAAGTAGGAATTTTCTGAAGATCAAAGGTCTGGCCACTGCATTTTATTTCAGGAATGTTTCCTCATGAATTATGCAGGTATCACTCTTAACCAGAAGTTTTTGCATCATTTTTCTCTTGTTCCTTCTAATCTCAGAACTGTAAGAAAAGCAATAGGCAGACATAGGAATGAATAATGGGAGGCAGCAGATGTAGCCAAAACAGAAAAAAAAAAAAAAAGAGGTTTCAGAAGCCTGTGTGAAAAAAATGTTGCTGAAAGGGTATTTCATATATGCCACTGTAACATAAGGGAAGAGGAATCTTGATGTAAAAGCAAACTACTGACTGGAAAATTGCAAAAATATCTTTGCCAGCTCTCAATTATATTTTAATACCATAAAAGGAAAAAAAGTTCAATATTTATTCGTTATAAAAACAGTGACAAATATAAATACCTCTTTTTGTAAAAATTCAAAATTAATCAAATCTTGATGCCTGCAGGGAAAAAGAGAATCCATAATGCAGTGCAAACAATGTCAAAGAAATAGGAACAGTCATGGATCAAATTTATGATAAAAAAATTGCCCCTGGGAAATTTAGATTTTTCTCATGATGGCTTTACATCTTTATAAAATGTAAAGATACACTTTTCATTTGGTTATCTGTGGCACCAACATAAATACCTTCTCATCTCTGGTCAATATCTGGTATAAAGACTAAAAAACCATCAGACTAAACATCTGCAAAAAGACTCATTTTAAATATTAAGTCTATTATAAAATTACCTTATCTTGTCTTTCAACTATTTGGAAACATTAAATTTACAACAGGCATTTCGTATGGAAATTACTTCTTCCCCTTGAAGAGACTGATAAGTGTTGTCACATATTTCATGGTCTGTGATTGTATGAACTTGGCCTATTTCAGCAAAGTGCCCAAAACCTGTACAACACTAATGCAATGACAAGGCCTAAGTATGAAGCTCAGAATGTCCTTCTTGCCTTTTCTTTATGCCTGCCTACAGAGATGCTGGCAAGGCTTGTATTGCCTTGCTAATTGAGCATTAGATTAAGTGGACTGGTGTATTTGTTGTCTGGAATTTAGCAAATAAGAGGAAGAAATAATTGCCATCATAAGCACAGCCACAAATCCGCTTTACATTTTAATTTAATGTGTTTGTATGGGATCTTAATCCTTAAAATGGTTACACCCTACTGTAGCTAGCTATAAATGTGAGGCATAAAGTTTCCTTCTAATAGCGTGTCATCAGCATTTGCATTTTCAGCCTGGAAAAAATCATTTTGGAAAGGTTGATGCATTTTGAAATATTACAGTCAGTATTTTGCAAGCTGATCAAATACTGTACTTTGTAGGAAGAAAACTGCAATGACATAGCTTTTTATAAAAGTTATTGCACAAGAAGGTCAAAGAAATTTTAAAGAATTGCTGCAATAAAAGCTGGTAATGTATTTAGTAAATAAAACTACCCACTCATAAAAAGTTCTAGAAACCAATATAATCTAAAATTTCTGTTTGGTTTTTGTCTATCAAACCTACTAGAATATACATAAACAAATATTTGAACTTGAACTTATTTCTTCAGGGTATTATTACTTCATATACCTTAATGCTTTCACTGGTGGAATGAGATGGTGGTTAATTCTAGTGGTTAATAAATGTATTCATTTTTTGAGAAATTTTCTTTATTTTGGAAACAATCTATTGGTCCACGTGCCTGGACCTGGAGGACTGCATGACCCCAAGCAGGGCTGTCAGGACAGCCTCACTCACAAGCCAAGGAGCCCAGAGCAGGCTCAGCCTGGGACCCCAGTGCTCTGCTGAGCCCCATCAGGGCTCCCCAGGGGGACCCCAGTCCTGCTTTGTGGAGCAATCCCTCTCCTACTGCTTCCTGCAGTCACATTGCACACCTTCCCATCATAACTGCTGTTGGATGCAAAAACTACACAGATCTTTTTGCACTATGAAAAGCTAACCTCTGTCAAAGTACCACCTGGCAAGTATTTATGTTCTTCCATTGAATAAATCTCACCTTTAAACACCAAGCTACTATATTTATTTCCATGGAAGTTAATTCATCATACAGTGGTCCCCAGCTGCTCTGACAACTGTTCTAAGAAACACAGATGAAATTGAACACTGGTTTGCAATACAGAATTTGTAGATACAGAACTAGAAAAAGATTGAGAAGTGCAAGCTCACTTTACATAATGAATGAAAGGTATGACAGCAAAGTGTAAGAATGGTACATAGAGGATATGTGTGAATTCCTGCCAAGCAAACACAGGTTGCAGCAACTGAGTAGACAAAGCTTTAATATCCACTGGCTTCCTAAGCACCTTCCTAATATAGATTTGCCCTCTTTATGATTGGACAATGCAGTGTCTTTAAAACCTTACAGTGGAACTGAAATTGTAATGTAAGATTCCAAAAGAAAAATTACAGTCTCTACTCAAACAAATCAAATATTACACAATCCCTCTGTATCAGAGAGAAATGTTACTGTGAAATTGCAATGACCCACAAGTATAAAGACTCTCATACTTGAGCTTAACTGAGATCCTGGTCAAGTTCTTCACAAAAAGTGAAATCCAAAAGATATCAAAGCTAATCTCCTGATATTATGAATATTAAACACTCCTTTCATTAATAGAGATACCATCACTATTTTGCTTTTGTTTTTGCGGGTGGCTGCCCTCCCTTGACATGGAGTTGCAGCTGCCATTTTAGTATTGGCCCAGATTTCTAGCTCCCACAATACTGGATAGAAATTGTGTTCAGAAAATGTGACCCAGATAGCTCTTATCCATTGAGAGAAATAGAGTGTTTTATTGTAGTTGCTGCTTTTAACAGGTATTTAAATGTGATTATGAAAGTGGCAGAATTTGCAGACTGTGTTTCCCATGCTTCTTGCAAGAACAAAAAGTTAGACACGAATACTAAGAGGAACATAAGAGAAATGAATGGAGGAGGGGGGGATTACAGACAGATTAATGAACATGATTTCATATACAAAATATACATATACACAAATATTGCTCTAAGTGGGAAAATACACTGGAGGCCTACGAATTTATCTTGCAGCTTTATACTTATGTAAGCTGTCTATATTTACGTAAAGTGAAATCAGAGGTCAGAAAAATGATTGAAGACACAAGCCTAACTTGATAGTTCTCAGTTTCTAAATATCTTGTATAGAGAAATCTCTTTTGTTGGATAAATACTTAAAGCAGATTGGACCATTGCTCCATATGCAATCAAACTAGGCACTTGTAAACTTAATTATGAGTGACAACCCAAGCCAGAACTTCAGTGCTGGCTCACTTCACTCCTTCATCTGTGTACCCTCAGGAATTACAATTCTAATGCCTCTGTCACCAAGGAAATTACATGATTAAACTAGCTTTCACAGGGAAATCAATTACTCCTCACATTTTTTAGTTTATTTTTGCATCCCAGCGCCTTCTTCGGGACTTCATGTTGAAATGCCACAACTACAATGTTATTTAATATCGCTTTAATTTTTAATTTTCTTAGAAAATCTGTTTTGGTTTTTCTATATTTGCCCTTCCAAAATATCTCCAAAAAAACCCCATTTTGGACAAAGAAATGGCATTGAGTGAATATGTCACACCACTTATGACACACGTGCCTCTGGAAAGGCTGAAAGATACAATGGACTGCTAAAAACTATGTTGAGAGAATTAGACAACGGGGCATGGAAGCAGTGGGACGCAAATTAAGCAGAAGCCACTTGGTTGCTCAACACTAGAGGAACTGCAAATCATCCTGCTCCACCCAAAATAGGCCTCCTGCATGGAAGGAGATAAGGTCCCTGTACTAGGCATAGGGAAGCAGCTGG
>VWYP01005111.1:0-25205 GCA_013400435.1 Pycnonotus jocosus | reverse complement strand
TCAGAATGATGCAATCTAGTAAAAGCAATATGATGTACAGACAATAATGACAAGTTTCATACCAGTATCTTTCTCTCTTTTGCCCTTCAAGATTGATTGCTAACTCCGAGTAAGAATCAGCCCCCATTCTTCTGGAATTGCACATTTTAGATAAAGCAGGGAGCCGTTTTTCTTGTTTATGGCAAAATTCAAGGCAGATAACATTAAAGTGGGCAGAACACAGTTTCCCACCAATATGGACTGCTCTGACTGGCCAACACCAATCAAAAGTTACAATGCATCCTGTGCTCTCAGCAAGGAGAGATGAACACTAATATATGACTGACTTTACTGCTTGCTTCTGTCTGTTTACCTTAAGGATTTTTTTTCTTTTAGCTCTGACCTGCATTAAGAACCTTTTGAACTTTTTCATATTTGATTAAATTTTATTCAAGTGTAATCTAGCTGTTATCTTACTTTCTTGCATGCAACATTTGCAAGACCTGCAAGTACAGTGCAGTGAATTTGAATAATAATTTCATATTTTAATAATATTTTTTTCTAAATGGAAACCCAGTAGCATATATAAAGATACAAAGAGGAATCATGGAGTCTAAAGCAGAAGTTTTAAAAAATTATAGGACAATATATAAAAATAATTATTTTTCATTTATTATGAAACATTTAAAAGAAACATGTATTTATTTTTTGAGAACTAAGAAGGAAAATTTTTCCCTTACGTCTGTTCATACATGATTTCTTTGTGAGAATTTATTTGTGGGGATATTTTTCCCTATAGTCAGTACTTCCTATGCATAAAAAAGAACCCCATAAAAATCCCAATAGCTGTATACAGCCAATTATATTTTTTATTAAGTACGTCTTGGAAAGGAAGGTACTTGGAGGGTTGTTTTTTTTAGAGAAATAAACTGTTTAGACCAAAATTTGCTCTTCAAAAACATTGTAAATACAAAACCCAGACACATTTTGGATGAATAGATTTCTGTCTGCTGGTATTACCTTCCCAGAAAGAGTGCATCTGAATTAAACCTCAGTACTGCCACTTTGTGTTTGTGTTACACGGATTGCTGAGCTCACTGGGACTAGTTCCACAGGCAAGTCTGACATTTGGTATTTATTTGTAATACATATAACATGTTTCAGTTCTATAATGTTAGAAGGAAATAATATGTACTTAAATAAATATTGATGTACTTACTTTTTTAAGCTTACATATTTTGTTGCATAATATATTTATTATGTTGATATGATCAAAATATCTTTTTTTTTATACTTTTTTGTAGTCATTGTGATTGTATTTTATCTTAATAATAATCCATATTTATGCCTGTATTTTATCTTAATAATAATCCATACTTATGCCTTCTATATAACTGTATATCCTCTCAGATTAAATCCATGTGTACTTTTTTTAGTGATTTCTTTATTATTACTACAAAAGTCTGGTATTGTAGAGAGGTCATGTGCAAGGGTATAGATATGAGCGATCAATGAAATTCACTTCCAAGGTCAGGGATAAATGTTACACCATAGATACATTTATGAATTATTGAATTGTGGAGAATTGAAGATGTGTGCAAGCATATCTTAATCGGAAAACCTGAAGACCTTAACCTGCTCTTAATTCTATGCATATTAAAAACTGTTCTAAGTTAAAAGTGCTAATGTCTAGGGTAATAGAAAATCTCCTCTTTTCCTTTTTATATACTGCAGTGCTTCCCAGAATTTAAAAACAAATGAGCAAACAAACAAACAAACCCAAAACCAACCAACCAAACACCTAAAAGAAAAATCACGTACTTTTAAAAGCTAAAGAAGGTAGCAAAAATTAATAGTATAAAAGCAGCAGATTATTGGATGATTTCTCAACTTTTTTAAGTGATTAGGAAAATTTTGAACTTGCAGAGCTTCCTGATTAGAAAAATATAACAAAATGGGAAAAGAATTGATTGAAAAGGTGGGTTTTTTCCAAATTTTTTTTTTCTCTTTGCTGCTAGGTTCTGTAGCCACTGCCTGTCGTGATCCTGGTGTCCCCATGAATGGAACTAGAAACGGTGATGGAAGAGAACCTGGAGACACTGTCATTTTTCAGTGTGACCCTGGCTATGAACTCCAAGGAGATGAGAGAATAACCTGCATTCAGGTAGAAAACCGGTACTTCTGGCAGCCAAACCCACCAGTCTGTATAGGTATGCAGAAAAAAAATTAAATAATGCTTTCCTAAAAATAGAAATCTTTATGTAATGAGTAACACTGTTCTAAAAACTTGTTTGAAGAAAATACATGTACTGCACATCCTAAAAATTATTTTACGTCAACCTCTGATGGTCTTGACCAAAACCTTTCCTCTGTAGTTGTTAGTGTAATAGTTGTTAGTGTAATAGTTCTGATCCTCTCCCTCTCACGGCATTCTCATTTAGAATTTGATGATCTGGGACAGAGAAAGTCAGTGTCAATGACTCTTATCCTTGGTAGTCTATTCTTGGACAAACATTTGTGGGGAGGAACTTGCCAGAGATTACAACAGCAAGGAGCATCCTACAGCTTTCAAACACTCTCCTTCCTTTAACAAACTTAACTTGACCTTAGCTGTTACAAATAAAATCTGCATTCCATTTGCATATCCTCTGCATGCACACCATCTACCCCGTTCATGCGTATTTGCAGACAGGTGTTTGCAAACATCACAGTGCTGACTTGGTGCCTTGGCTACTCTACTTAATGTGTTAAAATATTATCTTCTCTGTTCTTACTCTCCTTACTATACCTTCCTGCATAGTGTGATTTTATGGGCTTGAATATAAGAACTGTCTAGACTATTTTCTGGATGACTGCAGTAAAGAAATATTTTATTACTCATCTCTTATAATTCTTATTTGCATAAATATGCATTTTGTAGTAATGTTAACTGAACATCTGTAGATATCTAAGTGAAAAAGTAAAAGGAATTCTAGGGCTCTGGGCCCTAAAGTAAAAATAATCTTCTATTGTGCTGGCCTTATTTGATATTGCTGTTTTTAAAATATATGTTTCAACTGAAAATTAATTACCCTATTATAAAGCAGTACTAGCAGTTTTAATCACTATCAATATAGATTAAATTATAATTTAGATTAAATGTAGGTGTAGGTGGTCAACTGACATTCTGTCCATAGCACATATTAAATATGCATACACTTGTTTTCCAGCTGCATGCATCCATTAATCTAATGCTGATAAGTTCCATACTTCCTGCAAAACACACAGAGTAACAAGAATGCTTATTATGATGATTTATTTGACCAAATATCAAGCATGAAGTTATTCTCTATTGATTTCCTATAATGATACATTCTTGGGGAATATGAACTGCTAATAGACTAGAGAGTGCAAACCTTGCCCTGGAGCTAAGTGATTTCAAAATTGTGTGTTGTAGCTCAGTACACCCTAATGTTCATTGATTTTTTTTTTTGTTGTTTTCTCATAGTTTGTAATATATTCATTTATGTTGCTTCCATCCCTGTAAATACAAACTGTGCAATACTTACAGTACACACAACTTCAGCATCATCATTATTTTTCAAAGTTTGTGAAAAAAACAACATAATTTTGATGAAAGAATAAGAGGCAGGAATAATTCCTAAGGTGTATAGTTGTACCATGTTCTAAATCTATTTTATCAGCTCTTTACATGCCAAAGTGTCTTTTCAAACCTCCTAATTATTAATGCTCAAAACTAGTTAAATGTACTTTTTAATTGTTCTTACCTGTGGGAGTGCCTTGTTTTTTTAAATTCCCTTAGTCTAGCCTTGCAAAATTTTAAGAACATCTTCATTTCAAAGGTAAGAGCAATAGGAAAATAACAAAGAATTAAATAATGATTCATGTGTTTGAATGAAAGATAGTAATTAGAAATTCTTCTATATGAAAGGTATTCTGAGAAACTATAAATTTGAGAGCATGTTTCTGCCAAAAAGATAGTCCTTTGGCTTATGCCTATGCTGCACAAAATAGCTGCATGTTTTCCATTCCAAAGATTTTCTGGATCCAATCTTGCTTAGATACCAGAATCTTAAGTGATTGTATTTGCTTAGTTTTCTGAGGAATGACCTTAAAAATTCTGGCATGCAAAAAGAAATTTTAGGATTCAGGTTAACTATACATTCAGAAGAAGTATTGACTGTCTCTCAGAGGTTTCAGACTTTCTTCAGAAATTCATAGGTAATTTTTTTTTCTTTTTTACTTTTTCATTGTGGCTGAGTTTTGCTTGTTTACACTATTTTGTTTCAGGCAAGGTCTTGTTTTTCATATTTATATCTATAAAAAAGGCATTATTTTAAACAGTTAGTTCCAGTGGTGCTTTCCACAAAACGACCTATGTGAAACCAATCTGAAGTAAAATATCAGAATTTTTTTTCATATTTCTTTATGATTATTTAAATTAATCTTCAGACTAGATATATGGAAGATATTTTTTACAGTTAGGGTGCTGAAGCACTGAAGCAGGTTGCCCAGAGAGGTGTGTTTATCCCATCCCTGGAAACATTCTAGGTCAAATTGGACAGGATTCTAAAAAACCTGATCTATTTGAAGATGTCCCTGGTCATCACAGAGGGGTTGAGCTAGGTGACATTTAAAGTTCCATTCAAACTCAAAACATTCTATGAGTCTTTATTTATTATGTCTGTAAAAAAAAAAAAAAAAAGGAAAGAAAAAATAATGAAGCCATACATTCTGTTTATTAACTAATTCAATGAACAAATAAAATAAATAAAAGCCAGAAAACTGTGGAATATGATTCTGTTGCCTCCTAGATAAATTAAACAGATTTTAAATAAGAAACACCCCAACCTGTACATCCTTACATAGAAAAAATGCTGAGATCAGCACAGAGACAGCAAGGCTCATTGCTTGCTTTACCACTGTGTCTACACAGAGGTTTATAAAGAAAGGCTCACATAACCTACATATATATTTTTACTGCATAACACATTAAAAAAAATTATACATTTTTCATAGTGTTTTAACATTTGCCTTTCTTTCTACATGGGCTATTATATTTGTTCAGTCTTACCTCTAATACTGTAAAAAGTATTCTTTAAACTTTGTTTTCAGAGCTGGTCTGTCCTCATTTAAAAGTAAGGTTATGGAAATAATAACTTTCTATACATTAAATTCAGAAAATTATGGAATCTGAAAAACATAAGAATTTAATTAAAACACACAGAGAAAGACAGTCTATGAATAAGTTTGGAGAAGATAGTAAACTGGAAAAGGAAACATCATTTAATAATTTTTTTCATTAGATCATGTTAACATTCTCAACTTCCTGTCTTATGAACTGAAAATTAATCTGAAACCATTCATCTGAAGAAAATTCTATCTGAAGAAAATTCCATCTGGGAGATACCTTGCAAAGTTGAAGGATATGTTTATTATTATTATTTTACTGCTGTTAATGGCATACCTTGAAATAAAATATATTGTAGCTGTCTCTCTAGCTTAGTGTACTTTCCATTTATTTTCTTTTTGATATCAACAGACCTTGGGAAGGATTAAAAGGAAACACTGTTAACAGCAAAGATAACTGCTGATGTGTATAAATAAAGAATAAGCATATAAGAAAGAAGATAGTAATATGAAAATATTCTATCAATGAAATAACCAGGAACTAAACTAAATCAAGATTTCAGGAAAAAAATCATGAAGACACTGGCAGAATTTAGTCTGGAACAAGGACATAGCATTTAACTTCCTTGTATCATTTTTCAGTTCAGAGTACTTTAAAAATATCATCAGACTCATATAGTTTAGTGGTTATTTTAGTGAATCCTGGTTAGAGTGAATAACCTAAATATCCTCTTTGGTATTTTTCACATTTTCATTCCTAGGATATGCAGGGAGTGCAACCTAAACCATTAAAGTATCTGAAAGAGAGGAATGTACAAGGTTATAGGGAAGAACTCCAGCTGAGGAGTGGCCTTTACATTCTATACAGCCTCACATTTCTTTTTTTACATGAACTTTTACTTCAACAAGGTTATAGAAAGTGACAGTGAATTCTTCTACAATTAATAGATATGTATTGTTTTGTAATAATTTAATTTTACTAGTTTTGATATTGTGACAAAGGAACATTCAATGGCAGATCCTTTTAATCAGAAACAATACAAAGTGTAATTTTTTGACCATAGAAAAATGGCAATTATTATCTGTATTGTAAAATTAAGTAAATGTTTCACGCTAAATGAAATTTCTCCTGTCTGTTCCCTGTAGCTAATGGAATTTTATCTATCAACTGAAAACATCTGGGAAAATGTTACTGTGATAAAAATTGTATTTGGCGGTTGTCAAAAAATACAAAACAAATTGTGTTACATCTGGAATATACATTTTATGTATTTGCTAATACCATTAATATGTGACATTATTTTGTTCCTAAAGCTAGGCATTGTTTCCACTTCTAACTGTTTTTACACAAAATGATGATTATTTGATTCATTACCAGTTTTAACACCAAAATGTAAATGAAGGCTCTAATTTTTTGGTGGTTTGTTTTGTTTTTAGTTAATTTTGCTATTCATTACTCCCTTTTAATATAAACAGATATGTAAAATGTAGAAAAACTATACTCATATGTACAGTGACTGTGGATATGTTAATCTACTTAAGTATTCTACTTGCTTTACTTGAATTCCTAAATGACCTGTGATTTAATTCATAGAATCATAGATTCTCAGAGTGGTTTGGGTTGGACCATCTAATTCCCACCCTCCTGCCATGTCAGCGACACCTGTTAGCCTGAATTACTCAAAGCCCCATCCAACATGACCTTGAACAGTTCCAGGGATAGGCATCCAAAAATTGCATGGACAAACTGCTCCAACTCTCACCACATTTCCAGTAAAGAATTTCTTCCTAAAACTTGATCTAAACCTACCTTTAAATTTAAAACACTTCCCCCTTGTCCTATTACTGAATGACCTTGTGAAAAATCTCCCTCCAAGTCTCTGTAGGCCCTCTTTAGGCACTGAAATGTGCCATAAGTTCTCCCGGAGCCTTCTCCAGGCAGAGCAATCCCAGCCCTCTCAGACTGTTTTCATAGGATAGGTGTTCCATCTCCCTGATCATCCCTCCTCTGGACTCTGTCAAAAGGGTTGGTGTCTTTCTTTTGTTGGATGCCCCAGAGCTGGAGGCATGATTTCCCATGATATTAGGAAATACGCTGTATGTTTCCCTGTAGGCTGAATTATACCTGTGCATATCATCTTCATCTGTACAAATCATCTTGAGTGCAATCACACAGCACATACAGAACAACCAGAGGATCAGGCCCAGACAACATTGGTTTACGAAAGGAAGGTTCTGCATGAGCAACCTGATCTCCTTGTATGACAAGGACATCTGCTCAGGGGATATTAATGATCCAGAGTTTAGTAAAGTGTTTGACACTATTTCCCACATTTTTCTGATGGAGAAACTGACTGTTTGTAGGCTGCACAGGTGAACTTCTCACTGGGTAGCTATTGACTGGATGGCTAGGCCCAGAGAGTCAGGGTGAATGGAGTTACATGCAGGTGGTGGCCAGCCACTAGAGATATTCAGCAGGGCTCAATACTAGGGCCAGTACTGTTTAATGTCTTTATTGACCATCTAGATGGGACAATTGAGCTCACTCTCGGTTTTCAGGTGTCACTAAGTTGTGCTGTAGTATTGATCTGTTGGAGGTAGGAAGGCTCAGCAGAGGGATTGGGAGAGGCTGGATCAGTTGGCCAAGGCCACTGCCACAAGGTTCAATAAGGTGAAGTGATGCATCCTGCACTACACCATATAGCACTCTAGGCTTGAGGGACAAATGGCTGGAAAGCTACCCACTGGAAAAGGACCTGGGGGAATTGGTTGACAAGTTGCCAAACATGAATCTGTGTGTGCCCAGAGGCCAAGAAATCCAGTAGTATCCTGGCTTGTATCAACAAGGTATGGCTAGGACGACCAGGGCAGCGATCTCCCCCTGTACTAGGGGCTGGTGAGGCCACACTTTGAATCCTCTGTTAAGTTCTGGGCCCCTCACTGTATGAAAGACATTGAGGTAACAGAGTGAGTCCAGAGAAGGGCAACAAAGCTGGTGAAGAGTCCAGATAACAGCATCACGAAGATCCCCTGAGGAAGCTGATATTGTGTAGCCTAGAGGAAAGGAGGCTCAGAGAAGACATCCTTGCTCTCTACAACTGCCTGAAAGGATGCTGTGTTGAGGGTGTTCATTTCTTCACCCAAGTAACAAATGACAGGATGAGAGTAAATGGCCTCAAGGTTCATTGTGGAAGGTTTAGATTGGACATAGGGACAGATTTCTTCACCAGTAGGGTTACCAAGCATTGGAACAGGCTGATCAGGGAAGTGGCCTAGCCACCATCCCTGGAGGTATTTAAAACACATGGAGATGTGACACTTACGGGCATGGTTTGGTGGTGGACTTGGCAGTGTTAGGTTTATGGTTAGACTCAATGACCTATATGATTCTATAAGAGATTTAAATAACCTTAGAGTTCATAGAAGCTGCACAGAAGACCTGAGTAATCAATTACTTTCCTAGGCCCAAAGGGTCACTTAGCAGAATTAAAACTTCCAAAATTGTAAGTCTTTACAAATCTTATCTGGAATCTTTTAAATAATATTATAAGAAGCTATTTCAAAAAAGATCTTTAGAAAACCTGATTATTCTCTTCTTGCTTCATGAAGTCTCAGATAAGGAATGCTGAAGACCAAAATTTCATTATACCTTCCTTCTTTTTTACTATTTATTTTTCTGGACTGAAACCCCACAACATTTGAGAACCTCAAAATCACATAGAAAAATGTAGTTGTTTTATTCTGATTGTGCTTAAAGCTATTGCATTTATCTCTGAGTTTGAAAACTGCAATTACTTGATTATTTTTAATTCAATTATATATTATATCCATCTTGATCTGAACTAATAATTGCTGTTATCTGGTGAAAAGGCAGATAATTGCATTATAAATGTAAGTATCATGTTTCATAGCCTAAGGAGGTTTTTTTAGAATGCCTTTAACAAGAAGTAGAAAGAGGAAAGCTTATCCAGTCAAGTCTTTTTTATGTGTGTAGCCAGAACATTTTTCAAGTTCACAGTATATTCAAAAAAGCCTTGAAATAATATTGTGCAAGCAAAAGGACACAGATTTCAAAACCAAGCGTATCACATATTATTAGTAGTATTTGTGTAAGGCAAAATGTGAATATATTTTTTGTTTGTTTCTATTAAAGCTTTGTAAATACCTCACTTTTTAACTTTTGGAGGACACTAAATGTCAGTGAACAGATTGCTGCTACTTCCTTCTTTGTATCTTACCTTCCTTTCTCAAGTTCAATCTATTTTTATTCACAGCTCCCTGTGGAGGAAACCTGACTGGCTCATCAGGTTTTATACTTTCACCAAACTTCCCTCATCCTTATCCCCACAGCAGAGATTGTGACTGGACTATCAATGTTAATAGTGACTATGTTATATCATTAGCATTTATCAGGTAAGCTGCTATTTATAATTTTCAAAGTCATGTTTATAACTTTATTATTGGCTTTATTATAACTTTATTATTGTTCAGATCTCTGTAGAGTAATATTGTATACTTAATATGACTATCAAAGGGATTAGTAATCATTATCTTTGTTAAAAGTTACAATAAATATGTCAGAGTCATCAATACACATACAGGTGGAGCTTGGAAACTCATTGCTGTTTCCTTAAAAGCATTCTGTTTACACTGGCTGCTGTTGAGGTAGATGGTGCTAAATTTAACTAAGATTCAGTTCCTGAGAAGGCAGCCTGGAGTGACTCACTAAAACACATAGAATTCACAAATAGGCTTCACAAATGAACTTTTGCTGTCTGCACTGTATGTAACACATGATGTAAATTAATATATCTGTTATGTGTGAAAATTATGCGTCCCAACTAGGAAATATGCCATAGAAAAGGTGAAAATGATACTTGTGATGTCCCATCAAATTTAAGTTCTTATGCTGGGTGTTCTATGGTAGTATATATATTGTTCTGACCAGTACTAATGTGATGACTTCTTAAGAGTGGTAGGTCATACAGGTGTCTGTTCTTGTGCTCAGTAACACAGTATGTGCTTTTGTGAATTCATCTGGAGGAAATTTATCAAGTAATTATGTTTACATAATTAACAGTATAATTATTTTGTTGGTGATTTCTGAATGTTGTAAGTTGGTAAGGAAAGTTTCTATTGTATACTAGCACTTCTTTTGTTGATTTGGTTTAGTATCATGAGCTCAATATATTTAAGAATATTCCGCTGTTTATATTCTACATTTAGAAATGAGATCCTTCACCTTAGGAAAAAAAAAAATTGCAGTGTGACTCCAGATACTATAAACAGTTTGTAGATCCCAAATACTGCCAAGCTAAAAGAATCTCAAAATATGGTCAGTCAATATGAATCATTGATAGAAACTCAGAAGCTTAGTCTCGGTCAAAGTAGATTGCATCTTCACTGAGAATTGCCTAATTTCTGACACACAGACTGATTTAAAGTGAGAAACACTGAATACTCCACTAAGTACTCTTAAATAGTCTTTTGAGTGGAACTTACTACAGCTAATCCTTTTAAACTGAAGATGAACTATGGCACTTTAATAATCAAAGCTGCTGACTTTTTACTTTTGCATTCCTTTTATAAGGAAATATTTTTGAAATAATCCAAAAGTTTAAAAAAGAGCTCTATCAGGTCTTCAGATANAAAGAGCTCTATCAGGTCTTCAGACATTGAAGACCTGATAGAGCTCCTTTTTAAACTTTTGGATTATTTCAAAATATTTCTGTCAGGGGATACTGTCAAGTAGGGACATAATAGTTTGGATTTTCATTCTTTTACTAACTGCCTTTTTAGAAAACTTTCTTTTTCGTATGGAGACAATCATACAAGTTAACTCCCTGCCTTTAACTAAAATTAAGTTTGAATTTAACTGTGTTAGTTAACAAACTATAATTTAGTTCAGAAGGAAATGTGAGGTTTCAATACTTCATCTTTTTATTTAAACTGATCATAGGCAAAATGCTTCTTGCTCTTAGAGATAGGTGAAGATAATCCTCTGGCTGTCTGGAAGTGTTTAGTCAGGCTGGAAGCTGAGTACATTATATCATAAAACATTTCTATCAAGGCTTCTAATAGATCTAGGTTGTTTGTTTTGCTAAGCCTTTAGAAATATGTTATTAATTTTTTTCTCTATGTAAAAATCTTTCCTTTTTTTCTGGCTAGCAGGAAATAATTGTTTCTAAAGTGTGAACCAAAAGATATAGTATTTCTATGTTTGCTAGTAAAACACTTCTACAAACTATTTTTTCTGAAAGTGGAAGGATTTTTTCCCTTTTATTAAAAATCTATTCAAATTAAAGCTAGTAAGAGTGAAAATGTTAGGCAAAGCATATTCCATCTGACATTTCTCTTTTTTGTTTTCTAGCTTTAGTATAGAACCAAATTATGATTTTCTTTATATCTATGATGGGCCAGACAGTAATAGCCCACTGATTGGGAGCTTTCAAGATAGCAAACTGCCAGAGAGGATAGAGAGCAGTTCAAATACCATGCATCTGGCTTTTCGGAGTGATGGATCTGTTAGTTTTACTGGATTCCACCTGGAGTACAAAGGTAAATAAAATTATTTTTCTTATATATTTACAAAGTTCAATGCATGAGTGAAAATTTTGGTTTAATTTTTCATAATTTTCTGCCTGGTAATGTTTTTGTTTAGCCTGAGAATATGATAATGTGAATAATCTATTCATATAAGTATAATGTTATAAGATTGCTAACTGAAAGTTTCTAGTATTATTTTGTTCACCGGTGTAGTGGTTTCAAGTTCACCTATTTCTGTTTCTCAAAATTAGTGTAGTGGTTTGAGTGCCCACTAGAATTACTTACTCTTTTCCTACTGTGAAATAGGATTAGGAGAAAAGCAAAGCAGGCTTAAAACTTAAACAGGTATAAAGACAGGTTTATTAATGAAACTACAAGAGAGAAAAAAAAAAAAAAAAAGAAGAATCAGAATAAAACCTTTAAAACACTTCCTCTTTTACCCACAAATTCCTTTCTTTCTCACAGACAACAACATATAGAGACAAAACTTGGAACTCTGGGTCAGTTTGCCACTTACAGTCTTTTGCTTGTTCTTTCAGAGAGAGCAGTCTCTTTTGGTCTGCTATGGAAACTTCCCAACAAGAAAGAACAGTTCTCTTGTGGCTTTTAATTCTCACAAAAGCAGCTGCCTGGGATTCTGCAGTTGTGAAATTTCTCCCATATCACTCAGCCTGCCCAGAGCTGCATTATGGGCCATGATACTCATGGGGTATAATTTTATATTTGAACAGTTCAAAAGCAAAGGTTTTCTTCATCTCTAAGAACAGAGATATTTTTTCTCTTTCTGGGGGCAGATCTTTGTCTTCATCTCATCTCTCTCTGTTCAAGCTTCTCATAAAATTGTAACTACTTCAACACTTAGTTAGTTTACCACAAATACCTTTGCTCAGATCTACAAATTGAATACTCTCATCTCCCCAATGCATATTTTCCATGACTTAAAGGGGTATTCTAGTATATCACAATCCATTACCATATCTTGCAAAAGAATTTCAGCCTAAAATCAAGGCATCTTCTCATTCTCTTCCATCTAGGCCTCAACTCTTACTTTACTGACTTTGATGTCTTTATATGGTCTCTCTGCATGGCTCCACTCTGTTCCTTTTCTCTTACTCAGAAGGATTAGTGGTTTGCAAGTTTCATCTGTGCAAGGAAAGCGTTAACATTCTCCCAGGTCTGCAGAGGGCATGATATTGTTCTGTCCGGGCTGTGGCTGGAGGTGGTAAATTCAGGCTGTGCCGGGGCTGGGCCAGGATCTCTCGCCGTGGCTGGGCTCGTCCTGGCAAGGGCTCTGGAGCAGCGGCTGGAGCGCTGTGGGGAGGGACGGCTGGGATCGCACAGCAGCGGGGCCCGGGGCTGCCCCCTCTCCTTCCTCTGCCCGGCAGCCGCTGGGGGCTGTGCCTGGCCCGGCCCTGCCAGGCCTCCCGGGGCCGCGCTGGGCAGGCAGCTTTAGCAGTGAGATGTTGACAGCCACTGGAGGCCCGATCCGGCCGGGACAGGGCACGCTCTCCTCTCCTCTCCTCCCTGTGCCCGGCAGTCACCGGGCCCGGCCCTGCCAGGGCTCCAGCTGTGGCAGAGCCCAGCCAGGCCCTGGGGCCATGCAGTGGAGCAGGGCTGACCCTGCCACCCCCTAAAACCTCTTCTCTGGCCAGAAGAAAAGAGAAGTTTTGCTGGGATTCCTCTGATTTTTAACCTGTGTAGGCCAGAGGCATATCCAGATATTTAATTGGTTAATCAGGCTGTAAATATTCAAAGCTAGTCACTAATTGGTTTTTCCCACAGCTTTCTTCAGTCAATGCAAAACCAGCACATTCTATAATGTTGAAGGTATGATTCCTTTCAGTGTTTGAAGCAGGCTTACAAGAAGGCTGGGCAGGCATTTTCATGAGGGCATGTAGTGATAAGACAAGGGGGAATGGCTTTAAGCTGAAGGAGGGCAGATTTAGACTAAATATTAAGAAGAAATTCTTTGTTGTGAGGGTAGTGAACACTGGAACAAGGTGCCAAAGAGGTTGTGTACTCCCCATCCCTGGAGGTGTTTAAAACCAGGGTGGATGCAGCTCTGAGCAGCCTGGTCTAGTGGAAGGTTAATTGCTCATGGCAGGAGCATTTGGAGCTAGATGATCTTTAAGGACCTTTCCAACCTTAATCCTTCTATGAGACTATGATTCTATGAAAAAATAGGAGACAGCAGTTTACAGGTTTCAAAAACAATGGTGCAGTGGCATAACTTAACAGCATACATATATTTGTTTTCTCCAGAAATTAACTTATTTTTTATTTTACATACCAGGTCATGCTGATTTAGGTCCATTTAAGGTGCTGTAAGATGAAATTACATGCTAGAATCTATGAGTCCAATACTGAAAATAAAAAAAAAAAAAAAATTAGGCCAGACCTTTATATGATAGATCCCAGAAGAGCTGTCTACCTGTCTCAGATCTCTCTGAGATCATAGCACAGTAAAAAAGAAAATATAGACTTGGCAAATATAAAATCAATAGAAACTTTCCTAACTGCCTCTGCATGGCTTGAGAAACAGAAATATTTGCTATTAAATGAATATGAAAATATTCTGTAAAGACAACCAGAAAGAAAATAAGAGTGATATAGACCTCCTTGGTGTTTTCTTCTCCATTTATTCTGAGAGTGATTAGTAAGTGCAAAGGTACAGAAGGGAAAGAGTAATGTATTTATTGCTTTGTAAAGCCCATGAAACCTCTTTATACTTTCCTACAGTCATTGAATTCTACAGATGTCAAGGAAGTTGTCTCCACAGTACAAGCTAGTCCTGAGAAGTTGAAAGTTGATCTCAACCATGGTGATGGTGAGCCCAGATGTATGAAGTGTTTCAGTTCACTTAAATATATTTCTTTTCAACTAAATTGAAAAGTAATAAATGCAGATGGAAGTGATATAGAAAGTGATTCAGGATCACAGAACTTCTGAAGAGCAAGAAAAGAAATTATTTTTAAAGAGGTCAATCTTTTTCTTGTGTCATGGAATCAAAGTGTTTCTCTTTTCCACCAGTCCAAGTGTGAAGGGTATTTATTAGGGAGACAGTCTCTTTGAATTCTTGATCTAGGTTTAAACAAAGATGTGAACTGCTGTACTTTGTGAAAGGGACCAATCTGATTTTTATTTATGCCTCCACATGAGTTATACATGAGGTGAAAAGTTACTCTGGGGGCTGTACACGTGCTGTCCCCAAGGGAGGCTTCACCTGGCAGCTGAGCATGGCAGAGGAGCTTCCATGATGAGACTGGAAGTGACCCCTCTTGCTGGGGGATGGATCCGTGGATGGCCGGGAAAGAATGTCTGGGAAATGAGGCTATGGGAGGAGCCTTAGCACATAAATGCAGTTAACTGCAACACAACTGGGGGCCACTTCTTCTGGGTTTTTTGGAAGGAGCAGGACTTGCCTGGGGGGTAATCTCTGCCCCCTCCTGACATGGCCGGAGAGTTCCCCAGCTAGCTTATCACTCTGGCCTGTGCTGAGAGTGGCTGCCCTCAAACCATAAATGGTTTGAGTGGTGGTGTAGAGTGGGGCTGCTTCTGCTCTCTATGGCTCTAGATGGTCCAGCATCAAGGACCAGGGTAAAGAACAGGGAGGGATCCTTCTTATGCGTCTCAAAGAAATTAATTCCCAAGATGGGATCAGAGACGAAGAACCAAGAACAGCACGGGGCACAGTCTTTTAAAGGGGAGGATAAGAGGCAGGTACAATTCTTCAACCAATAGGGATCGGACGAGGGAGGAGCTAAAGGAGGGACTTACAAAGCTACAACCAATGGAGGAAAGCAAGGGGAGGATACGGATTGAGAGAACCAATCAAGGAACATGGAAGCTTCTACACCTGAAGGCAGGGTCAGCTGGGGATTGACAGCATTAGGAGGCAGGATCAGGGCAGGGTTTAGGCAGGGGGTTGGAACACCAAGGACTGACAGGGAGCTTTCCAGAAGAAAGGGCAGGGATTAGGGAGGTTTGACATTCATGTAGATAGGGTAAAAGGCGGCATTAGAGAGTGAGTGACAGCTGGGTGAGGGAAGAGAAAACTTTGGGTAAAACCATCCGCCTGAGGAGAGAAATAGAAAAACCATTCAAAAGCGTTTACAGAAATATGCATAAAGAAAAACACACCACCACACCCTCCCCCAGCCTTTTCCCCCCATCTTTTTCTCCCTGTGGTCCTGAATTTTTCCTGGCTGTCTGTCCTGTCCGGCCCTGTCCTGTCTTGCTTTGCTGCCTCCCCAAGGCAACTCAACCCCACAGCACTTCAGTGCTTTGCTGCTTCCCCAACAGAGCAGCCGCCTACACCCTGCCCGCGCCCTGGCCCTGAGAGCCGCAGCTGCTGCAGGAGTGCACTCATGGCCACGGCAGCCTGTTCTTCACTGACGGGAGAGACACACAGCTGGCTGCTGTTCACACATCGTCCAGCCCGCCCGGGAGCCACGCAGGCTCACCACAGCTTGCAGCACACGCTGTCTGTGCCGAGCGCGCTGCAAGGGCACCAGGGGTACGGCGGTAATGAGCTGTCCCTGTGTTCTGCCTCTTTGCTCCCTTTTCTATCTCACTTGGGTAGGAACATTTATCTTTCTTTATCAATAAACAGTTTCAGATAAACTATTGCCACACTTGCACTTTATTTTGATCTGAGAAATCTATCAGAATCTTCCCCAAATCCCCTTTAACAGAGGGACAGGACACTTTTTAATCAAGGAAGAATACTATTTCTAACATTAGTGATAACCCATGTGTGCCACTAAGATGTCTTTCTGTACTTCAAGGAGTCACAATGCCAAAAAATGCTGTCACTATCAGCTCTTTTTTAAAGAGACTGAAAATCTAAGTAATGGGAGGATGCAGATTTGTCTTTATGTGTGTATATGTAAATGGGGGAAGCTGGAAAATGGAATCAACCTAATCCTAATTTTCCATGTTCACCTGAGAGGATTGTATCTCCTGCTTTTCTCAGAATAACTGGAATATGCACTTCAACATTTTCATTTTTGCAAAAAAGACACATAAACAGAAGGAACTATTTCAAGTCACATAAAAAAATCAAGGATTATGAAATTTCGACAGCTCAAAATCTCTTAAGCAGATGGTCAGTTTGCCTAGTGAATTATCCCATTTTTACTGGGAATATCTGATAAATGTTCCTCTGCACTGCTTAACTTAGGTGTATTTTAAGAACGCTCTCTCTTTCTATGACCATTCCTTGAATCCTGTGGACAGAGGACAATGGAGCTGGNTTCTGGGCCCCTCACTACAGAAAAGATGTTGAGATGCTGGAGTATGGACAGAGGACAATGGAGCTGATTAGGGGTCCAGATTACAAGTTTTATGAGGAGTTGCTGAGGGAGCTGGGTTGTTTAGCCTGGAGAAAAGGAAGGAGATCTTACATTCTCTTCAATGTAATTTCCTGAGAGGAAATTGTAGTGATGGGAGAGTTAGCCTCTTCTCACAAGTAACAAGCAATAGAACAAGAGGAAATGGGCTAAAGTTACGCCAGAGAAGATTTAGATTGAGTTTTAGGAAAAGGAGTCTTCATGAGAGGTTATCAATCACTGAACAGGCTGCCAGATAAGTGGTAAAATCCCCATCCCTGGAAGTATTTAAAAGACATATAGATATGGCACTGACATGGTTTGGTGTTGGATTTGGCAGTGCTTGGCTTACAGANCCCTGGAAGTATTTAAAAGACATATAGATATGGCACTGACATGGTTTGGTGTTGGATTTGCAGTGCTCGGCTTACAGATGGGCTCAATGGTCTTAGAGGTCTTTTCCAGCCTAAATGATTCTGTGGTTCCATAGTTCTGTTCTATTATTCTATAAATAACATGGGAAATGGAAAATCAGCTTGGCTGCGGAGCTGAGACTCTTGGCTAGTATTAATTGTGATTAGTAATGCAGCCAGTATTTTCTTTGTCCCTGGAAGTATTTATGGGACAGAACAAGTTTGTGGACAACATCAGTTTGGAGGTGAATGTCAGTGCAATGAGGATATAAAATAAGATTGACAGGAGCCCTGAACAAAGCATCCTGGTTTTAGCTGAGTTAAAGTTATTTTTCTTCTTAGCAGCTGGTATAGTGCTGTATTTTGGATTTAGGATGAAGATAACATGGAAAACATGCTGTTTGGGTTGCCGCTGGCCAGTACCTACACTAAGTCAAGGACTTAGCTTCTCATGCTGCTTTGCTGGTGAGGAGTCTGGGGAAGCAGAAGAATCTGGGAGGGAACACATCTGCAACAGCTGACCCCAGCTTTCCAGTGTGATATTCTGGCCTGGAGGAACCTACTAGGTGCTGGCTGGGCATCAGTCAGTTTGTCATGAGCAATTGTTTTTCATTTATATAACTTGTTTTTCTGGGGTTTTATGTCTGTCTCTTTTTAAAAATTTTCCTTTCCATTACAATTTATTATTGTTTTTCTTATTATTATTGTTATTACATTTTATTTCAACTATTAAACCATTCTTATTTCAATCTACAATTTTTCTCAATTTAACCTTTCCGGTTCTCTTCCCATATCACTGTGTGTCCCACTGAGTGAGCAGTTGCATGATCCTTAGTTGTTGACTGGGGCTAAAACTCAACAGTCCTTTTTGGCAAGCTGACTGTGGCTCTGACCTGAGTGTGTTAAAACAAATTTGTTTTAATCATCCATTATGTTAATTTTATAGTCACTGGTCACAATATTGATTTATTTGGAGTCAGAGTTTTTGTGCTTATTCTGAGAATTGGGTTATGTAACAACTTTATATGTTCTTTTGTTACCTCTGGGGACTGAATTAAGGATATAATTTTGATGGACTGTGTAATACTGGCTGAAGATATGATAAAATAATCCCTCTTTGTGAGTGAAACTAATCTGGTATTTTTGCTCAGTTTTGTTGTCATATCTGTACTTTTAGAGAACCTTGAAAACTTCTAACAATCACAAACTTTATTTTTCCTCCTCAGAGAGACAATCTATGGGGCAGATAAGGAGGAACACTTGCCCCACTCCTTCACCTTTCCTTTCCCCTTCACCTTTTCATTCTCCTCCAGACTAATTTCAATAGCTCTTGAGAATTTTAAATATCCTTAAGATGTTCAAACCAGCGTATTCATATTGCTATGATCCCTGCATGTGTTTCAGCTTTTGAGGTTAATCAGTTATTTAGGAATACTGCCCAGAGATCTGCCCTAAAGCTGGATTGTTACAAGTTACAGGGTGCTTGGGAAAGGTGTGGGCAAGTACCAAGGACAGCGGACACCTCCAATGTTTTGGTAGTTCAGTCCTATGTAGAATGCTGAAAAACTACTGAAATATTTGAGGCAACTATCTGGTCACGCTAGCAATTCCAGAGAGACACAAATCATTGCAATATGCTGGCACCTGGCCCAGACCTACCAAGACCTATTCAACATAATTCACTATCCTCAAGTGGAAGAGATCTCTGGATCTGACAACAAAACAATGGGAACTCTGGCTACTCCACCTGCTGGGACAGGCCTTGCAACTGAACCAGAGGAACAACCTGTGCTGGTATCAGTCACCCCTACACATAAACAGAAATATTGGATGCAAACATCAGCTTGTTTGGTAAGGAAAGCAACTCCTAGTAAGAAGGGAAAGGAGGAGGAAGTGAATGAGGAGGGCTACTCCAGAGGGCCGTCACAAGAGGAGGAGGAGGAAGAGGAAGAACTCATAAACAAGTCAGTGACCATACAATCAGCAATCACCTTGGCTGCACCAATGCTGTGTTAACAGAGTCTGTAATCTGGAATTAGAGGGAAAAGTCCAGCACCTAGGATCTCTTTATAGGGAATAGGGCATTGAGAAACTGATTGAAAATGGGGCACAAGCCCTCAGCCTCTGAAGATTATTCCCTCACAGCATGAGGAAAAGGTCTCCCTTCTAAGAAGATGTTATAATCCATTCAGGTACTGGATGACCATGAGGAGAGGTATCCAGTACCTGAAGGAATTAGCCATGCTGCAGGTGATTTATGATGACCTCGATACTGAGCAGCTATCCAAAGAAACAGAAGTCCAGAGCAAATGATCCACATGCTGTAAGTTTTTACAGAGCACATCAAATGTCCCCTCATTGGCAGAAAGACCTGGGAAGACATGGAGGCACAATCACTGGATAAACTGGACATGGAGAGAACACAAGAAAGTGAGATAGAATATCAACCTCAATCCTAGAGACATGGGAATGTGAGTTGAAAAAAAAAAAAACAATCACAAAAGAGTGTTTTTCCAGGAAATTGGCTGCTCCAGTTTCCAGTAGGATGGGGGGAAGATTAACAAGAGTAAAAGTGATAAAATTCATGGGCTGAGATAAAGGAAGTTTAATATAGAAAGCAAGTGCTATGCAGACAGGGAGAGCAAAATTAGGAATTCATTCCCATGGGCAGGCAGATGTTCAGCTACCTCCAGTAAAGCAGGGCTTCATCACACCTAATGATGACTAGGGAAGACAAATGCATAACTTCAAATGTCCCTCCATTCCTTCTTTTCCCCCAAAATTTATATGCTGGGCATGACATCATATGATATGGACCCCATACCATATGGTATGATCCAGCTTTGGTCATTTGGCATCAGCTGTTGTGTTTGCTCCAGCTACCTAAAGAGGGAGTATTGCAAAAGTGTGTTGTAAAGACACAGCCAAAGTCTTCTCAGGTGCTCAGTGATGAGCTGAGAGCTAATGGACTGACAAGTTGACATAAGAGAAATTTCAGTTACATGTTAAGAAAAAGTTAATCACTCTGAAGTTACTGAAACATTGGAGCTGCTTGCCCTTAGATATAATGAGAGTACTTCAAAATCATAACTGCACTGTACAAAGGCCTAAGCAACCTAATCAAATTGGCCCTGATTTGCATGGGAGTTGTACTACATCTCTTTCAACCTAAATTTTTCTAGTTTTATTAACTTAAATTTTTCATACAAATTGTAACTGCAATTGTGCCCTATTTGTACACCAATCCTATTTTAAGTGACAGTGTAACCAAATTGTAGTTTATTGGTGGGCTATATTTTTGCAATGCAAATTTCAGACTGACCCATGTCCCAGGTTTGATCTGTAACCATGTCTCTGGTTGAGTTTTATTCCCGTTCCCTCTTCCTCACTTCATTTCTATGTTACAATGGAGGAAAAAGCTTAATAGTTCTTTTAAGTACTCTGGAGAATAATTATGGAATGCTTGCTATAGTTTTGCATATCTATAATGCTATCTCCAAGAAGTTTATTATGGCTTTATCCTCTTTGAAACTTGGGGATGGAGTGGTAAGTCATCATGTTCTGGACAAAGCACTTGCTTCTCTTGGCTTTCAATACTGTTTTCCATGCACTGAGATATTAGTTTTCAGGAGGATTTTGGCATCATTACTCTATGTTATTCAACATATATTTCCTTGTTGCACTTGAGATTGAAACAGCATGTGCCACTGTTTTCAGCCTGTATTTCAGAGTTTAACTTGATCCAGTGGTCTTACAATGTTATCAGAGAAGCAAATCCTGGTTTTTTTGAAGCTTGTTGCAAAATTTTATTATGTACAGAAGGAATTGACACCTGGTATGCACAGCCAAGAGTGTAACGTTATGGTAACCCAAATCCGAACTGCCTAATGAAAAAAGTATTTCTTGCCTGCTTATTACAGAAAATAATTTTTTAAGTACTCCTACTGAAAAGAAAAAAAATCTTTGTAATAATACAGCATTTTCTCTGATGTTCTGCTAAGTCTGTCCGTGCCCTTAAGTGTTTTTAGCTTAATGATGCTAATATTCTTAGGGAGGAAAAAGGGGAAGGGCTACAGGGGTAATCAATATCTTGTGGTCCTCAGCTGGAGCAACATGACATCAGCGGTGCAGAACTTTCTCTCCTGTCTGCTGAGAGCACTTATAAATTTGCTGAAACAATCTTCTTACTTGCTCTATTTTTCACTGCTTCTCAGCCAGATCTGAAGAATCCTTTTGACTCATTTGATTTGTTCTTCATGCATTGTAGCATATTCAACTAACTTTTCCTACAAGTTCACTTAGCAGTTCCTTCAGATTTTCAAAAGTAGTTTTAAGCTTAGTATTTCAGGCTTTATTTTTCAGAACTTGTATTACTGTATTTCTATAGTGACATTTTTACTGTTTAGTCAGCAATTTCAGGAGCCTGTCACAACTATAATTTTGGGGAAAAGAAAATTATAGGGCCGTACTTTTTCCCTGCAGATAATTTGTGCTGTGACAGATAATTCTTTTCTCAATTTTTGATTTATGCACCAGACACAATAGATTATTTTTCTCTCTTTAATTTTTTCATCTAGTAGGATCTGCTTTATCTGTGTACCTTCTAGAGTACCTTTGAAACATTTTGAATTATTTTTGCCATAGACTCAAGAATGATGATCTCACAATAGCAATTATGAATCAATACAGTTATATCAATATTGTTTCAATAAGAAGGAAAATGATATTGTATTGATTTTCTAAAATATTAATTACAATCCTAAATTAAATTATACTTTTTTCCTTTTTTCCCCTAAGTTTGATAATTTAGACTTGAAAGAATTTGAATTTTGCCCTAAGTCCTGATAGACTTCTCAAATGAAAGTGTGGTTGGCTTATGTAATAATTATTAATATCTGTGTGATATCTTATAGACTTTTATATCTTATTTGACTTTTCATTGTCTGTCCAAATTTTTGAATGTGTGTTAATAAGTTTTAGACAACACACTACAACTACCTGTATGAATCAATGTGAGTACCTAATACCTCTTTTTAATGATTTAAGATTTATTGTAATTATTGTTTGTTATTGTGCTGTTTTTCATATCAGAATTATGCTCTGTAGATTATGTATTCAAATTGTAAAAAAATTTTAAACACATTAGGAAATCTTGACATTCTTTTAGAAGACGTGAAATTGAAAATTCAAAAGAATTATTCTGTGTTTCTTTCTTCAAATATAAACACAATGTAATTATTTATCTCCTCTCAGAAATACTACAACATAAAAGTGGCCTTAAGGGATGTACTTAGTTCATTAGCTTGGCTCTAGAAGTGACCAATAGTTTATGCATGGCCAAACTATATAAAAGTCAAATAAATAATAATTGTTCCTGCATATCTGTAATTTTTCAGAAACTTCAGTTTAGGTACTGACAGGATCAGATAAAGTGTGTTTTTATACTAAACTCTTAAAAAGCCTTTCAGGAAGTTCAAAGTTTGTATAGTCTTTTGGCAACTATACCTACCTGTAACAGAAAGTTCCACAGTGCAAATATGCCTGGTAAATAAACAAATTTTTTTTATGCATTTGGAAGCTGGTGCCAGTCTTGTAAAAAATGAGGAAGTGTTCCCTGCTGATTTTCTCCACAACACCCTTAAATGTTAAAGAAAGTCTAAAATTTCCATCTTTTGCTTGATAAAATATATTGTTGCAGACTCCATCCTGCAGCAGACAAAATAATCTGCTTTACTCCAGCTTCTACATAATACATCTAATCTTTTTTCCTTAAAGGAAATTACATTTTTTACCTAATGTTTTGATTTTCTCAACTTCTGCATAATAATGCTGTTAATTAAAAATGTTGAATATTTATTATTGTTCAGTGTGTTACTGGACATTGGTATTCACATTATATAAGTCAAAGGGAAGCAAATATAAAAATATATGCATATGCTTGAATTTATTTAGATAATTTGAAACAAATAGCTATAAATGATAAAAATGAGATACATTTAGGGAATATTTTTATATTTTTTCCTCCACTGAGGGATAAATATGTATATGAAAATATACTATCATATCATATCATACATGTGTGTATATATATATAAACTCATTTGAGGTTTATTAATTTTGAAGACATTCTTGTTTGCAAAATTCTTATTTTGCAAAAAGTTGTTCATATCGATTTCTTTCATTTACCAGTTTTAAAACCACAGATTTTAAAACTAGGATGTGCCTTACCTACTGCTAAAATGTCCATATATCTAACTTAATCTAACTACATAAATTTATCATTGATCAGAATGAATTCTGAAAAAAAAAAATGGAGCACTATAGGAATTATCTTAAGGACAGAAGGCATAGTTTCTGATATTATGTAGTAATTTTTACAGTTGTGTTGGAGTTCAGGGTACCCCAAAAGCAGAGAAGTGAGCACACAGACGTGAACCAGTGTCAAGATTCTAACCATCTCTTCGTTCTACGTGTAAAGACTTTTGGGCTTGGGTTTTCTTTTTCCTTCTGTGATAAAATGTGGTGTAGTGTTGCATTTCAAAGAGAAATAAGGCCATCGAACATAACATTCGATCAAGTGTTATACTTGTGCCTTGTTACCTCACTGATTGCCTTAAGCAATGTTGTGGGTTTGCCTGTGAGTCAACCAGGGGAAAATGTTTGGGAAACTTTAGCCAATCCGTTAGGCTTGAACACCATTTGTTTGACTTGTTCAAGGCCAAAGAAGCCATTCTCAACGTGTTTGTAGGCTTTCCAGTGGACAAATGGCCAATTCCAGACAACATCCCTCCAAAACTTTCACAGTTCACTTTGAATCCAGTGGATGGATGGAGTGTCTAAACCAAACTTCTCTCTGAGGCTCCTTACAAACCCCAGGAACTGGAAATCCTTGGTTCAGTAGAAATAGATTTTTGTATAATATTTGGTTTTTTGGGGTCGAAACAGAGCTAGAACAAAATTATAGATGTCACTCTGAATCATATTATTTATAAAAATGCAACATCTTGATGTAATTACACAAAGATGATGGTCAGACCATCCAACCAGGTTCCATTGCAATTGCCACGAAGGATCTTTTTCATTTGTAGGAACAGACTTTGGCCTGCCATCCCTGCAAATGTCAAAGGCAGTCTATGCAGCGTTAGGAGACTTTCTTTGCTAACGCCCAATATGACATTGATAAAAGAACGAAAACGTAAAGGAAAAAGATCTGTTACTCAATATGATTCCAATTGTAATGATAATGTTGGTACATGGAAAAAAGGCCAGAGATTTATAACAGCTCTGCTTCTGGCACAGGCAGCAGCAGGAGAGACCTTGAAACAATTGGATCAAATGGGCTGTTGGCTGAGTAAGCACACCTGTGCTACACCTCTCACATTGAGTGATTTGTTAACTGATGTTAACAGTGTGAGACGAGCAACTCTTCAAAACAGAGCCACTATTGACTATCTGTTATTAGTGCATGAACATAGATATAAAGAATTTAAAAGAATGTGTTGTATGAATTTGTCGAATCATTCAAAATCATGAAAGCATAAGGCAATTAGAGGATGAAATTAACAAACTTGGAGAAGAAACTGAATCTTAAATAGATGGTGTGTTCAATTTATTTGACCTTTCACCAATGTAGAAGAGAATTTTAAAAACAGCTATGTATGTATTAACTGGCATTGTAGGTTTTTTGATACTTGTGCCGTGTCTACTTCTGTGCATTCAACAATCCATAAACAAAACTGTCAAAGAGGTGTTTTTGGTTCAAACAGGAGGGGAAGATGTTGCAATCCAGGGCACGAGGAAAACCCCT
>VWYP01005109.1:117464-143753 GCA_013400435.1 Pycnonotus jocosus | reverse complement strand
AGCTCCCTCAGTCATTCCTCATGTGCTGGTACAAAACTGAATGTTCACATTGCCAAGGAGTTAAACTGCACCAGCGGCAGTGGAGGTGCAGGACATTCCATCTGTGCTCCAGGAGACTGTGAAGGGAATGCTGAGGAGTGACCATCCAGCCTGCCATGGCCAGGCCTGTTGTGGGACCAAGGGACCAATGCCTGGGGGTGACAGCACATTGGGGCACCACCAGGGCCCCCATGCCCCTGAGGGGCTCCTTTCTCAGGGAAGCAGGATTGGTCAGCTCAGCATCCCAGAGAACTGGATTTACACCTCTGTCTCAGCACAGGGAACCAACTCATCCTCCTGCCTGGACTCTCTGGTGGCAGCTTTTTCCAACTCATAATTTAGTCTAAAAATAAGAGAGTCCTTCCTAGGCCAGGAGTTGGTGACGCCCTTCCCGGAGCTGCCCCACGTGAAGGTCATTGTGGTCTGGTTTCAGTTCTGCCCTGCCCATACCTGTCTCCTTCCTTCTTCTTGGGGTTTTTTCATTGATTGAATTCTATTTGTCAGATAATTTTATGAGGCACAAAAATACATCTTCCAGGTAGCAGTTAGGTCACAGCNCCAGACTGGTTTGGGTTGGGAGGGACCTTAAATTCCATATCATTCCACTCTCACAGGCAGGGACAGCTCCACTGGGCCGGGCTGCTCAGTTCTGAACCCCCCAAAGCTGCTGTTTCAGGTCAAGGTTTGGCAATGAAGAGACCTGGACGAGGCCTCCACCTGCCCTTGACTCATCTCAAATCTTTGTGAGGGAGACCTTGGAGGTGAGATGGAGAACAGGATCACCATGAAATGTCTGTGGAAGGCCCAGCTCAGCTGTTCCTGTGCCCAAGGAGCCTGTATCCCACGTCCCAGCAGCCATGGAATCATGGACTCATTGGGATTGGTAAGGTCATCAGTCCAACCATCTGCACTTGGTTTCTTCTTCACTCCCATAACAACAGCGAGTTCCCATGTCTGCTCCTTCCTTATCCCTTCTTTATTCCTCACTTCTTTTGCCATTTCTAATTCCCACCAGAGAAGCCTGTGCTTCCAACAAGGACTCGGTCGGTTTTGCAAGGGAAGGAGGGCCTGGAGTGATTCAGGGTTGGGAAGGAGGGGGAGAGAGGTCTGTGGGACCCCTTGGGTCATGTAGGATCTGATAACCCAGTGTGGGACAGCAGAGACCTCGGGAAGGCTGCAGGCACAGGATGCCAGAGGTGGTTTGGGGACTTTTGGGAATTTTGAGGAGATAAGCTGAGTGTGGTCAGGGAAGGGTCAGCGCTGCTGACACCTGCACACCCTCCAGGTTCTAAAGAACTCCTGGAAGGAAACCAGGGCACATCCTGGTCCTTTAGGGAGTTTTCACTGAGTGCACAGGATCATGGTGGAGCCCACAGCAGTGGGAATGGTCACCTCAATCCAGGTAAATTCAGCAGATAAGAGAGTGATTGTGCGGTGCAAACCAGCAGTGATAGGCGGGGGATCAAAGGAGGAAGGGGTTGTAGCACTGCCAGTAACTGGTGCTGTGTCAGGGAAGGAATTTGGGGCTGGGTATTTACTGAAACTCCTCATGAAACAAAAACACCTCACAAAATGCCCATGTTACTTCCTGCTGGGTGGGTCACATGAAAAATGGGGTGTGAGAATGGAGGCGCTCAGGTGGAGAACCTCCCGTGATGGGGTGAACCCTGGGTGAGCAAGGAATGCCAGCTATGTCTCTAAATTTGGGCTTAACCATGAGAACTGCACAGAGCCAAGGCAGAGAGACAGTCAAAGGATCTTCTTCTGCAGCAGGATGTGAGAACATGAGGTTCCTCAGAGGTGCCTGGGCCTTGGAGGGACCTGAGTGACCCTGTTCCACAGCTGCTGGGACAGATGAGCCTCTCTCAGGACAACTGTCCCAATCCTGACATCCATCTCATGGCCAGCACAGAAGAATTCGTCAAAATTCCTGGGGTTTGCTATCTAGAATGAGATAATAACACGAGTGAGATCTCTTTGTGTCTTCCAGGAAAGTTCTCATAGCAGGTGGCAGTGTTGACCCTTCAGTATGAGGTTTTCACTCAAGGTATTTATTGGAGCTGCTGAGCTGGATGTTCAGGGCAGACCTCCCCATCCAGCCCCACACAATCCCCTGTCCTGACTGCTCTGCCATCCCCTGGGATCCACAGGCACTGCCAGGTGACAGCACCCATGGGGACGGAGCAGGGAATCCAGTGATCCCATAAACCCACCCGTGTCTGCCCCAGGATGCAGCTCCCACAGACCCTTCCCTCCCTCAGCCCCAGCTGGCAGTGCCCTGCAGAAGGAGGGGATGGAAATATTCAAATCAGAGGGGAGGCAGGAAGGAAGAACATGATGGAGTCACAACTGGATTTAATTAATCCCATTAATTATTGTAAAATCTCAAGAAAGTTTCCATTAAGCCTTTTTTTTTCCTCCAAGATCTCATACATAATCCATCTGTTCCCTTGGGAGATAAATTCTCTGCTGCTGTTCCACAGCAGGCAGCTCCAGGAGCACCAGGATCATGAGAGAGATCTGCAGCAAAGGACCAAGTGCCCAAGGCCAGCTTGGATGGGCCTTGGAGTAACCTGGGATAGTGGAAAGTGTCCCTGTCCATGGCAGGGGGTGGAATGGGATGAGTTTTGAGGTCCTTTCCAACCCCAAACAGTCTGGGATTCTGGGATTTCACAGGTATTTTGTGCTTTGGTTCAGGGCCCAGTTGCTGTCACCCAGCCATCCCTAATCCAGCATTGTCTCTGGCAGGGATGTGGGGGCTCCAGGATGGCTCCAGACCAGGGTGCTGAGCTGGGCACCACAGCTCAGCCCCTCTCAGGGGTTACATCCCAGCTGTTCTGTGGAGCAGCTGAAAACCTGGCCCAGGATTTTGAATGCTTCTCTGCTGTTGACAGAGGTGGTTATCTGGGGCTTTCACAGGAATAACCCCAGCCTGGGGAAGGGAGGAGCAGCAGGAAGAATGCAGTGGGTGAGTGCAGGCCGTGTTTGCAGAAGCTGTGCCCTCAACCCTGCCAGGATCACCGGGCTTGGCTTTGACTGAAGATGACACAACTGAGCAGGACTTTATCCCTGCCTTTTCCTCCACCCCATACCCCATCCCAAGCCACAGGCAGACTTTGCCTCTTCAGGAGAAAGAACCCAAGAGGAGAGCCATAAAACCATAGACTCTATAAGGTTGGAGAAGGTCTCCAAAATCATCGATTCGGATGTTCCCATCCCCCCAGAGCTCCCGGTTCCTGGTGTTCCTGTAGGTCAGGAGTGGCCAAGGGACACTCCTGCCCACGTCCCAGGGCTGGTTTGGCCCCAGCCGTGGTTGGGAAGCCGCCCTTCCCCTGTGCCCACCCCACTGACACGTCCTGGGCGATGGCACTGAGTCAGTTCCTGTCCCTATGGCACCGCTCTGTTCTCCGAGGGTGAGCTGGCTTTTTCCTGCCACTGGAAAATACACTTCTTTTACATTCTTTTTAAGTCTTTTTTCCATTGACACGGATGTCTAGACTCCACAAAGGGCAGGAGGAAGGTGGGACAGCCCTTCTTCCCGGGATATTTCCAGCCCCAGTGGGATTGGAAGGTTGGCTGGTTCACAAAGAGCCCCATTCACGAGGTTGTTTTGTCTCCCAGCGTGACCTTTCAGGCCTAAAGATCTCTGAGATATTGACAATGCAACCAGAATTGGTTTCTGAGGAGTCTCTGCTGGTTTTCCTCCCGCTCTGGCAGAGGTCTGAGGACCTCACAGCCCTTTCTGTCCCTCTTATCCAGAACACAGGAATGGAGTGGTTCCTTCCCCTTGAGCAGGACAGAAGGGCTCAGGGAGGGTCTCCCCTGAGGAGGCCTGGAAAACCCTTTTTGACCATAACCTCTGGTTTTACTGATGGAAATACTCCTGTTGATAGCCCAAAATACATCTGATCCGTGATTTTTCAGCACATGTACCCAAATATTCAAATGTTTATCTCAGCCCTTTCTGACTGAAGTGTTTTGGATTTGCCACTTAAAACAGAAACTCTTTTCCTCCCTCCACTTCTCTTCAAAAATGTTTTGCTTCCCCTTAAGTGCTGGGAATCTGTGGAAATAGTAGAAATATTTTTTTGCCTTAATTTAAGTGAAAGATCCCATTTAAATCTCCTTTTTCCTGAACTGTTCCTTTCCAATTTGCTGGTACACGGGACAGCTGTGGGTGGGGTAAAATCAAGTCTGAAATGAAACCTCTCCTTGTCTGACTCCAGCAAAGTGAGAAAAGCTTTCCCCAGTGTCCTGAGACTGAGACCAACATTTTCTGTGAATAAACCCCAAAATATACGGAGACAAAGAGGGAAAATGGATCCAGATGAAGCATCAGGTGAAAACCACAATTTTTTGAGCCACTTTTAATTTGTGCCACACTAAAAAAAATCACTATTTGCAGCACAGGGCAGCAGCACCCCTGGTACGTTTAAGCCAGGGCAGTTTTCCCTCACCAAAGGGCTTTGTGCTATCCCAGCACCTCTCCAAAATCCCACTTCTTACCACATTCTCTCAGATTTTGGTGTTTATGGGGTTTTTTTAGTAATTAAGGGGTGAAATTCAGCCCTGGTGTTTCTGAGCTGGTACCAGGAGCTGCTGTGAGGAGTTATCTTCTCCCTCCCTCCTCTTCCTCACCCTGGAAGTGTCACAATCTGATTTCCTCCTGAGATCCTGCTTGGATCCTGCATGGCCAGGGACCCCAACATCCAGCCCCCACTGCCCCCCAAGGTTCTGTCACGATTGCACAGCTCAGGGTGAGATCTCTTTATTGAAAATATTTTATTGCTTTCTAAAAATCAGTTTTAATAAACTCCAAGGAGATATAGGAAGTAGACCAGCAAAATGATTGAACATAGTGAATTGTGTGGAATTTTCTCTGCAGGAAGAGAGCCAGCTCTGTGAGGACAAGTTGAGGAGACCCCATTTTGCCAGAGTTCATCAAGGTTGAGCTCCTCTGACTGCATCATTTTTATCCTTAAATTCCAGCACAACTTCAGGTGAAATCAATGCTCAGTGGATTGGTTTCAGCTGGAGTTTGATCAGCACCTTGCACCTGAGTCAGGTAAGAATAAGATCAACAGTTTTTGGAGATGAAACAAGCAGGACTGCAGTGTTTGCCAAGGAAAACTCCTCATGAAGGTTTGAGGCTCCTTCCCAACTCCTCCTGGTCGGCAGCCACCACTCCACACTGCCTGTCCTTCCTAAAAAGTCCACATCTTCCCACTGCCACACTCCAGGAGCCATCCCACCATGTCCCAGGGGTGCCAGGAAGGTCATGGTGAGCACATCTCCGGCTCCTTCCCTGTGTTTCAGGAGTTTGCAGAGAAGTTGGGCTCCTGGAGAAGACAAATGACTGCCTGGAGTGGCTGGAATTCCTTCCTCTGATGCTATGGAATTTGCACTCTGGAGGAAACGTGCCATGAGATGGGAAGGGTTGGGCTGTAAGGCAAGAGACCAGCTGGAGTGATCCTCAAACACATGGAACACATGGAGACTGAGCTCCTGAAATCCATAACCTGGGAAGGGAGGGTCTTCCCTAAAGCTTCAGCACCTTTAAGGATACAATATTGGAGTCATCCAAATGGGAATTCCACCCTGACACCAAGTAGGAAATACAGAAATGACACCTCAGGCCACGGCATTATCCCTTTGGAGTGTTGGGTTCTCCCAACGGAGGAGAGTCCTCCCCAGTGGGGTCAAACAAGGGTGACCTCCACTCTGGAGAGAGCACAGCAGGAGACACCCCCAGCTCGGAGCACAGACCCTGCCAAGACCATTGGATCCACCAGCAAAGCACCTGGACACATCTCCCCCTCTCCATGTGGATGTGGCACTTGGGGACATGGGTCAGTGGTGGCCTTGGCAGTGCTGGGGGACAGCTGGACTCAAGCATTGGAAAAGTCTTTTCCCACCTAAAGGATTCTGTGTGATTCAAGTTTCATGCAGTGTTTTTCCCCCACCACATAATTCTGCACCTCTTCACCTCACTCCACGCCCCAAATCCAAGGAATTCCCTCCCAGTGACAGGGATAAAGCTCTGTAACTCTGGGCCAGCCTGTCACCAAAGGGAAGCTTGCTTTGGTGGTGACTGATCTCCAGAGAAAGCTGGCAGTGCCCCTAAGGGAAAATGTTCCTGCTGGGTGCCCGTGGTTTGCAAGGCAACCCTGGGATATCTGAGCAGTGTCCATAGAAAGAGGAATGAGCCACCCCTGCAGCTGGGGGGCCTCTCCCATCCCTCAACTTGGCCCAAATTTGGCATTTTCCAGGAGATGCTGTCCCGGGGAGCTGTGGCAGTCAGAAGCGGGTGTGGTGCTCGGGGTTGGGCTCCAGCCCCACCGAGGCAGCTCTGCCCACCCCGTTGTGCACGGCATGGCCACGGCTCTGCAGCTCTGCCCAGCCCTTTGTGGGGACAGGGCCACTGGTGGGGACCACCAGGTGTTTCTTCTGCACCTGCTCCAGGATCTGCAGCACCTGGAAAGTGTAAACACAGCAAACACAGCTGGGAATAGGTTAGCAACTAGGGCAGAGCACTGATTTCTTCTCCAACTGTTGAAATAATCAAATAATCATAAAATAATGGGTTGGAAGTGACCTTAAAAGATCCCCCATGGGCAGAGACACCTTCCACAAGATCTTCTCTTTCAAGTTTTGGGATGACACAAATCATTTCTGTGCTCAGAGGTCTCTGGGGAGGGTGAACATGGAGAGATCCATGACCTTGGATCTCAGAGCCCTTTCCATGGATGAATCAGCCCCACCCTGCCCTTTCCCAGCTCCACAGAAGGATCAGCACAGCAGTGTGGAACTCTGCTCTTGTCCCTCCCAACAGCCTGGGATAACTCCCTGTGCTGTCACAGACTTCTTTGTCTCCTTACTGAATTAGGAGGCCTCAGGTTGAAACTCATTCAATGGAGAAAGGGAATGGAAATGAAATCCAGCTGAATTTCACCTGAGACTTGGGGATGATGCCGACTCGGAAGAACCCAATGTTCCCACTGTCGATCTTGGTGCAGTCCACCACGGTGGAGGCAATGTTCTCTGGAGAAGGACCACCACAAAGAACTGCATCCACCTAAAAACAGCAGATCTCCACACCAAGCTCCCCTTGGAAAGGGAGAGTTTTCCCTCTCAACAGCAAATAATTCTCATCAAAGGCAATGCTGATCCTTCCTGCCCCACACCAGCCCCAGATTTGGAGTGAATGAACCCCAAAGCGAGGGCAGGGAGAGCTCTGTGGGGTGCAGGCCAGCAGCACAGCACCCCACAGGCAGGTTTACAGCAGATGAGGAGCTCTGGAGAAGTCCCATCCACAAAGAAAATGTGTATGAAGTCTTGATTCCCGAGGAGTTAGAGGTGGAAGATTTGTTCCACCTCTTGTTTAAAGCAGCCATGATGACATAAAATGTAAAACCCTCAGAATTCAGCAGCGAAATCTGAGAATCATGGAACCATCCTGAGCTGGAAGGATCCACAGGTACCATCAATCCAAGCCCTGGCCCTGCACAGGACACCCCAATTCCACCCTTCCAAACCCTCCTGGAGCTCTGGCAGCCTCGGGGCCGTGCCCATTACCTGGCAGTGCCAGCACCCTCTGGGGGAAGAACCTTTCCTGATCTCCCACCTAAAGCAATGAAAGGCCATGACCATGGCACTAAAAGCCAGGGATATTTTGGAGCTCAGCACCAGTTTTAGACCAGCCCCAGCCTCAGATGGGAATCCCTGAGTTCCCACAGCCCAGTGCCAGCTGGAGCCCTGGCACATTCAGGCACCAGGGATTGATTCCTTGTAAGCAAGAAGGAATTTTTTTATTGCTCCCATCATCCTGTGTTAGAAAATGAACCTACCCATGGAACCAAGCCATAACTGCACTGCCTAAAGCAGAAGAGTTTTGGTTTCACACCAAGATCTGTGGTTTTAAATCTTCTTTCTCTTTGACACCAGCATGAGGATCACCCACGAGATTTTTTAAATTAGAGGCTTTCCCAGATTGCTGATACCATCTATTGGTTTGCCTTCTGGAAACAAAGGGGTTGCATTTTTCCATCCCCACACCTCTTGGTTACCTGATCTCCCAGCTTGGCATACACCTGGTTGTGGTGGGTGGTGTCAGCCTCTCCCGTTGGGTTGGCTGAGGTGACCACAATGGGGCCAACCTGGTGACAGAAAAATGGGAGTCAAAGCACTGAGCAGGACTTTTTGGGATAAAACAGGTGACTCGAGCTCTGAGCTTCATCTGTGACCCCAAAGAGAGCTCAGTGTGGCTCACCCAGGTGAGGCACCTTCTCTGCAGGCAGCTACAGTCCCACCAAACTGTGTTTGAGTGACCCACACTGACAAATTTGGGTTTAGTGATGATGGCCATGACATGACACCTTGCTTTCCAGCAACAGCACTTGCCTAGACCTACAACACTCAGGTATCACAGCTCCTGTGGCCACTTTCTGCACCTTCTGAAGTTATTCTGGCCTGAGAGCTCCATGCTTCCAACAGTGTTCTACGTTGGGAATGAAATGTGTCTGTTAGGGGCATTCTCCTGATGTCCTGACCTGGAGGCTGCTCCTTTTCCCCTCTTTGCTGCCATAAAATCCCTCCCAGCTGCCTGCAGAGCCCAGCCCCTCTCAGAGAAGGGATCTGAGGTGCTGTGACTCACCAGGTCGATGAGGTGAGTGGTGACAGAACAGTCAGGGATGCGGATGGCCACACTCTGAGGGGTCCCAACGTATTTAGCAGAGTCCTTCATTCCCAGGAAATCCACCCATTCACCTGCAGCAAGCAGAGTCACTCAGCACTTGAAGGTTTACATCAGTCCAAACACAATGGTTGTGACAGGAATATCCCCATGGAACACATGGCATTGCAGGGGTTCACAGCTCTAGGAATTTCAAACCCAAAGCTCTCCAGAGAGCCTGGAGCATTTCCTCACCTCTGGGAATGACCAAGCTAATGGGAGATGGCCAGGCTGCCTCCATGAAGTCCCAGAGGAGGGGAGTGAACAAATGCTTGGCAGGTTCCAGCTGCTTCAGGCTGGAAATCCAGAGGGACATGGGGCGATCCTGAGCCTGGCGCTTGGACCTGGAAAAGGGGAAGAAAACAGGGAGTGAGACGAGGATTTAAATTCAAGGAAAGGAAAGTGTTGGAGAGGTCTAGAGCCAAGACAAGGTGTGCAGGCTCTGCCCCAGGTCACCAGACTGGAGTAAAGACAGGACTGTTCAACAACTGACTGGACAGGAGGGGACATTAATGGCTATTCCCAATCAGGAATGTCTATTCCAAATCAAGGCTTTAACTTCTCGTGCAGTGACGGGTAAAGGTCCCAATGGCACAAGATCTGAGGAAACCCCACCAATATGAGAGGCTTCAGCTTACAGCAAGGGTCTGTTGTCACCAGAGGGGTTTTGTTGTGACAACATGTACCTCCAAGTAAGAACAATAACCCCCTGCCCCATTTGCCACTGGTCTGAGCTTCTTGTGGTGTCCAAGTCACCCGGCTCCATCAGCCTTCAGTACCCCAGCACACAACTACAGCTCAATCCTCCCCTGGATCTCCTCCCCACCTTGCTGCTCCCACCAAGGCTGAGCTGCCTTGCTCTCACTGGGTGCTGCAGGGGCACTCAGGGGCAGCTCCAGGTTCTAGAAGGTTCCTGAGGCCAGCCCAGGTGCCAGGACTCACCGGTGAGCTTTCTCCACGGCGTCAGGCCGGCTGCAGGCGGCCACCAGCACGTACACGGTGTCCGTGGGGATGCCACAGGTGCCACCATTCCTCAGGATATCTGTTGGCATGGGAACAGGGCACCAGCCCCTGAGTGACAGCTGAGGGCTGTGATTCCCGTGGCAGAGTTGTCACACAATGTGTGAGCCTTTCTCCATCTCTGGCAGGGCATTTTCCCTGCATTCCTCCAAGGGGACAGCTGGCATTTAGGGGGGTTCTGGGCCAGAGTGGAGAAAGCAAGGACCAAGCATTGGCTCTGCTTTCCCTTTGAAAAGCTTTGGGTGGCAGCCCCAGCTTGGAGTATTCCTGATCTCAGACCAAATGGAAATGATGCAGGAGACACAGCAGGGAATTTGCTGCTCCACTCAGCTGTGGCTCCTGTAACTTGGCCCACTTCACCAAAATGTCACCACATCATCCAGGTTGCCACATCAAGGCCAGGTTGGATGGGGCTTGGAGCAACCTGGTCCAGTGGAAGGTGTCCCTGCCCATGGAACAAGATGGGCTTTAAGGTCCTTTCCCACTCAAACCATCCTGTGATTCTCTGATTGGGATAATGTCCTTTTCAGAGTGTTCTGCTACAAAACCTCCCAGAATTTTCCCTCCATCCCCACACTGTGCCCTCTGTTTTCCCCTTACCTGCAATTCTCTTGACTGAGGAAGCTTTCCTGGCAGGCAGGTGAAGGCACTTGGTCGTTCCTGCCCCGACACCACTGAGCTGCACCAGGGGCCTCCCCAGGGGAAAGCAGCAACCCTCGAAGGTGCTGCTGGCCAGGGCAGCCAGGAAGCAGTAGAAGCTGACCAGCCCAAAGATGAGGGTGGCAGCGATGTCGTATCCAGTGGGAAGGGCATGGATGGCATCCAGCAGGAAGCTGACAGCGATGAGCATGAACGTGAGGGAGTAGAAGAACCAGGCCATGTTCAGGAAGAGCGAGCAGAAGACAATGAAGCTGTTGAAGAGCATGAAGGCAACGATGCCCACGGCTGCGTGGAAGCTCCTGGCAGTGCCGTAGAGGCCACCAAACCTCGTCAGGCCCCAGATGATCCACATGACAGAGTAGAGGATGAAGGCGCTGCTCTCCAGGGTTTTACCCCGGGCAAAGGCCACTGAGCCACCAAGAAGCTTCAGGATCCCACCAGCTACCACCAGCCATGGAATGACAACGGTGGCAAGGGGAGCCTGGGGGTCTCCTGTGGCTGTCAGAGCAAAAGAAGCCAGGACACTGCAGGCATAGGCAAGGACTTCTGCATCGGCATACTTGGAATAGCCCAGGTAGGGAGCGTGAAGGTCTGGGCCCTCCCGCAGCTTCAGGAGGCTGCTGCGAGCAAGGAGGGCCCTCACAGCACCCTTCCCTAGAGGGATCTTGGCCTTGGCCCTCACATTGTACAGGTGAATCAGAGCCACCAAGGCTGAGGACACAAAAATGGCCACGGCCACGCCTTGGGGGCCACCTGCAAAAAAACCCCGGGGACTGCAAGCCAAGGCAATGCAGTAGGCAACAAAAACCAGCAAGTACAGGCCATCCACAGGGCTCTGCAGGGAGAGAAAAAGAGCCAAGACAGCAAAAAGAATGGAGAAAACCACCAGGAACGGGGTTGGGAAAGAGGGCTCCTCTGGCTGCCAGGTGGGGTACAGGAGGCTGTAACCTGCAGCGAATTTGAGGATGGAAGTGAAGCCAAAGGCTGTGGCCATGAGAACATCCATTGCACGGTAGGACAACACACAGATGCCAATCTGGTAGGTGCCAGCTGCCCACAGCCAGGGCACGTGGCCCAGGAAGAGCGTGTGGGTGACCCCCAGGAGCCTGCAGCCAAAAACACTGGCTGACAGCATGTTGAGGAGCAGCCCAGGGGCTGCAAAGGGGTTGGTGCTGCCAGCCTTGCCCTGGCCCTGCTCCTGGGCCTTCCTCTCAGCAAGATCCGTGCCAGGGAGGACAAGTTTCCCTTTGGTCAGGAAGCAGAGCATCCTCCCCAGGGCAAAGTAGCCCCCGGCCAAGCAGACGAGGAGGTGGCTGCAGGCCACGGCCGAGGGGCCCAGCGAGGAGCTGTAGTGCAGGGCCACCTCATGGGCACCGGCCAGGGACAGCGCAGCTGCCACCAGGGCCAGCACGGGCTCCCCGCACAGGAAGCCCACCAGGGCCACCAGGAGCAGGGCCAGGGTGAAGGTGGCCAGGCCTGGCAGCAGGGCAGCCCCCGGGGCGGGCAGCACGGCCTGCCCTGCCAGGATGAGGATCACTCCATAGCCGCTCCAGAGGGAGGACACGGTCAGGCACAGGGACACCAGCAGGGAGGCTTTCCTGAGGCTTCTCCGGATCCCTGCGGGGCAAAGGGAGACACGGCTGTGATTTCAGACAGGGGCGTGTGGGAAGAAGGAGCTGGGAAAGGTGGGAAGCAGGACCACCATGGAGCAAGGATCAGCACAGGTCCTGCCTGATGATGGATTTGTCCTGGAGAAAAGAAGGCTCAGGGGGACCTTATCACACCCTACAACTGCCTGGAAGGAGCTTGGAGGGAGGGCTCAGGCTCTGCTCCCAGGGAATAAGAGACAGGGCAAGAGGAAATGGCCTCAGGTTGTGCTGGGGGAGGTTTAGGTTGAGTATCAGGGAAAATTTCTCATGGAAAGAGTTGTCCAGCCCTGGGCAGTGGTGGAGTCTCCATCCCTGGAAGTGTCTAAAGACACACCGGATGTGGTACTTGAGGACATGGCTGAGTGGTGACCACGGTGATGGTGCTGGTTGATGGTTGGACTTGACAATCTTTAAGGTCTTCCAACCTGAACAATTCTGTGATTTCATATTCTCATTGCTATGAGTTACAAAAAATAAATAATTCAATATTCATTCTAGAAAGTGTGGGTTTTTTCTAGGCAAGTAGAGGCAGAGTTTCTTGGCATTTACCCATGGACATTTCAATCCATGGATGCTGAAAGCACTCTCAGAAAGCCTGGGAGAGAAATGGTGTATTCAATGTGCTAAAACCCTGAGATCCTGGTAGAGCATTTGTTTAAAAAAACACAAATTCTTTCTCTATAGGCAAGAAAAGAAATCAATGTTAAAAACCACATCGATTTATTTTCTTGCCTATAGAGGAAAAATTTGCTGTGCTGACCCAGAGCCATGGAATGGTTTGAGTCGGGAGAGACCCCAAAGCCCATCCCATTCCACCCCCTGCCATGGACAGGGACACCTCCCACTGTCCCAGGCTGCTCCCAGCCCCATCCAGCCTGGCCTTGGGCACTGCCAGGGGTCCAGGGGCAGCCACAGCTTCTCTGGACACCACAACTCCTCTGGGAGAAGGGCTGAGTGGTCCAGCGAGGCTGCCATGGTTTGTATCCTGCTGGCAAAGCACACCTGGATGTGCAAATCCATGGGAGGGAGGCTTTGGGCCGGGCCAGCCCCAGATCTTACCTGCATAGGCCAGGAGAGCTGATAAAATGAGCAGCAGGACTCCCAGGGCTGTGCTGGGGATCAGCGGGGCCGCCCGTGGGGAGCTGTAGAAATGCACAGCCAGCAAGAGAGACCCTGTGGGACACAGAGAGAGCTTGTAAAAAACCAGGAGACAACCAGGGTGGACAGAGCAGGGAATGGAGGAAAAATAACAGTGCAAGATCTACAGATAGGAAAGCCTAAGGAACTGAGGGAGTGTGACTCAGTTTGTGCCCAAGGTCTCACCTCTTTCTGGGTGCCCGGTGTGAAAAAACCTTGAAATTAATCATTTGAGTCTGCCCAGAGAAGCTGTGGATGCCCCATCCCAAGTCTGCCCAGAGGGATGGGGCTTGGAGCAGCTGGGTCAAGGGGAAGGTGTCCCTGCCCATGGCAGGGGATGGAACTGGATCATCTTTAAGGTCCTTTCCAACCCAAACCATTTGGGAATGTATGAAAGAGTTTGAAAGTTGCCAGATATAGGTAAAAATCCACTATTCCAGTTATACAAACGGCAGACAGACACACACATCCTGCAGCTCATCCCTCCAGCCTTGTACTGACGGAAAACCAGCTGAAAAAAATCCAGGAAGATGGAACACAAAGAAGGAGCAAGTGAAAGGGAATGAACACAGAAAACAGAGCTGCAGGGAGAAGGGCTGGAAAAGGAAAGGGGAGGAAACTGCATCCAAACCGAGATGATTTACTATAGTGACTATGAAAAAGTTTGGATCTGCTTCCCACCCAGCGTGGAACGAGCACAAAACTCCAGGCCAGCCCTTGGAAGCCAACACAAATATTTTGTTGGCCGCCGAAGCAGGCGCTGGGACCTCTGGATGGAATTGCTTTCCCCATGCAGAGCAGCCCGCGGATAAACAGCCTCCTTAGCCCCCCTGGAAAAGGGGGGTGTCCCGCAAAGCTGGTCCCGAGGCCGTGTGCCGTGCCAGGATGCCCGGAGCGGTGCCTACCTGCGGAAATGCCCAGGAGGCCGATACAGGAATGCAGTGACTCAGCCCCGCTGCCGCCCATCCCTGCTCGCCGCGCTCCCGGCCGAGGGCTGCTCTGCCGCCTCTCTTTCCTCCCATCTCTTTATAACCAAACCATCGCCGCTGCCGCCGGTCCTCCCTGCTCTCCACCCCTTTTCCCTACAAACCTCTTCTGTTCCTGCTCCTCTCTGCATGCGGGAGGAAATGCAAATCGAGTTCTGGCTGCAGTAAATTTGGGGCTGTGAGTCAGCGTGGGCTGCTGGTAGCTCCCTCCAGGGGCCTCTTAATTTTGCCGTTGATTAGCCCTTGTTAAAAAAGACACTTGAAAAATAAGGCTGAGGGTTTGTTGCTGTTGCTGCCTTTTTTGCTCCTGCCAGTGAGGAAATTACACTGGTTAAAATGAAGGTTTTTGCAAGCATCCACCTTGATGGAGCAAACAAGCCCTCTGCAAGCCCAGCAGCTCCTTGGGGACCACTTGTTTCTCCTCACGCTGACCACAGGCCTGCTGTTTGTCCCTGTCACAGCTCTGAATGCCTGGCACCAGCCCCTGAGCTGGCCAAACCCAGGGCAGACTCAGTGCCATTCCCTTAAAGGTGACTTCTGTCACCTTCAGGTGTGGATCTGTCACTCCACATGCAGCTCCTCCAGCCCAGAGGAGCCTGGCTGCCTTTCCAGGTCAGGAGTGAGCATCCAGCACTGCCAGGATTGTGTCCCAAAGGGACAGGAAGGACCCGTGGGCAGCTTCCTGCTGCTTCCCATGGGGAATGCATGGCCAGGGCATAAAGGTGTCCATGGATGGAGCGGAGGCTGCAGAAAGCAGTGGACACTGGCCTGGGGATCATGTGGAGTCATGGGTGGGGTGGGAATTGTCAGAGAATTCATCTGTGGGAGCTGACAGAGCTCTGCTCCTCTGCTGTGCTGTTTGTGGGGATGGAGCTGGGGAGGGACTGTTCCCTTGAGGGACTCAGCTCCAGGTAAAGCAAATCCAACCCTCCTGACAAGACAAAAGATGCAGAACAGTGCTTTGCACTAATACTCTTGGGCTGCCCAGGAATGGCAGAGCTCCTCCAGCAGCCAGCTCTGGTGTTCCCCTCAGCAGATCCTGCTCTGTGATCCCCCCCAAATCCTGTTCCACAGCCAGGGCTGGAGCACCAGAAAGGTGCTGGGAATGGGGCTGGGAGCTGCACTGGCTGGAGCTCAGCCAGGCCTGTGGGATCATCCAAGAGGTGTTGGAGCTCTGGTGATACTTTCAGTTTTATCTTTCATATTTTCATGTTCTGTGCACCCAGGGGTGCAGCTCTGAGCTCACAGTCAGGCTCACTCAGCTCTGCACACAGCACGGACACAAAACAAATCCTTTTCCTGCTGCACACCAAGGACAACTTTCAGCCCCAAAAGCACAACCAAGGGTGGCTGAAGGGAGGAACAAGAAGGATGGGACCTGACAGCCTGGAGCTGCAATGGGACAATGAAACCCCAAGATGCAAATAAACCAAAACTTATAAAAGTGTAGGATATCGTGACCATTTGTCCATTTTGTGACCATTCTTAGTCCACCTCGGGTGTAGCCCTGGCCAGGCTCTTGTCCTGCCCAAGGTGGATCCTTTAAGGCCTTTCAATAAATCCCTGCTTTATTCTCCAGCTCTGTCCAGTCTCTGTTTCAGATCAGCCTTCCCATGACATCAATGACAGCATCCAGAACAATCCAGAACAACCCCAGAGCATCAGGTAGTGCCAGAGCCCCCTGCTCCTCCTGCCCCTGAGCCAGCTGGAGCACGATGGCAGCTGGCTCCAGCTGGATCCCTGTCACTGCTCCCAAGCTTTCCTGGTGTCTCTAACTGTGTTCACACTGCAGGAACAGGGTCCCTTTCCACCCCTCCTCACTAGAACCTTAGTGCAGATTAAAGTCACTTGTTAATACCAAAGCCCACAGCAAATGTGCACAGCCAAGCTCACCCAGGCTAGGATAACCCAGCTGAGAAATGTCATTTATTGCTCATCTCTTCCTTGCAGAGAGACCTTCAGGGCTGACATGTTTATTGAGACAGGTGTTTTTCCAAGGGGAGGAAACAAGCCTGGCTGCTCCAGTTGCACCAGTCCTCCCAGTAAGGGGAACCAACCCAGCCAGTTCACAACAAGCAGGGGTAACTGGTGTGGTTTGCAGCAGGCAGGTTGTGGAAACCCTCAGCCTCTGGCCACTTTGTTCCATGGCTAATGGGATTGCTTCACAAGCAGCTGCAGGAAGGAGAAATTACCTGTTCAGGCTGCAACATCACTCAGCTGGTTTTTTTCATGCAAGAGGAAAAAATACACCCCTAAACCATAGTTAGGATTCCTTAGATAGCAAAACAAGCAACAGGGGAAAGGCCTTGGGTGTTTTTTAGGCATATTTAAATTCCTGTTAATTTAATTCCTGTTCTGGGCAATAAAAGTAACTGAGAGGCAGAGCCTGGGTTGGATTAGTGAGACCGCAAGGCTTCTGTCATGCCTTCCTTGTTCCTGCTTGTTCAGGTAGTGGTTGGGTGCCTGAAGTCCCTCATTTTGGGAGAAACATGCCCTAAATGAAGTCCCAAGCAGCAGCAGTGAGCCTCCTCCTCAGGCCTGCCCTGACTGAGCACCCTGCCAAGCCACGAATTCATCACCCACAGGATGTACTTCATGTCTCTCCCAAAAATGACAGAGCCCCAAGGAACATGTCTTATAAATAACCCCTGAAAAACACCCTGCAGCCATGTTGTGGGAGTTTTTTGTTCTCTCAGCCTCCACAGGGCACAGTTATTTCACCAGGGTTGGGCTGAAAGAGAGAGGTACAGAATCATCTCCATGAGAGCAGGGCCAGGGTGGGAGGAACGAGCTCCAGACACTGAACCCAGCTGCCAGGGGCCCCTCCAGAGCTCAGGGCTCCACAAATTCCCAGTGCCACTTCCCTGGAATTAAATAAATGGAGAGATGGTGCTGTTGATGAAGAATCCCATTATTCCAGAGATCAAGAATTGTTTGGCCCATGCTCTCAGGCACAAGGTTGGATTGTTGGGGTGCCCTGTGCAGGGCCAGGACCTGGACATTGTGGGGTCTCTTCCAACTCTATGACTTCGTTAATTTCTAAATCGAGGGTGCAAAAGCCAGCAGAGTGTAAAATATCCACTTTTGAGAGATGGGATCTGAGGGAAGGAACATTCAGGATCCAAGAAGGAAATGTTGGTGTTAAAAGCCTGAAGCAGCCTGTGCAGTGCAGGGTTCAAAGAGTGGGGCACAGAGGGGAATGCACGGGCTGAAATCCTGGCTCTGGGCAGGCTCCCTTTGATACCACCTCCTGTGCAAAGCTTTTGGTGCTTCAGTCTGAACTAGAATAGAAAATCAACAGGCAAGGAGGAAAAACACAGCTGCTCTGTTGAGCAGGGCACGTCAGCTGGGGCTGCTCTGCAGACAACGTGCTGGGAAGATCTGCAAGGGAGCAGCCAGTTGAGGAAACAAATAATATTTATATACCCTGCCCGTGGAACTGGAAATAAAACCCCTTTGCCAGTAAGAAAGCCAGCCCAGCCCTCCCGGCCCCTCCCGCTCCGGGCGGAGGGCCGGTGCTATAAAGGGCTGCGGGCGGGGAGCGGAGCTCACAGCGGCGTGGGGCTCTCCAGGGAATCCCGGGGCTCTCCAGAGAATCCCGGGGCTCTCCAGAGAATCCCTCTGCTCCCCGGGGACCATGGCGAAGCGGGTGGCCGTGGTGCTGGCTGGCTGCGGGGTGTTCGATGGCAGCGAGGTCCACGAGGCTTCGGCGGTGCTGGTGCATCTCAGCCGGGCGGGGGCTCAGGTAAGAGGCGCGGGCAGGATCCTGCTCCGGCTCCTTCTCCCGGCTCTGCTCCTCAGCCTCTCCCCTCCTCGTGGCTGAGACAAACTCCCCAAAATCAAGCAGCGGTGCCTGGAGTCCCTGGGGATGGTGCAGAGAGCTCCCTGCTCAGCTGTGCTGTACGGAGGGATTGGTGTGCGGCTCTGGATCCGATGTATCCAAACTCTCCAACAAACTTTCCTGGGTGCCTTCTCTCTTTGCTTTTGGCTTGCACATCCTCTTTTCTCTCCTGCTGTTTCTGTTTAAAAGACAGTTTGGGCTGTTTGAAATTCATCTTTTTAAAACCTTCAAAGAGTAGAAGTGAAAATGGAATCAGAGAATCCCAGAATGGTTTGGGTTGGGAAGGACTTTAAAGCTCATCCATTCCCATCCCCTGCCATGGGCAGGGACACCTTCCACTGCCCCAGGCTGCTCCAAACCCCGTCCAGCGTTGCCTTGGACACTTCCAGGCATGAGAGAACAGACAGTGGTTCGTGAGTTAAACTTGAGGGGTAAAAAAGGTGCAGCTGCTGTGAAAGTCAGGAGAGCGGCTCCGTGAGACTGGGAAAGAAGGGAGGGAAAGGCTCGGGAATATCACACTCGGCTGTGCCCACGCGGCTGGGTCAGAGCCGTCCCCCTGGGAGTGGGAATTGCTCTGTGGAACAGAGGGACAGGGAGACCTGTCTGTGCCAGCCCCCCAGTTCCAAACCATCCCAACTCTGCCTTCGCTGTTTGGCTCCAGGGTAAGACTTGGCCAGAAGTTTTCTCCACTGTGTGTGATTTTGCCTTTTCCTCTTCGCTTCCCTCCTGCCATATCCCAACCTGGCGGGCTCGAAGCCCATCCCTTCCTCATCCCTGGATCGGCAGGGGCCTCTAGTGGAGGAAACTCGGCCGTCATTTCAATCCCTCCTTTTCCAAGGAAACAGAACAGCATAGAATGGAATATTTCATTGGAGGGGAGGCGAGCTCAGCACCTCCTTCTCCACGGGAAGCTGCCATGAGGTTGCCCCTCAGCCTCCTTGTCTCCCACCCAGATAATTCCAAAGTCCTCGGGTGCTCCTCACAGGACATTCCTTCCAGCCCTGCCCTCCTGCGGACACCTGGGTGTTCCTTAAATCCTTAAATTGTGGGGCTCAGAACTGCACAAGTGGTACAGCCCCAAAATCTGTTCACCACCCTCCACTCTTAATTTCTGCACGTGAGCTTGAAAGTGCTAAAGGAAGGGGAAGCATTTTCCAGAAACATTCTGGCTTTGGGAAAACCGTGGGTAGGGGGAGGAAACTCCAAGTCCTGTCCCAGTGGAGGATGGGGTGGGCCAGCAGCTGTCTGGGTGGTCACCCAGCAAGAGGGATTTGTTGGGATATGGATGGACTCTCAGCCCCCCCAACAAGCAGTTCTGGGCACAAACTACTAAAGCTTTCCTTCCTCCCTTCCCTCCTTCCTCCATGCCAGCTCTTTCCCAAGAAAGCCCCTCAGCATCCCCACTCACTGCCTGTGCCTTTCCCACATTTATCCATCATTCCTGAAGGATAACAGCCCTCTGTCCTCCCTCCAGGCTGAGGTTTATGCTCCCAACATCCCCCAGATGCACGTGGTGGACCATGTGAAGGGGCAGCCGACGCAGGAGCAGCGCAATGTCCTGGTGGAAAGTGCCAGGATAGCCAGAGGCAACATCAAGGACCTGGCTACGCTGGATGTCAAGGGGCTGGATGCCCTCATCATTCCAGGTGGGATTGTGGGGGCTCTGCCTGTCCATGGTTTAGATATTCCAGAGGTCTGGAATGACATGGGAGTGGTAGGATGGAGAGGGACTGGCTTGCAAGGAGAGCCAATTTTAACTCTTTTATTAATCCTGCCAACCATCCAATCCACCACGCCATACCTGGCAAAAATCCTGCCCTGGATAAAACCTCCAGCCTAAACTGTTTCTCTTTCCTCAGGTGGCTTTGGGGTGGCAAAAAACCTGAGCACTTGGGCCACCCAGGGCAAGAACTGCAGCATCTCCAAGGAGGTGGAGGATGTCCTGAGGGCGTTCCACGCTGCCCACAAACCCATCGGGCTGTGCTGCATCTCCCCAGTGCTGGCAGCCAAAATCTTCCCGGGCTGCGAGGTGACCGTGGGACACGACACGGAGTGCGAGCAGTGAGTGACCCAGGGGGGTTGGGGACAATCACACCAGGGTCCCCCCAGAGTCCCCAGGATCCTGGCCAGCTGGTGGAGGTCTCACAAGGGGCTGGATGTTATTTCTGAGAACTCAGCTCTGCTGCCTCGAGTGAGGCCTTTAGCAAGTCCAGTCCTTTTGGGGACTTAACAGGGAGAGGTAGGAACTCTGGAAGATTGATTTTATCATTTCTCAGCACAGCAGAAGGAATGATGTAACACCAGAGCTGTTGGCATTTTTGTGACTTGTTTCCACAACTCTGATAGCTTTGAATAAGACACTTTATTTTAAATTAATTAAAATGTAATTTATTATTTTAAATTAAGTATTTGCTTTCCTGATGCCTCATATACCCAGGGTAGGAAAAACCTTTGCTGACTCCAAGTTTAGCAGATCCAGGGGAGGAACAGGATGGTTACCCAAGGCTTGGGGTGTTAAGAGAGGGAGGGAGTGAACCTGTCTCCAGTTCTACAGAGAAGCTGTGACTGGATTCTCCCAAGGGCAGGCAAGGAATGTTGATGGCTTTTGCTAGGAAGGAGTTTTTTCACTAATTTGGAGGAAGTTGGTGAGAAATACCCACCCCAAGCCTAAATCTAATTGTTGCCCAGGGAAGCTGTGCTGCTCTATCCCTGGCAGTGCCCAAGGCCAGGCTGGGCAGGGCTTGGAGCAGCCTGGGACAGTGGAAGGTGTCCCTGGCCATGGCAGGGGTGGCGCTGGATGGGCTTTGAGGTCCCTTTTCACCCAAACCATCCCAGGCCTCTATAAACATGGACACTCGAGTGGGCAGAATTAGGTAATGGAACATCCAAAGTGGAACTTCAGGCCACATTTTGTCTTAACTTCAGATTTGTTCCTCATTTGAACAGGAGGTTTTCCTGTTGTGTAGTCCTGGAGAAACTCCTCTAGCAGGGGGAGATTTGGATCCTACTGGGCCAGTTTTGTGCAGTGCCCAGAGAATTTTCCCTCTGGCCCTGCCCCATGCACAGTGTGTAGGACGTTCCCCAGTGCAGGTTTCTGTTCCCTGTTCCCTTGCAGGTGGCCTTACGCCAAGACTGCCGAGGCCATGAAGGAGCTGGGCTGCAGGCACATCAACAGCCAGGTCACCGAGGTGCACGTGGACGCCAGGAACCGCCTGGTGACCACCAGCGCCTTCATGTGCAACGCCCGCATCCACGACATCCACGACGGCATCGGGAAGATGGTGCGGGAAGTGCTCCGGCTGGCCTGAGCTGCCGCGGGCATCCAGCGCCTCCTGCCGGGATAACGCCCTGGCCCCGGGCACGGCAGCAGCAAAGGGACACTGTCAGCTCTGTCCCCGCACCGCTGGGGGCTGCTGAGCACGGAGAACCTTCTGCTCTGCCAAGGACACCTCACTGACGGGCAGGAGATGGGCTGGGAGCTGGCATGGGATCATGGGTTGGCTTGGGAGGGATCTTAAAGCTCATCTTGTTCCAATCTCCTCCCATGTGAGCAGGGACCCCTCCCACTGCCCCAAGCTGCTCCAACCTGGCCTTGGGCACTGCCAGGGATCCAGGGGCAGCCACAGCTTCTCTGGGCACCCTGTGCCAGGGTCTCACCACCCTCTCAGGGAGGAATTCCAGCCCAATATCCCACCTGTCCCTGCCCTCCCCAGGGTCCCACAGGGCTCAGGTTCAGCCACTCCCCAACTCCTCCCTCAGAGCAATGAATTGTGGCCAAAGGAAGGAACCCAGCTCTGCTACCAAATAAAACCTGATGCTTCTACTGAATTCTGAACTCTGCTTCTGTCTCTGCCTTTCCCTTGGGATCAGGACAAGCTCTGGGTCAGTTGGGAAAATGATACAGGAAGAAATCTCCAGCACCAAACCCCCCTGTCCTTGTTTTGCTGGGATTTGTCAGAGCCCAGAGTGGAGGAGGAATGTGACACTGGTGAGAGCAGGACCAGCCCTGTGTCACTGGCCAGCTCTGGTGGGAAGAGGTGAAATTCTTCTCCTGCATTAACAGAACCAGAGAATTCCAGGTTGGAAGGATCTCAAGGCTCACCTGGTCCAGCCTTTCTTGGTAAAAATGCTGTCTAGACAAGACAGCAGCCTGCTCTGATGGATCCAAAAGTGTCCAAACTGGGGGAATCCATAATTTCCAACAGCTGAATTTCTCATGGTGAAAAACTCTCCTCTGGTGCCCATTCAGGATCTCCCCAGGAATAACCTGTGCAGATTTTCCTTTGTACTTTCCATGATTCCTCATAAAAAAGGGAGTTTCCTTCCCTGTTGTAGCCACCCTTCAAATACCACGCATGGGGACAGGATCTCCCCTAAATCTCAGTTTCCCAAGGCTGAACAAGCTCAGTTCTCTCAGCCTTTTCTCACACAGGAGCTTCCCACGCTTTGGATCATCTTTGTGGCCTTTCTCTGGATCCTCTCCAGCCTGGACACATTTTTTTGGCAAAGTGGGGACCAAAACTCTTTCCACAACTCTGATGGCTTAAAATAAGACTTTATTTGAACTGGACACACATCTGCAATCCCACTGCCTCTGAGCATTCCTGCAAGCACAGAGCTCTCAGCAGCAGCACTGGGAATTTCCTTCTGCACAGATTTCTTTGGCCATGTGAACTGAACACAAGGAAAGCTGCAGCAGTTTGTTTTTATTTTGAGTTGANTCACACAGGAGCTTCCCAGGCTTTGGATCATCTTTGTGGCCTTTCTCTGGATCCTCTCCAGCCTGGACACATTTTTTTGGCAAAGTGGGGACCAAAACTCTTTCCACAACTCTGATGGCTTAAAATAAGACTTTATTTGAAATCCAATCCCATCTGCAATCCCAATGCCTCTGAGCATAGAGCTCTCAGCAGCAGCACTGGGAATTTCCTTCTGCATAGATTTCTTTGGCCATGTGAACTGAACACAAGGAAAGCTGCAGCAGTTTGTTTTTATTTTGATTTGAAAGAATGCCCTAGAAAGGGGGGGAAGGGATAATCCTCATAAAACAGGTTCTAAAATACATGATAAAAAAGAGTTCACTGTAGGGCCCAAACCAAGATATAAACACAAAGTAGATTTACATTGAGCAATACATTGACACTGTCTGGCTTTGAGTCATCTCTTTACCAAACTGAAATCATTTGGACCCATTTTTTTAGTCAGAAAAGGATCTGAATTTGGTCCCAGAACTGTGATTTGTGTATTTTAAGCAGTGTAAACATCATAACCAGCAACCACGTTGCTGCCTGTAAACAGGGTGGTGCAAACTGCTCCCAAACACCTTTAAAACTCCTAAACAAAAAAATTCTACACAGAAAACTTCTAACAGAACTGACCTGTATTTTCTGCTGCCTCCAAAGAAATCAAGACACTACAAAAGTGAGGCTCCCACATAAGGAATGTACACAAGTGCCAAGGAATGAATCCCACTGGGCTTCAGTAAAGGCTGGTCTTCTTCATGATCCTCAGGAATTCCTGCTCGCTCACTTCCCCATCCCCATCCCGATCCGCCTCGTCAATCATCTCCTGCAAGAGATTTGGGGCCAGCACTTAGGTGTGGGTTTTATTGGGAATTACTGGGTTCATTCAGAATTCCAGCCACTCTTTAGCTGTGCTGGAGGGGACAGTGTTGGCTATCTTTCCTGAAATCTGTTTTGCTGGGTGTATTCATAGAGAAATCTGACCAGGAAATATTAGAGGAAAAGTCCAGGGGGAAACAAAGTGCTTGGAGCAGAGTGTGGCTCTGCTTTTGCATGTCTCAGACTTGCTCTTGATATTAAAGCAAAAGCCTTCTGATGTTTTGGAACTCTGAGCTGAGTTCCCAAGCCTTCTTCATGTAAATAAGAAATGTTTCCATTCTTTAGTTCTGATAGAATATTTGAGTGATTGGTATGAACACCAATCCAAGGGATGGGATGTTCTGCTTTGGCCAATAATTGGCCACCTTTGTACAGTGGATAGAAATGGAGTCAGAAAATTACAATAAAGAGATTTTTGCATGCTGACTCCAGACCTGTCTGCCTCCTCCTTTCCAAACTCCAAAAAACAAGTGCTGCACCCCAAAAAAAGCAACAGCAGAGTGATTCCTTTCACATCACTGCTACTCCACAAAAGTGCACCTGGCTGATCCCATTCCTACATCCACGTGGGCTCAACCCATCCTTGACCTCAAAATCCAGAGATTCCAGAAATTCCCCCTTCCTACCAGCACACAGAGGATTTTCCTCCCAGCTCCAGCACAAAGATCCCCAAACCACCAGGTCCAAACCTGCAGCTCTTCATCTGTGAGGTTCTCCCCCAGCTCTTTGGCCACACGTTTGAGGTTCTTGAAAGAGATTTTTCCAGTTTCATCATCATCAAAGAGTTTGAAAGCTTTGAGAATCTCCTCTTTGGAATCTTTTTCAGCCTTCAGGAAGAAAGAATGAGTTTAAGGTAAAAAAGGAGTGGTTGTGTTGTAGGTGACACTCAAAATAAAGTTATAAAAGATCTGACAGACTGAGAAACCCTTGGAAACAAATAAAGGAGCCCAGGCAGCTGGAATGACACATAAAAGCTGAAAGGAGACACAACTTGAATTCAATTTCAGCCTTTCTGGGATTATTTTTTTTCCTGTCCTTGCCAGCCAGATATCTTTGGGATTTCACTATGAGGATCTTCTACTATTAAACATCTGAGGTTTTAATCAATATTTTTCAAACCAGAGATTTAATCTGTAAATCAGAATTCAAGGAAAGAAAGCACCCCCATGCCAGACATCAACCCTCCAAAAGCTTCCTGCAGGCCTGAGCAGGTTTCCCTCTGTGAGAAAAACTTTTTTCCCTTTTTTCAAACACAAAAATCACCTCTGGTTGTTAAAGAAATCTGCTAACAATATCATGATTTTAATTATTCCCTGAAATTAGAGAGAATCCAGGATAGGGATTGCCCCAACTATTATACATTTAATTGTTAAGATTAAAATAGTGCTTTAATCTCCCTCTAAAGCCAAAAGTAGATAAAGACTCCTCATCCAACTTCAAAATTCCCTTTGTTTGGAGCTGTAAAACATCCATACCATTTTCTGTGACATCACTGCCAGGAAGTCACTGAAGCTGATTTTTCCTGTCCCTTCCTTATCGATGTCTGAGATCATTTTCTTGATCTCTTCTTTCTTAGGTTCAAACCCCAGGGCCCTCATGGCCACCTGCAAGGACAAAGTAAGTTACAAATCCTACAGAATTATCACCAAAACCACAGGAGAGGGAGAAAAGTGAATTCTCTGTCAAAAATTCCGTGTGTCCCAGAAAACCAGGCAGGCTGAGAGCGAGGCTGCTCTGCCCTCACATCAGGATGCAGCAAACAGGGATAGAAACATTCCTGTTCTGGAATTGTCCCTCAGCTAATCCAGGGAATTTCCTACACACACTCTCACCATCTCCAACTGGTCAACCACAGGGAATTTAAATAAGTTTATTTTTTCATGCTGGTGATAAAAATCTTGTTGGGAAAACATTTTCCTCCTTTGATAAATGGCCAGATAATAGCAACAACAGTAATAACGATATTAACAATAATAAAGAAGCATTAAATCCTCAACAAGAGAGGACCCCCTCCTCACCTTTTTAATGTGCACAGCACCTTTTTAGATGCTTTATGAACACAGAAGGAGTTGGGACAGAAAGCACAGAATTGTCCATGAATTTTGGGCAGCCTGGCCCTAAACACACTGGGTGAGAGCAGTAAAGAACTGCGACTGAAGAGAAAACTGTGCCTTTTGCCCACCAGGTTTTCTTCTGGAGGGAGGAGGGGGGAAAAACCCAGCAAACTCGTGTGCTTTTTGAGGTTATTTTAGCATTTTTGGCCCTGTTCTTTTATAACCTCAGTGCCTTCCAGCCCCAGGGAAACCCTGACCTTCAGTTCCTTGACATCGATGCAGCCGCTGCCATCGGTGTCGAAGAGCTCGAAGGCCTCGCGGATCTCCCGCTGCTGCTCCTCGGGCAGCTCCAGCTTGGGACTCGCCCGCTTCCTCTGCGCCGCGGCTCCCAGCGACGGCTTCTTAAAGCCAGAGGCCTCGGCACGGTACAGCGGGGTGTCGGGGGGGAGAACGGGGGGACCTGGGGGGACCCGGGGGGACACTCGCCTCCCTGGTGCCCCCCTCACTGCCCCTGGTACCCCTCACTGCCCCTGGTATCCCTCACTGCTCCG
>VWYP01005109.1:103751-116721 GCA_013400435.1 Pycnonotus jocosus | reverse complement strand
GGGGGGGCTGGAGGCGCAGCGGTTCATAAAGTGCATTTTGGAGAGGGATGGGGTGCTGAGGGGTGGAAGAGGGAACAGCTGGAGGGGATCAGCCTGTGTCCCTGCTTTACAGCAGCTCGGTGTTCCAGGTGGGCAAGCACCAATCCCGCCTCTTCCTGGCTTTTCCCTTGGAATTTCAAAGGGCTTTCAGAAAAATCAGTACCAAAGAGCCAGGCCAGCACCTGCAGCTGCTGATTTAGTTTGGAAGAACAGGGAGAATGAACTCCCTCCCTTCACCCTTCTTCAGCATGAAGACTTCAAACCCTGATTTCTGTAACTAGAAATGTGTTATTTTATTGGGAATAAAAGAATATTCTCCCTTTTTTCAAGGATTCTGGTGGACAGTGCCTCATCCAAGCCATGGCCACACACCTCAGATCGGTGAGTTGGGGCCTCAGATGGTGCTTTGGGAAGCTTTGTCTTGCAGAAACAAATAATTCATAAATATTCTGCAAATCACTAGGGAAGACATGAGGCTGATCCTGCATTCATGATAATTCTGGGGAGAAAACATAATTTTCTAAGGTATAATTTGGATAGGTTGAATTCATGCCTTAAAATCAATATAGACATGTAACTTGGCTTGCCATAAATATTATACTGTGCAATATCAAATTATCCCTAGTTTTTAATGAAATTATGTATCATTGTGGCTTCCCCTGGATCCCTGGAAGTGTCCAAGGCCAGGCTGGATGGGGCTTGGGGTAGTGGAAGGTGTCCCTGTCCATGGCAGGAGTGGAATAAAATGAGCTTTAAAATCGCTCCCAGCCCAACCCAGTCTGGGATTCTGGGATTCCTGTGAAGCCTCTGCAGTGCTCTGGGGTTCAGAGGCAGAGGGCAGCATTCTGCTACAGTAAAACTTCACTTCAAGCACATCTCAGAGCAGTTTGGGTGCTCTTGGCTCCTGGACAGTGCACGGGGATCAGGGAATGTCAGAATGGTGTGAGGTGGAGGGGCCCTAATGGGAAAGGGTACAGGGGAAGGGAAATGTCAGTGGAAGGGAGCAACTGGCTTTGAGGAGAAGCTGCAACAGTTTCTGTCCCCTCAGCAGCCATTCCCCCTCTGACTGAATCCCCTGATCTCCTCCAAACCACATCCCAAAATGCCACATCCATTCATTATCTGAACATTTCCAGGGATGGGGACTCCAAACCTCCCTGGGCAGCCCCTTCCAGGGCTTGGCCACTCTTTCGGTGAAGGAATTTCCCCAAAATCCACCCTGAGGCTCCCCTGGCCCAGCCTGAGGCCGTTCCCTCTCCTCCTGCCCCTGTTCCCTGGAGCACAGCCCGACCCCCCCGGCTGTCCCCTCCTGTCAGGGAGTTGTGCAGAGCCACAAGGGCCCCCCTGAGCCTCCTTTTCTCCAGGCTGAGCCCCTTTCCCAGCTGCTCCTCACAGGCTTTATGCTCCAGACCCTGATCAGACTCTCCTTTACGTGGTCCATCCCAAATAACTGGTTCAGCTTTGATGTAACTCAGGGAACTCCTCAAATTTCTCTGCTGGATCACCCAACACTTGGCAGGAGAACCTTTGCTTAAGGATGTGGCCCCTGAAGAGCTGTGAACAATCCTTGTCTTTGTGTGGCTCCAGGGGGTTCAGGCTCCTTCAGAGATCCCTGCAGAGGTGGGGGTTGTGTTACAACCAGGAGTAAAACTCTTTCAACCAGCACAGAGCATTCTTTGTGTAAAAGCTCCCTCAGACTCAGGGCCTGGATGTTCTGTGCTGGCAGTGAGGTCTTTGGTCTCAGTCCAGTCAGACGAGTGGCCAGACTGAAATCTGTTAATTAGTAACTGCAATCATTGGTTTACCAAGCTTCAAGAAAAAGAAAGGAAGAGCTGATGGCTCCAAAGGACAGCCCCTGCCTTTACCCTGCTGCTTTCCTGGCTCTGAGTGTCACAGGTTGTGATGATGGTGATGGTTTTAATGTCCTGAACTGGCTGTGCCAGGAGGCTGAAGCAAATCCCAGAATCATCCCAGAATCCCAGACTGGGCTGGCTTGGGAGGGACCCTAAAGCTGAGCCAGTGCCACCCCTGCCATGGTAGGACACCTCCCACTGTCCCAGGCTGCTCCAACCTGGCCTTGGGCACTGCCAGGGATCCAGGGGCAGCCACAGCTGCTCTGGGCACCCTGTGCCAGGGCCTGCCCACCCTCCCAGGGAACAATTCCTGCCCAATCTCCCACCCATCCCTGCCCCTGGCAGTGGGAGCCATTCCCTGTGTCCTGCTTCTCCGTGCTCCTGTAAATCTTTCTCCATCTTTCTTGCAGGCTCCCTTCAAATTCTGTTTGCTTTGCAATCCAAGCACAGTTCATGGGGGGCAATCTTCTTTTCCTTCCCTCCTCCTTGAGCCTCTTGGTTGTGAGCACGAGGCAAAGCCCTCCCAAAATCCCAGCAGAGTGCCTGCCCTCGTAACAGCTCCCAGTGCCAGCACAGAGCTCTGGTGTCCCAGTTCAGGTTCCTGCAGTGCAGCTGCTGGGCAGAATTGCAGCTCAGTGAGCTGCAGGGAAGGCCAGGGGGGTTTCTGGGTGTGCTGTGTGTGTTAGGGAGGTTCTCCCTGTCCCTGCAGGCTGGCAGGAGCTGCACTGTCATCGGGGGCTCAGGATTCCTGGGGCAGCACATGGTGGAGCAGCTGCTGGCCAGGGGCTACAGGGTCAACGTCTTCGACATCCAGATGAGCTTTGAGAGCCAGCAGGTGACCTTCTTCCTGGGAGACCTGTGTGACAAGGAGGTGAGCAAGGGCTGGCTGCACTTAGCAAGGGCAGATGCAGGCCTGGCACGTTTCCTTGGAAGCCTGTGAAGGGAACAGATCTGGTGGCGATGCCTGGCCCTGCTGCAAGCTGGAATGAGCAGCACTGGTTCGTGCCTGGTGCTTTGCATTGCTGTCAGCTGAGATTCACAGGGTAATTACAGTGCCTGGGCTAATTGCAGGGGGCTCTCCTCAGCTCTGTGAGAATGGTACAACTCACATTCCCAACAGTCAGGGCAGGCCAAGGGCTGTGTGAGCCCTGTGGGAGGTGACTTTGGGACAGCCACCAGCACTCAGCCAGCACCATGGGGAGCTTTAAACCTGCTGCTCCCTCAGTGTCCCAGCTCCAGGTGCTCCTGAGCCTTGTACCTGCACCTGGGAATTGCAGGGAGCCTCCAGCTCTGGGGAAGCTCCCAGGATTTCTCTGGGAAGAAGGGAGGATGTGATGTGTGCTGAGGACAGGACATTGTGGAGATCCCATGCTGATCCCATTCCAGCTGCCCCCCTTTATGGAGGGAACATGGCTTGAAATGGAGCTGTTTCCATGGGAAAAAAAAAGCTGTTTTATCTCCCTGCTGTTATTTTTCCCTGATATCCCCTGTGTCTGTTGCTCCATTCCTGTGTCCCCTGTGTCTCCTGCAGGCTCTGCTGCCAGCCCTGCAGGGAGTGTCCGTGGTGTTCCACTGTGCCTCGCCAGCCCCTGCCAGTGACAACAGGGAGCTCTTCTACAGGGTGAATTTTATGGGAACCAAGACAGTCATTGCAGCCTGCAGAGAAGCTGGAGTGCAGGTAAAGGTGGAAAAGCCCTGGATCAGGGAGAGGCTGGTGGACTTTGGAACGTTTTGCATCACAGGCCAATGTCAGCCTTGTGTGAGAGGGGGACAAAGGGCTCAGATACTGAATTCCCACTTTTTCTGTGAAAACCAGTGACTCTGTGAGTCTCCTGCTTGGTGTAAACTCAGTCCCTGTTTGCCACAGAAATCCACACAGTGATGGAAAAGCTTCCATTAGAATCTGTCCTACCTGGGAGTCACCTGGGAGAACAACTCCTCCCAAGAGGCTTCTCTCCTGCTCTCATCAGGGGACAGCCCCAGGGATGGCTTTTCCAGCAGTGGGAATATTCATGGCATCCATTCCCTCTGTGAATTCCTGACCATGGAAGGAGGGGGAACACACTTGTGCCATGATCTTGGTGTCATTTGGTTTAGAAAGTCAATTGCCCAGAAAAGGAAGAGCCTGAGGAAGCCAGGAAGACTGGATTTTCTCCTTAATTTTCTCCTTAAATTACTTTGATATCCCATAAGTTTTCATTTCAAGTCATTTATTTTATTTATCTTAAATTTATTTATTATATTCTTTTCATTTAAATCACCAAACAAAAACACCCAAGGTTTCTTTTTTTGTTTAATCCACTGTGATCTGTTATTGCCAAGGTGAGCAAATCTTTCTGTAAAACTCTGGGTGTGGGTTAAGTGTTCCAAGCCTCTGATTTTCCTGGAGATGTTTTCTCTGGATTGACTGCCTTGGAATGTTTTAATCTCCTTTAGGTGGCATTAAATGATGGGACAGAATGAATTAAAAAGGGGGAGTTCCCTTATCTGCAGTTTGTATTCATCTTCTGTTAGACTCAGGTTATTTTCTGTAGGATCAGTTGGTTAAATACTGTTATTATCATTATTACCTTTACCCAGCCCTTGTTAATAATGACCCTTTTATTTTAGGTTTTAAACAACTGTTTTCTTCCCTGTCTCTTGCAGAAATTGGTGTTGACCAGCAGTGCCAGTGTAGTTTTTGAGGGCACAGACATAAAAAACGGCTCAGAAGATCTCCCCTATGCACAAAAACCCATTGATTACTACACAGAGACCAAGATCCTGCAGGAGAAGGTATTTGCCAATGGTTAAATTGTTATTTTTGGATGTATTCCCTTAATAAAAAGAGAATAAGATCAAGCTGTGGCCCGATTTTCCCCCGAGGCTGAGTGCAATCCTGTGTGACACTGCAGAGGTGGTTCCAGAGCTGCCAGAGGTGTCACTGCCATGGAAGAGCCACGGGATAATCCCAGTTCTTACCTGCCACAGCTTTGGTTTAGCAGCACTCAGGGGAGGGTTTTGTCTTCTCTGCTCCTTTCCCTGGTTTGCAGCCTGGATTGAGAGTTGGGAATGTGAAAAAGGCACCGAGGAAGGAGGAGGAGAGGTGGGAAAGTGGCCTGAGCTGAGGGGCACAGGCCATTACTGGAAATATTAATGTTGAAAAAGCTCTCCAAAGATCTGAGAGTTCACTGCTTGGGGCAGCTGCACACCACCAATATCTGCTCTTCTCATGTTCTTACTGCTGCAGCATCTGTGGTTTAAATGTGGGATCACAATGTTTTCAATCAAAGGCAGCAGACCTTCTCTGGATCCTTTTTCCATGGCTGGCATTTCAGCTGTGGGAGGGATCTGTGCTTTTTGTGCCACACGAATGGAGAGTCCCTTCCACGCTGATGCTGACACTGTGAGAGCCTGGAAGGAATTTCCTGCTCAAGAGCTTAATTAAATTTAATTGTGGAAACATCTGTTCCTTCAGCAGCACTTTGCAGTAACTGATAAAGGGGAAGCTGAGGAGCAGCAATCAGGGGTAGCCCCAGAGCTGGTGATTGTGGCTTTGTTTGGGGGAAAACTGAAAGGATTTTGTCTGTGCCTCCTCCACAGAAGCTCCAGCAGCTGCTGGAAATGAGGAGAACACGGTGTTTAGGAGCTCCCAGGAGAATGGAATCTGCTCCAGAGCTGCTGAATGTGCTGCTGGAGCTCCAGGGAGATGGGATCACCCCTCCTGAGGCAGATCCAGCAGGGCTGGGGAGGGAGTGTCCCTGGGAGGGGCAGAAATGGAATTCCTGAGTGTCCTCCTTTGCTCCATGGAGAGAAAGAGCTTGCAAAGCTCCTCTGGCTTCTGAGGTGTTAAATGAGAGAAGCAAAACCTTCCCTTCCTTTGTCAATTCATGAAGTGCTCAACCATAAAAACTGGGGTTTGTTTGGTTTTCTTATCAAGGAGAACTGGGAAAGGAGATGGGAACAGAGGAAGGATCACGTGGAAAGACAGGAGGGGATGACAATTCTTCCACTGGTTCCTTCCCCAGGAGATGGGCAGGTTCCAGCCCCGTCAGTGCTCATCCCGGGCTGCATTGCTGAGTTTTCCTTCCTGATTTTCTTCTCCTCTTTCCCTGCAGGAGGTGCTCAGTGCAAACGACCCAGACAACAATTTCTTCACCACTGCAATCCGTCCCCATGGAATATTTGGTCCCAGAGACCCTCAGCTGGTTCCCATCCTCATCCAGGCAGCTCAGAGTGGCAAAATGAAGTTCATCATTGGGTGAGCAAGGCCCAGGCATTTCAGAGCTGGTGCTGGGTCTCCAAAGCCCTTTTGGAAGGGAACAAAAGGAAATCAGTTGTGTTGTTTCTTTTATAGCACACTTTCTTTTTTTTTTTTCCTTAAAAATCCCTAAAAATCCGTTAAAATCCTTTTCCTTAAAAATGTTAGGGCCTCACTCCCTGCCATGGTGAGTGTCCATAGTGCCACAGGAATATCCATGAGGAAAGCTGGCATGGCTTGAGCTGCTAAAGAGCTGTTCCATTAATGAGAGCCAGCTCAGGTTACTTGCTGGTAATTTCCACCACTTGTGGTATTTGAGGTTCTGGCAATTAAAATCCCTGTTAAATGTGAAATACTCCTTATATGGCCTGAAATTGCAGCACCAGAGAGTGGGAGAAGGGGAAGCTTGGGCTGAATTTATCCTGGTGGAAGTGCTTCCTTTTGCCACAAGCAGGTTTTCAGCCCAGCTTGCCCTGGGGCTCAATTCCCTTTCTGTGTGCAGGGATGGGAAGAACTTGGTGGATTTCACCTACGTGGAGAACGTGGTGCATGGGCACATCCTGGCTGCAGAAAAGCTGCACAGAGGCTCTCCCTTGTGTGGGAAGGTGAGAGGGGAGGGGAAGGGAGGGGAGGGATCCCCAGCCTGTGCTGTGGGATCCATGCTGATTCCTGAGTGTCCTGCACATCCTGCAGGGGAGCAGCTCCAGGTTTTCCATCTGTGGTGAGCATTGTGTGCAGCCACCTGGGCTGAGCTGGATGGACATCCTGGAATTTCCTCTTCTCAAACTCCTTGGGAGGGGCAATCCAGGCAGAACTGGGGGCAGCCAGGAGGCACACATGGAAACACAGAACCTTTTGGGGCACAGTTCAGAGCAAGAGGAGCTTTTCCAGCTTTTCCTGGTCCCACCATGCTCTGGGCACACTCAGGTGTTTTAACCTGTCTGCTTTGTGCTCTGGCAGCCAGTTTGGGTGACATTTATGAGGAGTCCTGGCCTCTGGAGTGCTGGGAGTAGCTGGTTTCCTTGGAAAAGCAGGGATTCCCTGCTCTGCACACAGAGGTGGGCAGTGCAAAGCAGTGTCAGGACAACGTGCTCTGGCCAGGGTCAGGGGGGAGAGGAGCCCTCACAGAGCCAAACCTGGGAAATCCACCGTGATTTTAACCCCTGGCTTCTCCTCCACCTCTCCTCCAGGCCTTCCACATCACCAACGATGAACCAATTCCCTTCTGGACCTTCATGTCCCGGATCCTGACCGGCCTGGACTACGACCCTCCCAAGTACCACATTCCCTACTGGCTGGCCTATTACCTGGCCCTGCTGCTGTCGCTGCTGCTGGCCCTGCTCAGGCCCCTGGTGACCATCAAGGCCACCTTCACGCCCATGAGGGTGGCCCTGGCAGGGACCTTCCACTACTACAGCTGTGAGAGGGCCAAGAGAGCCCTGGGCTACCGGCCCGTGGTGAGCCTGGACGAGGCCATTGCCAGGACAGTGCAGAGCTACCCCGGGCTGCGCAGGGCCAGGCACTGACAGCCCTGCCCGGGGCCTGTCCCACCTGCCCGGAGCCTGTCCCACCAGCCCAGAGCGTGTCCCACCTGCTGGAGTCTGTCCCACCTGCCCAGAGCCTGTCCCAGAGCGTGTCCCACCTGCCCAGAGCCTGTCCCACCTGCCCAGAGCCTGTCCCACCTGCTGGAGTCTGTCCCCCCAGCCCGGAGCGTGTCCCACCTGCCCGGAGCGTGTCCCACCAGCCCAGAGCGTGTCCCACCTGCTGGAGCCTGTCCCACCTACCTGGAGCCTGTCCCACCTACCTGGAGCCTCTCCCACCTGCCTGCCAGCATCACTGCCAGCTGCACAGGGAGCAGATGGCAGCAATTCCCAGGAATCAGGAGTTTCCTGCAGTCTCTGCTCCTCCTCCTCCTCGCCATTCCCCCGTGTGGGAGCTGTGCTGACGGTTCATTTCTTGGATGTGACTTCTTGTTTGGAAAGAGCTGCTGAACTCTCTGGGCTGTGAATAAACACCCTGCTGTGCCCTCCTCAATCCCAAGCAGGCACACCAGCATTCCTGCTGCCCTCCCTCCACCCTTGTCCCGTGTTTGGTTGCTCTGGTGACAGCAGCCAGCCCTTCCCAGGGCTGCAGGCTGCCTCACAGACACTTCCCGTGGCTGGCTCCCCTCTGGCCTTTGGCTTTGCTCTCCACAAGAGAGCCCTGTGCCAAAAAGGAGTTCTGCCACCGTCTCTGGATTCACTGCAGCTCTTTTGGTTTTCCCTCCATGATCAGGGGTGATTTGGCTTTTCCCTGAGGCAGCAGAAGGAACCCATAAGGAGCGTGTTCCTCTGTCCATGCAGGATTTATTCCTGTTCCAGAAGAAGCCAAATAGATCACACAGAGATGACTTCACAGCTTTGTGGGCCATCCCTGAAAGGGCAGATCCTGCTCTCAGCACGAACAGGATGTTAATGATTCCCTTTTGGGGACAGAGATCTTTGGGAGCTGCCTGACAGCAGCCCCAGCCCTGTTTCACCACAACTCCCTTCCCACAAGCTCTGCAGTTCTGGGAAGGTCCTACAGCACCCAGCTCCTCCTCCCTGCCCTGTCAGTGCTGCTCACGGGGATTTTTGGTGCTCTGACCACTTAGTCCATGAAAAAACCCTCTTTTCCACAAGGAAATGGATACAAGGCATTGGTCCCCAAGCTATTTCCTGTGACTTGTACATTAAATGTTCTTTGCTCTCTAATCTTTCTAAGCACTTCAGTTCTGGTTTGGTTTTAAATGAGAGGTTTAGGTTAGAGCTGGAATTTCACCCTGTACAAATCCCTGGTGTTTCAAATTTGGGAAGTGCCTCAGTGACAGAATTATGGAATCCCAGGGTGGTTTGGGTTGGGAGGGACCTTAAAGCCCATCCCATTCCAGCCCCAGGGACACCTCCCACTGTCCCAGGCTGCTCCCAGCCCCATCCAGCCTGGCCTTGGGCACTGCCAGGGATCCAGGGGCAGCCACACTCTCAGCCACAAGGAGCCTTCCCCTCAGTGTGCTGCCACAGTCCCATTAATGGGGTTTATTTGAACTTCTGGCTGTTTTCTGGAGGGGAAGAAAAACATGTTGGGCTTTTTTATTAGGGAATTTTTACTGGCTGGTTAAGAGCTGGTTTTACCAACCTTGGCCTTGCTTGATCTTGAAGCAAATCCTGGCCAGGAGCTTGGGCCAGCTCCCAGCATTGTGCTGGGCATTGCTGCTGGGAGCAGGGATGGCTCTGCCCTCCCAAGGGAGGGAATGGCCTTGGGTGGAAGGATGCAGGATCCCCCGAGGCCAAACCAGGGGTAAATCACATCACCTTGGGCCTCTAGGTGGCATTTCCCAGCCTGGCAGCTCCAATCCATCCCAAAAACTGCCCGGCTGTGCTTGGGCACAGTTCCAGGGCAGGGTCACTGCTCTCCCTGTCCTTGGGGCTGGCAGGGGAGGCTCTGGAAGCTGAGCTCAGCTGGATCACAGCAGGGCAGGGGGGTTCCCTTGCCCAGGAAGGGATCCAGAGCTTTCCTGGGCTGGGGGAGCAGTTCCCGAGGTTTCCTGGGCTGGGGGAGCAGTGGTTGCATTGCTGGTTGCAAGGTTGCATTGCTGAAGGCAAACAAGATGTGAACATGATACCTGATTTAACTTTATGCTTTTTCTTTGGTTATTTTTTATTTAAGGCATTTTCTTTTTCATTTTTCATTTCTATCTAAACAAATCTTTTAGCACATTCCTTTTTTGTTTGTTTGTTTTTTTTTCCAAAACTTGTTCTGGCACTGACCAAATATAGGGCACCAAATTGTTTTGTTTGCATTCCACTCTGCAAATTTGAATTTCTTTTGATTCTCTCAAAAATCCTCTTCTACATTCCTCCCTAAGGATGGGAAGATGGGGGCTAATTTCTTCTTCATGGCCAACTGCAACTGAAAATTCAATGGCTTTGTGCTTTGGCTGGCACTGGGCAGGGCTGGGGGGCACAGCTGGGCTGGGGGGCACAGCTGGGCTGGGGGGCAGTGGCCAGGGTGGCACTGAGGGCAGGGTTTTATCTGAACAGCACATTTATTTGGGTTTTATTTGGCACAGATGGGCTGGGGGAGCAGTGGCCAGGCTGGCAGGGAGGGCAGGGCTGTGACACTCCAGGGCTGTGACACTCCAGGGCTGTGACACTCCAGGGCTGTGACACTCCTGGGCTGTGGCACTCCTGGNTGGCACTCCTGGGTTCTGGCACTCCTGAGCTGTGGCACTCCAGGGCTGTGACACTCCTGGCTGTGACACTCCTGGGTTCTGGCACTCCTGGGTTCTGGCACTCCTGAGCTGTGGCACTCCAGGGCTGTGACACTCCTGGCTGTGACACTCCTGGGTTCTGGCACTCCTGGGTTCTGGCACTCCAGAGCTGTGGCACTCCAGGGCTGTGACACTCCTGGCTGTGACACTCCTGGGTTCTGGCACTCCTGGGCTGTGGCACTCCTGGGCTGTGGCACTCCTGGGTTCTGGCACTCCTGGGTTCTGGCACTCCAGGGCTGGGCTCTCTCTCCCAGTGCAATCAGGGAGCTGCCAGGTTCCTCTGGCTCTGCTGTTTCCCCAGCACAGGTAAACAGGGAGTGTTGCAGCCTGGCTGTGCCTCCAGCCCTCACCTTGCTCCAGCCACAGCCTCTTGCAGCCCTGCTCCAGCCTCCTCCTCTCGTTTTCCAGTTCTAATCAGCATAAATCCCATCCTGGGTTTTTGGGGCAGCTGATGAGATCCTTCTGCTGTTTCCTGCCTGGATGTGTTTTTGTTCTCTTCAGCACAGGCAGGACCTGGAGCTGCTGGGAGAGCCCAGAGGATGCTCAGGGGGATGGAGCAGCTCTGCTGGGAGGAAAGGCTGAGGGAATTGGGATGGTTCAGCCTGGAGAGGAGAAGCTTTGGGGTGACCTCACTGTGGCCTTACAGGGCCTGAAGGAGCCACCTGGAAACATGGAGAAACATGAGAGAAACATGGAGAGAGAGGATTTACAAGGGATGGAAGGATAGGACAGAGGGAAGGGCAAGGGGGGAGATTGGGCAGGAATTGTTCCCTGGGAGGGTGGGCAGGCCCTGGCACAGGGTGCCCAGAGCAGCTGTGGCTGCCCCTGGATCCCTGGCAGTGTCCAAGGCCAGGCTGGACATTGGGGCACCCTGGGACAATGGAAGGTGTCCCTGCCATGGCAGGGGTGGCACTGGATGGGATTTAATGTCTCTCCAACCCAAACCCTTGAGGGGTTTCTGTGACTCCCAGTCTGTATTTTGTGTGTGTCAGCGAGCAGGGGCTGTGAAGCAAAGTTGCCATTATCAAACCTTCCTCCCACCGAGGATCAAATGCAGGTGCAGTCTGTCCCTGTCAGTAACACCCAGCAGGAGCTCCCCACGACTTCAAAGAGTTCCCTGGAGCACTCTCATCAAACTCCTTATCTCCCTCTCTCTGCTCTCCTGGCTTTTCCTTGCTGCAGCTCCGAGTTTTGCTGACCTGAGCCAGGTTTTGGCAGTGGCAGAGATAAAGAGAGATCTTCTGTTGCTTATCCTGGAGGAAGGAGAGGGAGGGAAGGCAGAGAGGATTAAAAGTGCTTTTGTAGGTGGAGTTAAGGTAACCAAAACCCTCATTCCCCTCTTTCAGAGATTGCAAAGGGAACTTGCTCAGGATTGTCCAAGGAAATCCTTTCAGTCTTGCCCTTGTAATGTGGGGGAAGCCCTGGTCCAGACACACCTCCAGAGAGGAAAAAGGGTCGCTTGGCTGTAATTACCAGAAATGGGTAACAGGAGAAATGGATAAAAGCATCTCAGAAATGACCCTGCATGTCCAGGGAGCAAAAAGGGACGGAGGGCACTCCAGGAGTGTCCAAGGCCAGGCTGGACAGGGCTGGGGCAATCTGGGATAGTGGAAGGTGTCCCTGCCCATGGGGTGGAACAAGATGGGCTTTGAGGTCCCTTCCAATCCAAACCACTCCATGGTTCAGTGAGGTTTGGAGCACAGTGACATCTGCACCCTGCAAGCTCTGGGGGATTTCCAGACACAGGATCCAGGACACTGCAGGGCTCGAGCTCAGCGTTTTGGGGAGCTGTGAAAGGGGTGTTCTCTGTGCCAGCACATCCTGAAACCCCGCTGTGCTGCTGCCAGGGAGCACAGGACATTCCCACAGCCACAGCTGGGCTGGCCCCTGCTCCTCGGGAGGATTCTGTGCCCGAGTTTCGCTGCCGCTTGTGCAAGCGCTGGCTGGTGCCAGGCCCACGGGGGGAGAGTGGTGCAACCGGGGCGCTGTCAGGGCAGGGGGAAGAGCAGCTTGTTTGCCTCCCAGCCTGCAGGGGCCTCGCCGAGCTGCTGAGGATAAATCAGCATCTCCCTGCCCGTGCCAGGGCGTGTTTGGGGCGTTTGGTGGCACCGCGGTGTCCCCGTGCCTGTGCCGTGCCCTGGCTCTGCTGACAGCATCGCTTCGTGTCACTGCCGAGCCCTGGAGCGGGCAGGTGTGTCCCTGTGCTCAGGAGATGGCTGTGCTCCACCAGGGAATGCTTTGGGAATGCTTTGGGAATGCTTTGGGACACACCACACCGTGCTGCTCACCTGCTATTAGGGAGGTGAGGGCTCTGCAGTGACGCCTCGTGAAAAACCAGTTGGGTTCCCTTGTAACAGATGGGTGTAGTGGTTTTACACCCTGAGACTCATCCCGGCTCTGCTGGGGCTGCGCTGGGCTCGGGGCTGCAAAGGCCACAGGGCTGCAAAGGCCACAGGGCTGCGGGGTTACTCACCTGCCCTCCCCCTGCAGCACCAGGGAGGGGCTGGGGGAAGTGGGATCAGGAAAGCAGGAGATGATCCAGAGCAGCTC
>VWYP01005109.1:70252-98875 GCA_013400435.1 Pycnonotus jocosus | reverse complement strand
GTGCATTGTCTGGAACGTGTCTGTGTTGCTGCTGTTCGTGAGGTCTGGGCAGGATTCCCCACTCCAGCTGCAGGTTTTCATCCCTGTTCCCCATATTCAGGGAAAAAGAGACCTTCACTGTGCTCAGGTCATGGAGAGAAGATCCCAAGGGAATGTGGTGCTGGGATGAGGCTGCTCAGAGCTCCTGCACAGCCCCCAGCTCTGCTGCAGCCACAGGTGGGGTCAGGACAGAGCCTCAGGATGGACAGCAGCAGGAATTTCTCCATGGAAAGGGTGGTCAGGCCTTGGCAGGGGCTGCCCAGGGAGGTTTGGAGTCCCCATCCCTGGAGGTGTCCAGGGAAGGCCTGGAGGAGACACTCAATGCTCTGGGCTGGGGACAAGGTGAGCATTGGACACAGCTTGGATTTGATGATCCTGGATCTCTTTTCCAGCCTCAGGGATTCTGGGAATGGGAATGGGAGTGCTCCTGGCTGATGAACCAAGCAGGCATGAGCTGTTGTGTTGCACAAGCCCAGAAGGGTGGATTTAAGGTTTGATTTAAGGTTGCTTGGACTGTGTCAATTATTGAATTCCTGATTGTTCACAGCTTGACTTTAGCAATCTCCTGGTGCTTCTTTAACATCCCCAATGTTTATGGAACAGCATCAGCATTAAACAGTCACTGCATGGAAAAAGGGAAAGGCAGGAATCAAAAGCTCAGAGCAGCTGAGCATTGTCTAAAACCTGGAATCCCAGGATGGTTTGGCTTGGAAGGGCCTTGAAGCCCATCCAGTGCCACCCCAGCCATGGCAGGGACACCTTCCACTGTCCCAGGCTGCTCCAACCCCAGTGTCCAGCCTGGCACTGCCAGGGATCCAGGGGAGCCACAGCTGCTCTGGGCACCCTGTGCCAGGGCCTCAGGCTGGGTCTGGACTTTCAGAGGCTCCCTCAGAACCTCCCACCCAAACACAGAGCCCTGTGAGCAGGGGGTGGGATGAGATCCTCGGGAATTCCCACTGTGGAGCCTGAGGTGAAATTCTCATTGCCCCTTGTGTCCCCGAGTGCAGACAGCAGGAGAGGAGTGTCCACCCTTCCCTGGAATGGGATGTGCTTCAAACAAGAGTTCAAAGGTGAACTAAATCCAGTTTTAAAAATGCTGCTTAAAAATGTCACAGCCTGGCCCAGCTGCTGCTCCAGCAGGAGCTGCCTGGAGCTGGGGGGGTCTGGCAGGGGTCGCCGTGGGTCTGGCAGGGGTCGCCGTGGGTCTGGCAGGGGTCGCCGTGGGTCTGGCAGGGGTCGCCGTGGGTCTGGCAGGGGTCGCCGTGGGTCTGGCAGGGGTCGCCGTGGGTCTGGCAGGGGTCGCCGTGGGTCTGGCAGGGGTCGCCGTGGGTCTGGCAGGGGGTAATGTGGGGCTGGCCCGGGTCACCGTGGGTCTGGCACAGGTTACCGTGGGTCTAGCCCGGGTTACCGTGGGTCTGCCAGGCTCCATCCAGCCCGGTGCTGTCCCTCCCCGGCAGATCAGGTGTCGGGTGACACCGGGGCAGAGCAGGGACAAGCTCTGCATTGTGTCCCGTGGCTGCTGCAGAGAAATTCGAGCCTGTGCCCTCCCGGGGGGCAGCGCTGGGCTCTGGATCCGCCTGCTGGGGCGGGTAACCCGTGCCAAAGGGAACAGGAAAAGCCTCCTCCCCCTGCTCCTCTTCCCGTGGGTTTCCAAAAGCTGGATCTGCTTTGTGTCACCCGATCTGCAGAGTGTCACATCAAATTGCCACCTCCGTGTGGAACTGGGGACCTGGCCTGGAGGCCAGAACTCTCAGCAGGCTTGAGGAGGCTCGAAGGAAGGAGGTTCAAACCTCTTGCAAGCTTTAAATACATTTTAATTTGAGGCTTGTGAAGGTCAGAACAGGCACCAATTATCCTCAAACCAGGAGGTGTTTCCGCATGACTGCCCTGGGTGCTGTTTGCAGCTGAGGCCTTCGGGTCAGCGGCCAAGATCTCCACCAGTGCCCATCTCCAGTGGGGAAATGAGCTCTGTGCTGGTGGCCAGGGCAGGGGAGCACAGGAGGGACCCTGGGAGAGCTCCAGCACGGCCTCAGCTGGTGGGAGCAGAGCCTGGAGCTGCTGCTGGGTCACCTCGGGTGGGACCTGGATCACCTCGGGACCCAGACCACCATGGGCAGGATGGGATCATGCATGGGTGCACCCACGTGGGCTTTGTGCTGAGGGAAATAACCCTGGTGAGGGCACAGGTTGGCATCTGTGGCTGCCCTTCGTGTGAGGCACCCAGAGTTTTGCTCCTTGTCCAGGAATCCCAGAGCCATCGAGGCTGGAAGGGACCTTCAAGGTCATCCAGTGCCACCAGGGCCCTGCAGGGACAGGGAAGGCAGCAGTGGGACCTGGGGGTTCCTGTCCCAAAAGGGTCCAACCAAGACAGGGATCAGCATGGAAAAGTGAGTGTGGAGCTTGGGGCATCCCACCCAGGGCCTGGATGCAAAACACGGGGAGCAGCAATGCTCAGACCTGGCCTCAGTGGCTGGCCTGGCTGCATGGACACTCCAGGAGTCCAAAGGCACCCGTGGTGCTCCCAGGAAAGCTGGATTTATGGGATCAAAGCAGCTCCACTTCCTCTTGCCAGGGCATTCCTTCAATCCTCAGAGCTGGATCCAGCTCATCCCCAAAACACCCGGAGAGCAAGGTGCTGTTAGGCACAAAGGGACCATCACCCCAAGTGTCCTACAAACAGCAGGCTGAGAACTTGTTATTAACATTTAAAAGTCCCAGTTGAGCCATCAAAAAGGAGGGTGGCTGGCAGGGAAGAGGAGCTCCTGTCAGCCTTGAAAGAACAGCCAGTGTTTCATCTCCTGCAGGGTAATTACAGCTCTTTCAGTGCTTTCCATGGAAAGCAGGATCCTTCCCAATTAAGGACTGAGGAATCTGTTAGGGAAGGTTGGTGTGGCTGTGCTTCTACTCCTGCTGGGATGGGTGGGCAGGGACAGGCCACCCCCTCCAGGGCCACAGCAGCTCCGTGGCCTTGGGCACAGCTGGAGGTGCTCCCCTGTCCCTCCCACGGGCTGTGATCCATAGGGAATGCTCCTGCTGGGGGTGGGAGAGGAGTTTGTGGTGTTGGAGCTGCTGTGAGACTCCAGGGCACAGAAAGAGCTGAGGCAGGGCAGGGACCCCGTGGAGTGCAGAGGGAGAGCTGGGCTGGGCTCTGCCCCAGAGCTGGGCTGGGCTCTGCCCCAGAGCTGGGCTGGGCTCTGCCCCAGAGCTGGCCTGGGCTCTGCCCCAGAGCTGGCCTGGGCTCTGCCCCAGAGCTGGCCTGGGCTCTGCCCCAGAGCTGGCCTGGGCTCTGCCCCAGAGCTGGCCTGGGCTCTGCCCCAGAGCTGGCCTGGGCTCTGCCCCAGAGCTGGGCTGGGCTCTGCCCCAGAGCTGGCCTGGGCTCTGCCCCAGAGCTGGGCTGGGCTCTGCCCCAGAGCCTCTGAACATTGATATCCAAACAAGGTTCCAGCTCCCTTTTCCTTGTTAAATAGCTTGGAATGGCTTTCCTTACAGGATGAGGAGCTGCAGAGTGTCCTCAGTGGGCCACTGCAGCCAGGCTTGATCCCAAAGCAGGGATCTCTGGCTCTCAGCAAGGCTGCCCACGAACCCCAGGGCTTCCCAGAGATGGGAACAAGCAGTGGGTGCTGCCTTGGTGGTGTTCCACACCTTTGGAAATGGGGATTCTGTGTTACTCAGCAGGGATGTAAGCAGCATTCCCATGTGGAGTGTGCAGTCTCAGGACACAGTTTAATGGGATTTTGCTCCTGTGCAGATTGGACATTTATCTCTTTTGCTGGGTGGATCATGTTGGATGCTTTGTCAGTGGGAATTAAGCATTTTTATGGATCTCCTGCTGCCTGGGGCATCCCAGTGCTCTATCCCAGAGGTTGCTATCAAAAGCTGAGCACCAGTTGCATTTATCCAACACACAAGATGAGGGATTGATTGTACCAAGGACATGAGCTGGACCATAAACCACAGGTTATTCCAAATATCAGAAGGAATACTGGAATATCAGCTGGCTGTTGTGTATTTGGATTGCACAGGGATGAGTGCAATGCTTGGGAATGTTTGCAGAGGGTGAGGAGCCTTGGGGAAGAGGAGGGGACGAGCAGTGGGCAGATCCCTGGCTGAGACAAGGCAGGGGAGGAGGCTTTGCCAAGCAGCAATGCCATGAGCTCAGCACCCAGCTGGGCATGTGGCTTCCTGGGAATGCTGCAGGGACAGGCCCACCAGCAGGGAATAACAACCTGATTTTAGATTCTCCCAAAGAGGGTTGGGCCTTTTTGTTTCTGATTTGCAGAGCCATTCCAGAATCCAGGAGAGAGTTTTGGCAAGGGAAGACTGAGGGTGGTAAAACCTGGAAGGTGTCCCTGCCATGGAAGGGTTTGGAACTGGAGGGGATTTAAGGTCCCACCCAACCCAAACCATTCTGGGATTCAATGCTTGGTTTTCTCCTCCAAAAACAAAAGCTCATCCTACAGCTTCCATGAAAAAATTAGGAGTGAAAACAGAACCATTTCTGACAAACACAAACTGGTGCTGAATTAACCTGGATCCTTCTCATCCCACCTGACACAAATCCCAAGGATACTCCAGGAACCTCAGAGTTCTGTGGACTCCAGAAGGTCTGGCCCACCTGAGTTGCTCTGGACACTTTTGCAAGGTCCCATCCACCACTTTCCTCCCAGATCTGGAAAAACACCTCTGGCATGGCTGGATTAGATTTTCCCTGTCCTTGATGCTGCAGGTTCATGGCTGGGGAGAAATCCCAGCTCTGGTACAAGGCCAGAGTGTCCCCATCCTCTGGGCACCATGGCTGTGCTGTCCCCTCCCCATGCCTGCCAAGTTTTTATACCACAGCTGATATTTTGCTTATCCCCTTTTCCATTTCTCCCAGGGGTTTGTTGGCTGTGAGCAGTGGCAGAAGGGGAAGGTGCTGCTGAGACCATGATGTCCCTGGGTGTCACTAAAGGTAATTCCTTCCTCTCCTGCTTTTCCTCTGGTTCCTGTGCCCAGCTGGAGCTGCTGGAATGTCTCTGCTGGGCCAGGCCACCGGGGTGGTGCTCCACTGAGGTGTGGGAACTCTGCATGAACCTCTGGGATCCCGTGGGATGCTGATCCTGAGGTCTGGATGGCCACATCTCCATCTTCCATCAGAGCTGGTGAAAGTCCCAGCCAGTGTTGGAATGTCTGACAGAGAGGAGAGGGCTCCGTGCAGGGATGGATCCCCTCTGTCCTGGGATGGATCCCCTCTGTCCCAGGATCCTGTGAGTTTTTCAATTTGGAGCGGGTTTAAACAGTCCTAAGGAAAAAGGAAAAAAAAAACCCAGTCCACAGAGCTTCTCTGTGCCTTAGCTAGTTAAAACTAACTAAAACTAACTAAAAGATCTGTGTCCTGCTCAGATCTGTCTGTGCTCAGATGAGCACAGTCCCAGAGTAGGAACGCACAGGAGTGAACACTGTTCTCTCCAAACAAACTGCACACTGCTGCTTTCCCTGCTTCGCTCTCAGAGCCAGCCTTAAAAGCACAAAACACAATATCCAACACAAACAGACAGAATTAGGGATACCAGCATCATAGACATGTCCCCTGCTGTCCAGGAGGGCTGATCCCGCCCACGGACGAGGATCGCCGCAGGATCATCCGGCAGATGAAGGTTCGCACCACCCTGCGCGGGGACAAGAGCTGGATCCAGCACCACAACTCCGACTCGGACGAGGAGNCAATATCCAACACAAACAGACAGACAGAATTAGGGACACCAGCATCATGGAGTCCCCCTAAGCCACGTCCCCTGGCTGTCGCTGCTCNCAATATCCAACACAAACAGACAGAATTAGGGATACCAGCATCATAGACATGTCCCCTGCTGTCCAGGAGGGCTGATCCCGCCCACGGACGAGGATCGCCGCAGGATCATCCGGCAGATGAAGGTTCGCACCACCCTGCGCGGGGACAAGAGCTGGATCCAGCACCACAACTCCGACTCGGACGAGGAGAAGAGCAGCCCCCTGTAAGAACATTTCCTTCTCCTTCCCTTTCCATCATCACAATTCCCTGAGTTGGAAGGGACCCGTCAGGATCATTGATCCAACCCCCAGCCCTGCACTGACACCCCAACGATCCCACCCCGTGCCCGAGGGCATTGCCCAAACACTCCTGGAGCTCTGGGCTCTCCAGACACCGGTGGCTTTGGTATCTGCAAGAGTCCTTTGGCCAGAACAGATAAGAAATCACTGTAACATCTGCCCCTGAGTCCAGGAGATCTGTAACTTTGATTGTTTTGTCGTTATGGATTAGACTGCAAATTAATTGTTGTGGGCCCCATTGTTCCTTTTAGCAGCGGCTGCATTCCCTGGAGCTGGGCTGGAAGAGCCCAGGAGGGATGCCAGGCAGAGGTTTTCTGTTTACATCTCGCTTAGAGTGGCACTGATTTGCATAATGCCTTCCCTTATTACATTTAGGGCAACAGTAAGGTAATCCTGTGCCTCCTGCCAGTTCTGGGCAATTTTTAATGACATGTCCAGGCTTCCCACATTTGTAGCACAATCTCCTGGTGGTCTTTGCCAGCAATGCTGCTCTTGCATTGTTCTGCTGCAGTGGCATGGCTAGGAGCCCCTCATCATCCCAGTCCCTGCCCCCTCTCCCCCTCTCTTTGCAACACAAGATGTGCTGTGACGAGTTTTGGAGTCCCTGGGGTGCCAGGCAGTGACACTGCCAAAGGAATTGCTGCTCCTGTTTATTTCTGATAAATGCAGGATGGGGAGAAGCTTGGACAAATGTCTTCTGCTGGAGATGGAATTCAGCAGCACAGACAGATTGGAGGTCTCAGGAGAGCTCTGGAGTTTTGTGAAGCCAGGTTGTGCTTCAGCATCTTGGAGTGACAAACTCAGGGCAGGATGGAGGGAGCTGAGGATGGAAGAGGCAGGAGATCAAACAGTTCCCGGGGTGTCACACAGTGCCCTGTGCCAGGGAACACCAGTCTGCTCCAGCTCCTCTTTACTTGGGAACAAACCCAATTCCAAATCCCTCTTCTCTTCCCTCTCTCTCCAAACCCATCACAGCCATGTTCAGCATTGAGCTAACCCCATCCTTGTGTTTCCTGTTCCCTCAGGTCTGGACAGGCTGGTGGGGGACCCCCAGCTCCCAAACCCTCTGCTCCCCAGCAGGACAGGTAATTCCAGGGGCCCATCCTGCTCCTTCCCTGCTCTGCTGTGTCCTGCAAGCTCTGGCTCTGTGCCCTCCTCACCTCCCAGTGCCAGCACAGGTGTGGGGACAGCCCTGCTCACAGTGATGTCTCACCTAGGACAGAGCATGGATTGGCTCCAGCAGGATGGGGGGATGACTTTAACTCAGAGGAATGGGGCCTTTGAGCCCCTGACCCCACAAGGCTGGGGTGGGACAGCAGCTGCTGTGCTGGTGCAGCCCCTCAGTGCTCCAGCCAGGGGCTCCTCAGGGCAGGGGGAGCCCTGGGTGAGGCTGAGCTTGGCTCAGAGCACGAGGGGTCTCCAGGAACTCAGGAGCTTGTAGGAATATCGTGAAATACCAAACTCTTGGGAAGGGCCTGGCCCTGTGTGTGAGCTCTGCCCTCTCCCATGAGCAATTCCCTGCTTCCCTTTCCCTGTGCCCCACTCCTGGTCAGGCAGTGCTCTCCAGAGGAGCCACACTGTGCTCCCTCCCTGGGAATGCACCCTCAGAGCAGCTGGAGTGCAGCTCTTTCTCTCCAGTGAGAAAATAATCAGGATCTGTATCACATCTGATTTCTCCCTTCTGTGCCATCAACCTGGGGAGTTAATGCAGGGCCAGAGAGCACTGCCAGCATGGCTGATATTAATTGGCTCACCCTAAAATTCACTTTCCCTATAAAAATCCTGTATAGAGCTTGTTCTGATGGTTATTCATTTTAAAACATCCCTCCAGTGTCAATCCAGCTGTGGGATCCCTCCAGGCCTGCTTAGCTGGATTTTTGGTTTGACACCCACGTGGACTTTCCCCTTCCATCCTGCTGCTGCTGCTGTTGTTTTACCTGTGTTTTTTACTCCCTGATGTCTGTTCTTTGCACAGGTCCTCTGCCCCCAAGCCCCAGTCTGGATACCTCATCAGGTGGGTATGGAATGGGAGAGATCTGGGGGGAGGAGGGAGGAGAACTGAATCAGGAGCTGGATCAAAAAGCAAAAAGGAAAAATTGCAAAATTGGAAAAAGCAAAAAGGAAAAATGTTCCCTCCTGTGTTCTATCAGCTGGGAACATCCCAGTGCTCAGGGTCAAGAGCCAGTCCTGTTGTTTCACCAGTGCTTTGAACTTGGCTCCAAACATTTTCCAGCCAAAAATCTAAGATGCCCTTCCCTCCCCAGGGGTGTGTTCACCAGGACCATCGACAAGAGCTCGTCCGGGCCGGATTCTTCACCTCCCAGTCAAGCACAGAAAAAGTACGAGTGTGTCCTGCCTGTCCCCTCCTGGAAAGGAGGCAAAGGCTGCCCCTCAATGGAGCTGCACTCCCTGAAATCAGAGCGGGGATATTTGGGGTGATGCTGTTTTGCCTCTTCCCATGGAGCTCCCCTGGGGAAGGAGGTGGGGAGGGATGGGAAGGTCACATTCCCAGGCGTGGTTTGTGTCCCCTCAGCACCTCCCTGAAGGGACAGAGCCGCTCCCCCTCTGGATACAGGATGACCACAGAGGACTACAAGAAACTGTGAGTGTGCAAAGGGAGCAGCTCCCCCTGTCCCTGCTCAGGGTGAGCCCCAGGAATGCCCCTGGAGCTTCCAGAGCTTCCACTGGAAACTCCAGTGGTTCCCAGGGCCACCCCTCTGTGGGCCAGGAGACTGACACCAGCCTTGGCATGGAGGGGGTTTTATCCAGGCAGGAATGGAGGGTGCAGCCTGGGAGCTGGGTTTGGAGCATTCCTGAAGCCTGGAGAAAGGGGGATCCTTGTGGCAGAGCAGCACTGTGGACATTTCCTGCCCAGCTTTTTGTGTCCCAGAGCGTGGCTCTGATCCCAAATGAGGTTGGGGCCTCTGGACTGAGGAAAAAAGTCCTTCAGGGACATGTGCACCCCTATGGAAAATACAGGTGTCTTCCAGGGTCTGAACCATTCCCTTGGATTCACTTATGTTTGGCTCCTGCTGCCTCTGCCCCAGCCTGACCCTGCCTCTCCGTTCCCTTCCCATCCCAGAGCTCCGTACAACGTCCGGCAGAAATCCGTGGATGAGGATGAGGAGGATGTGTCTTTTTCTCCAGCTGAGCTTAAGAAGAGGTGAGGCCTGGAGGTGCCTCTGTGCTCCTGCAGGGGCAGTGACAGGTTCAGTTCCATCCCGGGGGCTCGGTGGGTCAGGGCTGGGTGCAATCCAGGGATAAACAGCTCTCCCTTCTCCCAGCCCGGCTCTGCCCGCGGGCCACCGCACTCCCAACAAAACGTAATTAAAATCCTGACGTGATGCAGCCTGACAGCACGGCCCAATTAACCAGGCAGCTGGGAAGGGCTGTGGAATCCATGGGCTGCGCTGTGTCCATGGGAATCGTGGAGATGCACAAACAGCCAGGAGGGAAGAGCCCAGCTCCCCCCAGTGCGGGTGTGCCCCGGGGCCGGGATCACTCCAGGACTGGCACCCGAGGCAGCTCCAGGCAGGGCTGTCCTTCTCCTGTTGGGAAGAGGATCAGAGAATCATCCCAGAATGGTTTGGGTGGAAGAGAATTCAAAGCTCACCCAGTGCCACCCCTGCCATGGGCAGGGACACCTTCCACTGTCCCAGGCTGCTCCAAGCCCCAATGTCCAACCTGGCCTGGGACACTGCAGGGATGGGGCACAGGACAGGGACAGGAACAGGTCTGCTCTCTCTGGCTGCAGCCTCGTTGCTTTTGATGGAGTTTGAGGACTCTTTTCCTCAGCTGCAAGGCCTGTACAAGGGAAAACTTGGCCAATGTCCCCTGGGGTCCAACTGCTGAAGAGCTGAAGGGGGACTTTAGATAAGGGATGGAAGGACAGGACACAGGGAATGGATTCCCACTGCCTGAGGGCAGGGATGGATGGGAGATTGGGGAGGAATTGTTCGTGTGAGGGTGGGGAGGGGCTGGCACAGGGTGCCCAGAGCAGCTGTGGCTGCCCCTGGATCCCTGGCAGTGATCTCTTCTCCCTTGGGACACGTGCTAGTACCAAGGTCAGTGCAGACACTCCATGGAGTGTGCCCCAGCCCATGTCCCATTTTTCAGTCCATGGAATCCAACCTTGCAACAGTCCAGGTCTGCAATGGATTGTCCAGCCCCAGCAGAGCTGCCCAGGGCGGTGGTGGACTCCCAATCCCTGGCAGTGCTCAAAACTCTGTGGCTGTGGCACTTGAGCCCATGGGTTAGTGGTGGCCATGGTGGTTGTGCTGGCTGATGGTTGGACTGGATGATTTTAAGGGCCTTTTCCAGCCTTAACCATTCCACAATTCCATGAAATCTTCTCCCCAGAGCGCAGGAGTTCTGTCAGGGTTGGCCCCAGCCGCAGTGGGCTGTTCCTTGCCTGTCCAAGGCTCCAGCTGGGGGTACCAGGATGAGCAGGATGTGACCCCTTCCCTCTGTCCCTGCAGGGCAGAGGCTGCCAACAGCGTCCTGCGGCGCTCAGCCGGCCGGGAGCGTGCCTATGTCCTGTCTGCAGCCAAGAAGAGCAACGGGTGAGAGTGCAGGGACTGGGAATGGGACAGGAGCAGGGAAAGGGTGCTGGGGGTGAAGGGAACCTCCCCAGGACAGCGACCAAGGACAGGCCACAATGATGCTCCAAGGGCTGCAATGATGCTCCAAGGGCTGCAGCTCCTGCCCTACAAGGAAAGAGCTGGGGGTGCTCACCTGGAGAAGGGAAGGCTCCAGGGAGAGCTGAGAGCCCCTGGCAGGGCCTAAAGGGGCTCCAGGAGAGCTGGAGAGGGACTGGGGACAAGGGATGGAGGGACAGGACACAGGGAATGGCTCCCACTGCCAGAGGGCAGGGCTGGATGGGAGATTGGGCAGGAATTGTTCCCTGGGAGGGTGGGCAGGCCCTGGCACAGGGTGCCCAGAGCAGCTGTGGCTGCCCCTGGATCCCTGGCAGTGCCCAAGGCCAGGCTGGACACTGGGGCTGGGAGCAGCCTGGGACAGTGGGAGGTGTCCCTGCCATGGCAGAGGGTGAGGCTGGAAAATCTTTAGGGTCCTTTATAACCGAAACCTTTCCATGATTCCATGGTATCTGCAGGTTTCTGGGAAACCAGAAACTGCAGAACTGGGAAATCCTCCAAGCATTCCTTATTGAGAGGGATGAAATTTCCAGAAAAGAAAAACCCTGGAAGTCCCATTTTCAGTCTCAGTCCTTCAGCTGCTCTCTGCAGTTTTGTTGTGTTATTTCATTGGGAATTTGCCCAGGTGGGATACCCCTGCTCGGGGCCAGCCCTGCCCAGAGGGGTGACAGGACCTTGCACACCTGGGACAAGGTGCTGGGGGGCTCTGCCCCTGCCCAGGAAACGTCTTTCCCTCCAATCCTTTAACTGCTCCTAAATCCTTCCTCCACAGGAGCCCAACACAGGAATTCCCACCCCTGTTTGCCAAGAGGTAGGTGCTGGACCTCAGGGAGCCCTGCTGGGATTGGGTGCATGTACCAGGCTGGGATAGCAGATCCCAGGAGTTTCTCAGCAGAGGAAGGACAGTTCCTTGAAAAAGGATGCTGGGGGTTGGATCCCACTGGTTTTTTTGGGAGAAACAGTGTTGGAAACACTGGGAATACAATCCTGATGGTGCTTTGTGTTATGGACAACCTGAAACTGGGGAGACACAGTCACAGCCCTCCTGTTTGCTGGGGAGCTGCTGCAGGCAGCCAGGAGAATGCTCCTCAGGCATCTCCCTCCCAGGGCTGTCAGTGGGACAGGGAAACGTGCCCAGGGCTCCCTCTGGAATCCAAGAAAAATCCCACTGACCTGAGTGCACTCTGCCCCTTGGGATGCTCAGCAGCAGTGCAGGGAGCAGGAATGACCTGCTCAGGAAACAGGGAAAACATGGCTAGGGGAAAACAGGGATACACTGCTTGGAAAGCTACAGAAGAGAGGAAATGATGTGACATTTGTCTCTTTCTCCCTGTGGAAAGAATTGAGATAGAAGAGGAGGAAGGGCAGCAGAGGAGGAGCTCAACCACGCCGGGTTCATCCAGGTTTGCTCCGGAAAGCAGCAGGTATTCCTTCCTCAGTGGGGGATGGCTGATTCCAGGCCTTTGCCAGCTTTGGGGATTTATCAGCTGTCCAAACACAGCCTGACATGGAGGGTTTGCAGAGGAGACCTTCCAGGAAACACTGGGGATAGGAACAGCTCCAGCTGGGCTAAATGGGAAAAATCAGATTCTAAACCCGAGTATTCCAGCAGAAAGGCAGATGTGAGTGCCAGCAGTGCCACAGGGCACAGGGACACTGCTCAGGGAGCAGCACAGGAGCTGTGGGCACAAAGCAGAGTTTGTGCTCCCATGGGAGAAGTGCCTAAAAATCACCTGGGTTAATGTTTTGTTAATTTGTTATTTTGCTCTTTTTTGTTTTTCCAGTGCTAATGGGCTAAGAAAAACCAGCCCTGGATCTTCCTGGGATGAGCCAAAGCCAGCAGCAGCCTCTCCCTCCAGGTAAGAGTTCCAGCACAGCCAGGATGGGTGGGACAGTTTGGGCTGAAGGTCAGAGACCTCTGTGGGCACAGCTCTGGGACAGGGGAGGAACCAAATCCATCTTTCCACGGGAAACCTTTCCTGGATGCAGACAGCTCTTAATAAAGGTTTTATGGCTGAAATCCATGTTTTGTCCTGCCAGGATCTGACAATATCCTGACAGAAGGGCTCAAAGACCAAAAGAGAAAATCCCAAATGTAGAATCCTGGAAGGTTTTGGGTTGGAAGGACTTTAAAGCCCATCCAGTCCCACCCCCTCTGGGCAGGGACACCTCCCACTGTCCCAGGTTGCTCCAAGCCAAGCCCCATCCAGCTGAACCCTTTCTTGCCAAACAGGTATAAGGGAATAATTTTCAGTTGTTTTCAATGTTTTTGACTGAATCCATGCCTGGAGTATAAAAAAGGTGGAATAGTTCTCACTGCAAACAGCACTTTGGCTTCTGCCCTTGTCCTGGTGCTTTTACTGGTGTGTCATTGCAGAAAGTGGAAATTCCTGGCAAAATCAGTGCTTTTAATTTAAAATTTGCTTCTGAGAAGATGACTTTGCCAGTGAATGGATTGAGAAGAGTGATGATTCACTCCCATTTTCTTCATTCCCATAAGGAGCACTCCAGTGCAGGGTAGATTTGCTGCAGTTGGAGCTGGTCTGACCAGGAATGACAATTTTGTCCTTTCTCCTCTGCTGCAGCCCCAAACCAGGCAGCAGGAGCCAAACATCCCCATCCCTGAGTGACACTCCAGGGAAAATCTCCACTTCTGCTGAAATCAGGTGAGTCTGAGGCCCTGCAGCAGCCTCAGGATCCCCTGAGGGCAGGATGGGGAATTGGGCTCTGCCTGGAGGGATTCCCTGGAGACACAAAATCCTCCAGGACACAGAACAGCAAACAGCACACAGGGAATTCCAGGGAAGGGGCAAAAGCATTGGGGAGGAAACATTCCCAGCTGGAAGCTGAGGGCCTCCCACAGTGTGAACATTGTCCAGCTCTGTGCTGGGCATCTGAATCCAAACCTGCAGCCCTTTCCATCAGCCAGGCTGATCATTTTCCCTTGGATTTTTATCCCCATCCTGTCCTGTTCGTAGCTCACTTCCAGCACCTTTCTGTGCAGTGCCTGTGCCTCTTCATCTCCCTCCCTCATTCCTGCTGTTTTCCCTGCAGGAATGGAGAGGACAGACAGGCCCTGAATGGGAAATTCTCCTTGGAAACGGTGTCCCAGCGTGGGAATGGGTAAGGAATGGGCAGGGGCTGCTCTGTGCTGCTGGACCAAGGCCTGACCCTGGGTTTGCTCTTGCTGTCCCCCAGCCCCGGGCTGGGCTGCACTCCAAGGGCAGCACCTGCTGGCAAAGCTGCACCTGCCAGAGATCTCCTTCCGCTCTTCCCTCCCTCCTCTGGGATTCTCCTCCCTGCCTCTCTCCCTGAGCACCCCACTCCCTGCATTTCACTTCATTTTGCTGCTCCCACTGCCATTCCCTGGAGCTGTCCCACCTCCCAGGGCTGTGCTGGTCCTTGCTGGCTGCTGCTGGTGGTGGTCCATGGTTCCATGATCCATGATCTGCAGCCAGGCCCCCTGGGCTCAGGAATGCAGCCCTGCTCATCCTGATGGACAGATTTAACCCCATTTTGTTGCCCCAGGGCAGGCTGTCAGCAGATTTTTCTTGGATGATACAGTACAAATGCTGACCAGTCCCATTTTCACTGGAATTTTCCTTTTTCCAGTGACAAAGCTGTGAAGGAAAAGCCTGAGAGGTTCCCATGGGATGAAGGGGCACCCAGAGCCAGTGAGGCTTCCACGAATGGAAGGTAGAGTGATTGTGGGATTCCTGACCTGGGCACTGCACAATCCATAAAATGCTGTTCTGGAGCTGGCTGGAATCTTGGGATGGATATTTACTGATGGAAGACCAGATTCCACCTGAGCTTTGTAGAACTGCTCTCTCCTGTATGAAATGCATGGGAAAGTCACTGTAGAACATTCCTCAAGTTGTGCCTCTCTTTTCCAGGTTTCCTGAGCCCACAGAAGCCAAAAATGGGTTTCACCTACCAGAGTAAGTGGAAAATTCCCCTTTTCTCCTTCATTTTAGAGTGAGGGGGTTTTCCTGACCTGGGACTGCCCTGTGGATGAGTTCTGGGAGCAGAGGTGGGTGGCCCTGATCCAGCAGCTCCAAAGGCCTGGGATCTTTCCTCACATGAGAATGAGTGGGTTGGATGTGGGGCTCAGCCCTTCAGGAAATTCCCAGAGCTAAGCAGGGGGAAGGCAGAGATGTTCCACTGGAGCCAGGAAAACCTCGTGGTGGATATTTTTTGCTTCTTGGTGTTCTCCTCTTGCTGATCTTCCTGCTGGGACCAACCCCCTTCTCTTACAGGTCCAGCTCTGGTTCCTGGGACAGAGCTGGGGATGCTCCAGGGAAGCTGCTCCATCCATCTGAGCCCTCCCAGGGTGACACCAGGTGTGGCCCTGCACAGCTCCTGGGGCTGCCACTCTCTGCTGCCACAGGGGGCTGGGCTGGGAATAAGCAACTTGTCCAGAGTAGAGCTGGGATTGGAATCCAAACTGGGCAACAAAGCAGCTGGGAAAGGAAAATCCTGCGTGGGGAAACAGTGAGAACAGCATCTTTCTGTTTGCTGTTATAGCACTTCTCCCAGAGAAGCAAGGGACACCTCCCAGAGGAATTTATTCCTGGAAAGAGTGGTCAGGCCTTGGCAGGGGCTGCTCGGGGAGGTTTGGAGTCCCCATCCCTGGAGGTGTCCAAGGAAGGCCTGGAGGTGGCACTCAGTGCTCTGTGCTGGGGACAAGGTGGGGATTGGGCACAGCTGGGACAAGATGATCCCAGCAGGGTTTTTCAGCCCCTGGGATTCTGGGAGCAGATCCAGCAGCTTTAGCTCTGCCTTTAGTGCCTCCATCCCACACAATCTGGGAGCCTTTGCTCTCCTGACAGTGCCAGGGGTGCAGAGTCAGGGAGGAATTGCTGCTGTTGGCAGCACTGATCTCCCTGCAGCTGCTTCCCTCCCTTGTCCATTATTTTGGGTTTCATTTTCATGTATTGGCCCCACAAAGGCCTTGAGGTGAGCAGATTTCAGGGCTGGGTTGGATGGGTCTTGGAGCACCCTGGGATAGTGGAAAGTGTCCCTGCCCATGGCAGGGGGTGGGACTGGATGAGCTTTAAGGTCCCAAACCTTTCCATGATTCCTGGATTCTATGAAATGAATTCAGCCCCCTGAGCTGAGCTGAGGAGGATCTCACAGCCTGGAGCTGGTGCTGGTGATGTAGGAATGTCTTCCCCAAGGTTACTCACATTGTGCTTTGTCTGAGTGCTCCATCCTGGGACAGGACAGGAAATTCCTGTACAGAGATGTGTGGGAATTGAATCCCAGTAACCACCTCAGTTCCACCACCAGCCTCTCCTCCTCTTGGTTAGGATGGAAAACGGGTTTTTCTGAGGGAAAATCAGTTCTCTGAGACAATTCTGTCCTGTTTCCTGGGCTGATACAAAGTGCAGTGTTGCTGTTCCATACAAATCCCCTGGAGACTTTTGGAAGCTCTAAATTCCCCATTTATTTTGCCAGGTCACCCTTGCAGGCTGATGTCCCTTTTTGTCCCACTGAGAGAACCCCTGTGCACATCGAGGACACAGAGTATTCCTTTAAAAGGTAAGAGTAGGGTGAATTTGGTGGGTGTAGGAATAACCCTGAGGATTAAGGGAAACCAGAATGGGCAGGCACAGAAAGAGGCTCCTTCTCCTGCTTTTTTTTTTTTTCCCAAGGATGGAGACAACTGAGGTTTAAATAAACCAAAAGCTTTGTGTTGTATCCACTTCCATCTCCTTTGAGACCAGCCAAATACTCCAGATTTTTCCTCCTCTTGTGTTCTCAGTGGGGTTCAGTCACTCCCTTTTAATTCCCTGATAAGCCAGGGATGCTGGAGCAGCAGCGTGGAGCTGGAAGCAGCTGGCACACAGGGACATGGACTGTCCTGGAGAAAAGCCCCAGGGCAGGCTGGCACGAGCCTGGCCTGGTGAGCAGAGCAGTGCCAGGGTCCAGGTGCCAGTTTTTAGGATTGGGCACAGCGCTGCTCTGATTTCCAGGTCTGTCGTGGGCTATGAGGAGAGGAGCAGCTCCACCAATCCTGAGGGCCCATCCCCCCAGCAGCCCTACTGGGATGAGACAAGGTGAGGACTGGGGGCACTGGGGTGTTTGGGGCCCGTGGTCTGGGGTGTTTGGGGCCCGTGGTCTGGGGTGTTTGGGGCCCGTGGTCTGGGGTGTTTGGGGCCCGTGGTCTGGGGTGTTTGGGGCCGGGGGTCTGGGGTGTTTGGGGTCCGTGGTCTGGGGTGTTTGGGGCTGGTGGTCTGGGGTGTTTGGGGCCAGTGGTCTGGGATGTTTGGAATGGCTCAGGCTAAACTGGCTCCTGCTCCCAGCCTGCTCCTCTCCAGGGAATGGGTGTCTGCCCATCCCAGCATGGATTTTCCCAATCCTGGATCTCTGCTTTAGGTTTCTGGACTCAGCCAGCCTCACTGAGAGGGGCCAAGGAGCTCCAGGCCATGACACCTCCCCAGAGCCCCCCAGGCTGAAGGATCCCACTGAGCCCAGCAGGGCTGGGTAAGGTTTGGGATATTCTCCCTGCCTTCTCCTGTGGGGTGTGGGGTCATTCCTTGGGCATCTTCCCACGTGCTGATAAATATCCTCCCAGGTTCTCCTTTTTATGAACCATGGAATTGTTAAGGTTGGAAAAGACCTCTCAGATTAAGTCCAAGCATCAGCCAGCACCATCACCATATTCAGCATTAACCCATGTCTTCAAGTGTCCCATCCATGCATTTCCTGAACATTTCCAGGGCTTGACAACACTTTCCATGAAGGATTTTTTCCCAATATCCAACCTAAACCTCCTCTAGTGCAACCTGGGGCCTTTTTGTGACTGATTCTGGTGCTGTTTCTACTGCATGAATCTTTTACCATGGGTTTATAGGAAAACCTGGGGGAAAAGATCTTCTTTAGCTGGAGCCATCAAACCCTGTCCAGCTGAACTGCCAGGAGTTGCTTCCTAGAGTTTAAATTTGGGAGCAGAGGGTCTCTAGGGAGAGACAATAAGCAATAAAATTTGGCCTTAGGCTCCATGGTAATGTTGGGTCTGGTTTTGAACCTCCCCAGTCAGGGTGGGTGTCCACATGGAAGGGCTTTATGGACTGATTTCCTTTCTTTTGTCCATGTTTTCTGCCTAAATTGGAAGAGTTGAGGCTCTTGGTTAAACTGGGCTCCCTCCCAGGTGTGTCAGTGAGAACACCTTGGAATCAGAGGGTGACCAGAGTGTTCCTCTCCCCAGGTCTGAGCTGCACTCCCAGGACACTGCTGGGAGGAAGGATAGGGACATGGGAATGTCATCCTGTGTGCAGAGTGAGGAAACCACTGCAAGAAGGCAAGAGGGATAATGGGACTGCTTTTCCTGGTGGGAGGGTGTGGGGAATTTGCTGCAGGGGGCTCTGGAGGAGGCACTAAAGGTGCCGTGGTTGGGGTCCTTCCTCTCAGCCTGTTTCTTAAAAGGTCTGAATTTTCCTTCTGCTTTTTTCACATCACTTTGGGTTATTTGAGGACTTGGATTAGTGCTGGGTGGTTGCATCTGATGATCTTAGAGGGCTTTTCCAACCTAAACAATTCCATGATTCCATGATTCTCTCTGGCACATTTCCATGCAGGGATGATGCACTTTTCTTTTTTTTCCCCTTCAAGCAGGAGATTCTCCAGGGGCTGCATCTCCATCCCACAGGAATTCTGTGCTCAGGGTGCTTCCACAGACCATAAAGGTCTCATGTCTTGGCAGGTCCAGCTCTGTCCCTGGAGGAAGCAGCATCCCAGCTCCAGAGATTCCACATGCAAATGAGTCTGAGCCACGCTGGGGCAGGTACGGAGCCAGGGCACCAGGACACCCCTCACACACCTCCAGTTCTTCCTGGCCTGTCCCAAGGCATCCAAATGCACATTTCCTGGCTTAGGGAATTCAGGAACCAATACAGGCTCTGCCAGTGCCACCTTTCACCCTGGAAGGAGCACAGCACTGCAGGGATCTCCCACAGGAATTGTTGCAGCTCAGCATCAGAAGGATCTGGAGCTGCTGGAGAGAGTCCAGAGGAGCCCACGGAGCTGCTCCGAGGCTTGGAGCTCCTCTGGAGCCAGGCTGGGAGAGCTGGGGGTGAGAAGAGGAGGATCCAGGCAGAGCTCAGAGCCCCTTCAAGAGCCTAAAGGGGCTCCAGGAGAGCTGGAGAGGGACTGGGGACAAGGGATGGAGGGACAGGACATAGGGAATGGCTCCCACTGCCAGAGGGCAGGGCTGGATGGGAGATTGGGCAGGAATTGTTCCCTGGCAGGGTGGGCAGGCCCTGGCACAGGGTGCCCAGAGCAGCTGTGGCTGCCCCTGGATCTCTGGCACTGCCCAGGGACAGGCTGGACATTGGGGCTGGAGCAGCCTGGGACAGTGGAAGGTGTCCCTGTCATGGCTGGGGTGAAATTGGGATGAACTTGGAGTTCCCTTCCAACCCAGTCCACTCTGGAATTCCCTGATCCTGTGAATCTATTAGCACCATGGTCTCCCAGTTCTCCCAGTTTCCTGGAGGAAGTGGCAGGATCCACCCTCAGCAGACCCTGAACACTCGTGTGAGACACTCAGGGCAAAGACCCCCCCTTGGCTTTATGGTCAAACTGGTTTTAATTCTTCAGCAGGTCTGACTTCAGCTCCCAGGAGAGTGTTCCCAGAGCCCATGAGCCCCAGCCTCCCGTGTCCCTGTTCCAGGAACGCCAATCCTTCGGAGGCTCCGTGCCCAGCCACAGGATCCCAGGCTATGTGGACAGCCAGGTGTTCAGCACCAGCAGGTGAGGATTTGGGGATGGGGGTTTGGGCATGAGGGGTTTGGGGGTGAAGGGTTTAGGGTGCAGAGACAGGGGAAGCTGCTGGCATGGGACACCTTCCACTGTCCCAGGCTGCTCCAAGCCCCATCCAGCCTGGCCTTGGACACTTCCAGGTATTGGGCAGCCACAGCTTCTCCAGGCAATCCGTTTGGGAATGCTTTGGCTTTGCTCAGGTTTTGGGTTTGGAGCCTTCTCTCTCTGTGGAGCATGGGGGAATGTATGATGGAATCATGGAGTCCTCACGGCTGGAAAAGGCCTCTGTGATCATCAGCTGTCACTCCAGGGCTGTCACACGGTCACCACCAGGCCACAGCCTCAAGTGCCACATCCACACATTTCCTGGACATTCCAGGGACGGGGATTCCACTGCTGTGCCAGAACCCCAGCAGTGACTGTGAGCCCAGTGTGGGCACTCCAGAGATTCCTGCTGCTGTGTGCTCAGGGCTTTGTGTCTCCTCCACAGACCCAGCCCAGATCCCAAAGGGAATGTTTATTCTGGGAGCAGCAGCCCCAGGAGCAGCTGGTATGACAGTGCCAGGGGGCACGGGGACTTCAGTCCTCCTGCAGGACGGTGAGTCCAGGGCTGGGATCCCAACTTCCCAGACCAAGGACCTTCCCACTGCCGCTCTCACTCAGTATCCAGGTGTGCTGATGCATTTGCCAATTCCCTGGATATGAGCAGGTGTTGGGTGTGCCATGGCTGTGGAGTGGGAGGGGTCAGTGCCAGCAGGGAGATTCCAGCCTAGATTCCCACCCCATGCGAGGATCCCTCAGGTGCCCAAACTCAGAGCTTGAGACTGTTCCACTTCCTCTCCCCAGCCACGACTCCCTTCCCAGAGATCCCACCATGTCCATGTCCCAGAGAAGCCACAGGGTGCCGTTCTACATGGACAGCTTAAACAGTAACAGCACCAGGTAAACAGGGAGGAACCAGGGCTCTGAGGGAAATTTTCCAGAAATTTATGCAATAGGAGCCAGCAGGCAAAGCCAAGTGCTGAGAGAGGGAGGATTGGTTTCCAGGGATTGGATGCATGATCCAGAGGCACAGACCAGCTCTCAAACCATTCCTAGCTAAAGCTGCCTAGCAGAGGGTCTGGGATACATCCAGAAAAATCTCTGGAGATTTTTCACTGTGTGGGAGGCCAAAAGAAAGGGCCAGGAGAATGGGAGCTGGTTCCTGGCCAGGAATTGGCCTTTGCTATAGGAAGACAGAGATGACAGCAAAGTTGAGAGGGTCACTGTCCCCAGAATGTCAATGGTTAAATGACAGAACTGCTCCCAGGACAAAGCTGTTGGAAGGGGCAGCAGGTATCCAGTATGGAATACCATTATCCTGGGCCCCCTGCAGTGCCTCCTGGCAGTGCCAGCCCATCCATGTGCAGCCACCACTGCAAGGCTGAGGGCTGGATCTGTAACAAGGAGTAGTTGTGGGGGTGAAGGGGAGACAGAAGATCCTTGGCTTAGCTCCAGGAAAGGTCAGCCTCATTCCAGGTCTCTTTCCTGAGCAGATGGACAGAGCTGTTTTCCATAGTTTTGTTGTATTCTTCCTTCAAATTGCTGACCTGGGGACAGTTCCATTGGCTTTGGGAATGTTCCATCTCCTGCAATTCCTCCTGTGCCCTTTCTCCCCCGGCTGCTCCCAGTCAGGCTCCCACTCACTCAGCCCACCCCTCACTGGAAGTTCTCATTGGATCTTTTGTCTCATGACCCTACAAGTGAGACTTCCCCAAATCCCTCCTTCAGGGAAGCAGTCCTGTCCTGTGACAGATGTAGAAGGGGAAAGGGATTGGTTTGCTCCATGATAAGGTCTGGCAAAGGGCTGTGCTGTCCATCTGCCCTCCCAGCAGTGGCAGTCATTGTCCTGGCTGCCAGTTTGGATCCTGCCATGGCTCACAGACTTTTCCCTCTCTCCACAGGCTCCTCTCTGGTTCCAGTGAGAGGCTCTGCAGCTCCCACCACAGCTCTGGGTACCAGCCTGACTCCAGCACTGCCGGGTAAACAACCAAGGGGGGCAAATCCCCTCCCTGCAGGATGGAGCCACCCTGCTTGGGGAGGAATTCCAGCGTTGGCACCTGGCTGGTGTCACCCACTGTGGCCAGCAGGGTCAGGGCAATGATTGTCCCCCTGTGCTGGGCACTGGTGAGGTCCCACATGGAATCCACGGGTCAGTTCTGGGTCCCTCAAGACATGGCAGACCCTGAGGGGCTGGAGCGTGTCCAGGGCAGGGAACGGAGCTGGGGAAGGGGCTGGAGCCCCAGGAGAGGCTGAGGGAGCTGGGAAAGGAGCTCAGTCTGGAGAAAAGGAGGCTCAGGGGGGACCTTGTGGCTCTGCACAACTCCCTGACAGGAGGGGACAGCCGGGGGAGTCGGGCTGTGCTGCAGGGAACAGGGACAGGAGGAGAGGGAACAGCCTCAGGCTGGGCCAGGGGAGGTTGAGGTTGGTGGTTGAAGTGTTCAGAAAATGTGTGGATGTGACACTTGGGAACAGTTTGTTGGTGACCATGGGGGTGGCACTAATTGATGGTTGGATTTGATGATGTTAAAGGTCTTTTTCAACATTAATGACTCAGTGATTCGTGATGCAGAAAGAGCCCGTGCTCAGTTTAAGGAAAAAAAAGAGGTTTCTTTCCTTAGCCATGACAGGGCTTAGTGTAAGAAGGAAGGATTAATCCCAGCTTTTAGGCAGCAGTGGAAATGCACCACATAATAAAGGCTGATTAGTTCCTGCCAGGGCAGCAGGCTGAGGGTGGGGGGCACAGGGCTCCCCTCAGCCTGCACGGAGCTCTGTACCAGGGTGGGGCATGGAATTCTGGAGCTGGGATTGGAGAAAGGCAGGGATATGCAAGCGAGGTAAAAACATCCCCAACCAAACAGCAGCAGTTTACACAGCGGCTGAGAGCACTGGAGATATTCCAGAGGCAGAACAGCCCCTGGAAGCAGCGCTGTGCCACAGGGCTCGGTGGTAATGGGGGGGCTGGGAGCTCTCTCCATGCCCATTGTGTGCCTAATCCTGACGGGAGCTGGGAAAGACTTATCCCTCAAACCCATAACTGGATGAAAGAGTTACATCATGCATCCCATTCTTTCCAATTAACTCGATTTGTTTTGGTGGGGTAATTAGAGGAGTTGTTATTTAGCAACAATGCTGGATATGCAGGATTTATTCCAGAACAACAGCATCCCGCTCCGAGCCTCTCCCGCACGCGTCCCGTGTCCGGGGGCACACACGGTCCCTGCCCGGCTCTCCCGAGCCCCAGCCGCTCTTTTCTCATGCAAATGCTTCCCGTTTTCCCAGGAGAGGGATCCTCTTTGTCAAGGAGTACGTGAACACCGGCGGCTTTGCAGCCTCGCCACGCTACGGCAGGTACGGAGTGTTGGGGACACCGTGTGTCACTGCCAGGTGTCACAGCCGGGTGTCACACACGCGTGCAGAGCCCAGCGCTGGGCTTTGCCACCTCACACATCCCACCAGGATGGAGCAGCTGGAGCTGATCAGCCCCGGGGGGGGATTGGGAAGGCAGGGTCTGCTCTGTGGGGTCCTGCTGTGGTGGTGACAGCAGGACCTGAGTCCCACTGCTCCCAGGGGACAGGGAAGCTCCTCCTGCAGTGGCTTGGCCTCTCAGGTGGATGAAGACACCACACTGAGAGTTTGGCACTGGGAGGCTGCACCCCACACCTGTAAACAAATGATTGGAATGCATGAGGAGAGTGTGGAGGATGAGGGCTCTCACTGGAAGAACTTAATTATATGAGTTTTAAAAAGTTAAATTGCTCCATTTTCAACCTTAAATCTTCAGTCCTTTACGTTCTGCTCAAGCGAAGCTGCTCCAGACTGGCCCCAGTGTGACAGGAGATTTTGGCCCCATGCACATCATCCTCACAGTGATGTGGCACCAGTTCACACCAGTTTGATGCTCCCTGCAGGCATTCTCCTCCCTCAGCGCTGTGCTGGCATCCCTGGGGGAGCTGATTACACTCTGTAAATCTCCAGCCTGTCCCAGAGCTCAGCAAAGCTGCTGTGAGCAGCCCAAGAGAAGCCGAATATCCAGGAAACTCAGGCAGAGAGGGAACACTCAGCTGGATGAGGGATGAAACCAGGGATGTGCTCCATGTCTTTTCCTGCATAACAGTGCAGGATTTGGAGTTTTAGCAGTGAAAAGCTGCTATTTGTAGGGGATAGATGTAAACATGAGGTGAGGCCAGGGGAGTTTTGCCTGGAGAGTCCTCTCTGGGAGTACTTAAAGGTTCCTCTTTGTGTCCTGGGAAGGCATTTTGAGGACCTTCTCCCCAAGGAACAGGTAGCCAGGATATTCCAAATCATTGAATTATGATTCCATCTGAGAATTTCTTCCCACATATCACTGCCAAGTGCTGATATTTCCCTCCTCTCTTTGGCAGTGGCAGCCTTGTGGATTTGAGTGACCTGGAGAGAAGCAGCTACCGCCACCACAGTTACCTGTCCAGTGCTCCCCTGCTCAGGTGGGACAGGGCAGGGCTGCCTTGGAGGGGTTCATCAAATTCTCAATCACAAATGATTTTAAGGGTTTGCTTTTTGAGGATACTGGGGTGTGTTTGGTGGGACAGCAGCACAATAAATGGAAATACAGTGCCCATGGCAGGGGGTGGAACTGGATGAGCTTCAAGGTCCCTTCCAACCCAAACCATTCCATGATTCCCCAGCTGTAGGATTCTGAGATCTGTCCTGCCCCACTGCTGTGGTCTCTGCACCCCTGGGACAGCACAGTCCCCCTGTTCTGTCACTCACACCATCACACGTGGGGACAGCAGTGCTGATGGCTGGGATAAACCCCTGGCACCAGTGCTGGACTGGAGCAGAGCATCACAGAGGAATCCACTGCCCTGTTCTTCCCAGGTCCAGCGAGCCCCTGTGCACTTACTGCAGCCGGGAGATCCGAGACTGCCCCAAGATCATCATAGAGCACCTCAACATCCACTGCCACGAGTACTGCTTCAGGGTAAGCCCCAGTGCCTGTGCTGCACAGAATGGCAGGGCTGGGAGCAGGGATCTTCCTGCAAATTCCATCCCCAGGCTTTCAGAGGGATATACATGGGGTGTGCCAAATCCTTACCTCACACTGGGACAGAAACAGTCAGGCAGGTGTCCCCAGAAGGTTTTCATGTCCTTGGACAAATGTAGAACAAAGAAAATTCTTTATTATTGGCAGCACCCTCAAAACACCCTCATGTCCTTGCCCCACTGTCCTTGGGGCAGACTTGCTGCTTTGTGGTCTGTGTGCTCTAGTGGAGGTGGCTGAATCCTCAAACCCTGCAGGGTTTCCAAGGAAAGTGTGTGCAGATGTGGGGAGGGTGGGAGGAGGAGGGATGGGCAGTGTGGGAGGAAGAGGCCTGCAGGGACATTTGGCTGTTATAGGAAAGTGCAGCCTCAAAGGTTGCATCCTCACCCCTTAATAAAATGATGCAGAGACCTCTGCCCCCTCCCTTCTGCTGTTCCTGCATGGGATTTTGGTCATTGTCCAACCTCCTTGTTTTCCCTTTGGCAGTGTGGAATTTGCCACAAAGCGATGGGAGAGCTCCTGGATAAAATATTCATCCACCGGGACATTGTCCACTGTGACAAGTGCTACGAGAAGCTCTTCTAGGTGGGTTTCCAGGGCCCCTTTCCAAAGCCATTCCCAGGGGGATGGCTGGGTGAGAGCTCAGAGTGCACTGGTGATGGGAATTTACCCTCACATTTCCAGGGTGTCCAGGATCTTTCTGGGGTGTTGGGTGGGAAGCAGTGACCTTGCTGCAGCATTAGCTTGGAACTCACTGGTGCTGTCCCGGGGGTGTTGGTTGGAGCCAGAATCTCAGTGACAAACGGGCTGTGGTGGCTTCCCGGGGGTGACAGGCAGAGGCTGGCTTGAGTGATGACAGAAATGCCCCTCAGAGGTGGACAGTCCTCACGGGAGGCAGCTAAAGGTTGCTCGCTGTGTCCTGGGCTGACCCCGTGCAGGGACTGCGGGCGGTTCAGAGCTGTGACATTCCCCTGACAGGGACACAGCTCCTTGGCAGCAGCTGCAGCCACTGCTTTACCTAAGGATCCTTCGAGGTGAAAACCTTTGGGAAGAGTAGAGTTGTACATTCCAACAGATCGACACGGGTGGGTTGGACACGGTTTGGTTTTGTCTGATTATCTGGAAGGAGCAGGAGGCGCCATGGCAGCGACCAGAGCTGCTGTGCTGGGGCTGGGAGACCTCGTGTGCTCCCGCTGCCTCCCGGCACGCAGGAGGAGGAGCAGGAACGGGGCTGCTGCCTCGCTGCTGCCCGTACCTGGTAATGGGATGTGACTGGTGATGTGACTCCCCGCACGCTCCCGGCTCCACCGACCTCGCACGCCGCATTCCCGGTGGGATCAGCCCGTGCTCAGCCGCTCTTTGTGTGCTTGCAGGGCCCTGCGGAGCTGGGAGTGCAGCCCGTGCCCGGCGGCACGTCTGGGAATACCGCAGCTCCCGACTGGCCGAGATTGCAGGATTCCCGCTCCCGCTTTCCTCGAGTTCTTTTCCCTCTCGCTGCCCCGTAGCCGTGGATGAGTTCAGCACCTGCTGGCTGATGCTGTGACCTGCACCAGACAAGTGACGGGAACGAGATAAGGCCGCCGAAGATAACATTTTCCAGAGGTGCCGAGCCCCTCAGCCTGGCTTTAGCTGCATGAACGTTCCGAGTGCTCCCGGAGCTGGCAGTCAGGCACAGCTCCTCGCGTTTATCCCAGCTAATTGCCACGAACCCCTCCTGATGATATTTGCATTTCTTTCCCTTGTGCAGCCAGGCTGTGGGAGCTGGCACACAGGCACTGGGAGCCTTAAACACTAAATTTGGATTCTTGGAAGGGTTTGAATTTAGTCCTTAGCGAAAGCCTATTTCTGCTTCTTTCACCCCCAAATTCAGCCTAGAAATAGCTTCTGCCTGACTTCCATTTGCTTTCCCCAGGATTCCAGGAACACTTGCAAACTGTATTCTAATTGTGTGTCAGCTTTAATTCCCCTTCCTGCCTCTTCCCTGAGGATGCTGCAGCAGCACTTGTGGCTGCTGCCTGTTCGGGGAGATAACAGTGTCCTTCCCCTGGCGTTTAGCTCGGGCTCTCAGGGCAGGTGTCTCGTGCCAGAGCAGGGGCATCTCAATTCCCCCTCCTGACAAAGAGCTCTGCTCAGCTGAAATCCCAATTTCCCCCCTCACCAGGGCTTTGCCCAGATCTCTCGTTGCTGTAGATTATTCACAGCCCTAATGTTCGCTAACAACATTGAACTTCCAGCAGATGCTGCACTCAGTAAAATCAGAATTATGTCATTTCAGCCCTTAACTCATAGCTAAGAGGTTGGGAATGCTGAATACTGAAACCTGAAAGTCAGGTGTCCTAAAAGTGTCCAGACTTACTGTTTCCTCATGGGAAGCATTAGGAATCATAGAACCATGGAATCCTAGAGTGCTTTGGGTTGGAAGGAGTTAAAGTTCATCTGTTTTTAAGTTCAGGGGCAGGGACACCTTCCATGAGCCCAGGTTGCTCCAAGCTCCGTCCAGCCTGGCCTTGGGCACTTCCAGGGATCCAGGGGCAGCCACAGCTGCTCTGGGCAACCAGGGCTTCCCCATCCTCACAGCCAAGAATTGATGAAAACCAAGCTTCTCCTAAAATCTTGTGATTACCTGGGGAAAAAGGAACCCTGATCCCTCATGTGATGTTTTTGCTTGTGTTTGAGAGCAGCTGAGGGAGCTGGGAAAGGGGCTCAGCCTGAAGAAACGGAGGCTCAGGAGGGACCTTCTGGCTCCACGTAACTCCCTGACAGGAGGGGTTTTTCCCCCTTAAAGACATGTATCACCCAAAAGGAACCTGCAGCTATTATAAAAATGTTATGCTTTATAATTTCTATTGGCCTGAGCTTTGAAGAATTGCTGACCTACTCCCCACGCATAAAAAGAAATGAATTATTCAAAGAGGTGAATCTTCCTGGTATTTGTGGAGAAGGGTCACCTGCACACAGATTTTTCTTACATGATGGATGAGGTCATGCCTTTTCTTTCACAAAAAGATCTTATTCCTCTTGGGATTCTGCTGCTTGTGGGGACAAATCTTGACCAGGTTATTTCACATGAAATCAAATCAATAAATATATATATAAAGGATATGAAATGTGCTGGTGGTGACTGAGCAGCGGTGGAGGCAAACCCATCCTGGCACTGCAGCTCCCATGGTGGCACAGGGAACTCTGCTTTTGGAAATCTCTTCTTCTGCACAGACCAAACCTTCCCAGACCATCTGAAAATTACCAACAGAGTGACAAAGTTAACACTAGCCCAGCTGACACCAGGACAAACCTTGGCCAGTGTCAGTGCTGGATGTGGCGTTCAGGTCAACTGGTACAAAAACGACATTCTGCTCACAGCACGGCCTTGGTGACTGCCAAACTGCCAGACTTCTTATCAGGAGGTGCCAGAGACTGTGTGTGGGTCAAACATGCCCATTTGGGAGGAAGATGTCAAAGAATGGTGCTGGTTTTATTGTTGCCTGATAAAACTGTCCTGAAGAGACGTTACATTCACCAAAGCTTTGGGAGATCCCAGCTAAGTTGTATTGTGTGTGTTTTCCTGGATCACATGCACAGGGAGAGACCCTTTCCCCCTTCACTCATCTCTTCCCTACTCAGCCCTCTTCACCTCATTTGCCCCTCTTCCTCTCTCCCTTCCCCTTTTCCCTCATTTCCTCACCTTTTTTCCTCCTTCCCTTTCTTCCCCCTCACTCTTATACCCCCTCACTCACCCCCCTTCTGCCATCATTTACCCCTTTCCCTCTCACTCCCTTTTCCCCATTCACCTTTTCCCCCATTTAAACCTTTTCCTGCCACTCCCCCGTTTCCCCCCATTGAACCTCACTCCCCTCATTCATCACTTTTCCTCCTCACTCACCTCCTTCCCACCATCACTCCTTCATTTTCCCCTCATTCATCCCCTTTTTCCTCCTCTCACCCCTTTCCCCCTCTTACCTCCTTTCCTCCCTCACCTGCTCCATTTCCCTCTAATTCCCTCTTTTCTCCCCCACCCATTCCAATCCCCTCTTAACT
>VWYP01005109.1:34316-69202 GCA_013400435.1 Pycnonotus jocosus | reverse complement strand
AGTCCCCCTGCCCACCTTTCCCAGCCCCTCAGCTCTCAGAGCCGTCACAGCCCCGCCGGCTCCCCAAGCCCCCCGGCCCTGGCAGCCCCGGGGGGAGGGGACGGTTCCCGTCCGTCAGACACCCGGATGTGTGCTCGGAGAACTCCGATGATTGTCTCCGACCCGCTCACGGCTGCCGCCTTTTTGCCTTCTTCCAAACGTGTTTTATTTGTCCCCCCCGCCCCTTACACAATGAAATTAACTTTCGCAGGTTTGTGTCTCTTCCCCCGCATGTCTTTGCTGGGGTGGTTTGTTTTGTTTTTTTTTTTGGTAGTTTTTAGACTTAGCGGTTGTGGGGAAAGACTGAACGCTTTTCAGCTGCTCTTCCCCCTCAACGTGTGTTTTTTCCTCACGTGAGGTTTTTTCCAGCTCTTCACCCTTAGAAAGGAACCGATTTTTTGGATGACCCATCTCCTTAATTCCGCTCCTTGAGCCAGTGTTTTGCTTGGACAGTGGAACTCCTAGAGCTCCCCAGTGGTGCATCCTCAGAGTTCCCGAGCTTTAAGATATCTCTGGATACCACTGTTCCCTTCCTCGGAGATCTCTTTGGAAATCACACTGTGCCCTTCCCCGAGAGAATCCCGTGGGTTTGTAGGAGTGGGAATCCATGTCAGGAGTTTTTTGAAGCTGGCACATGGGTGGGAATGGGATTGCTGTGTAACTCCACACTAAATTTCCTTTCCCCAAGGCAAAGTGCCTTCAGCAGTGCTGCTCACAGGCATGGATTTGGAACATGGGTGGAAAGTGTGCTCTGTTCACTCACAGCTCTTCCTAAGTGCTGTTTGTATTTTTTTATTAACTCAAGTGGAAGTTGAAAATTTACATCTTGCAGGTAGAGGACCAAAATAATAAAAAAACTCAGGTAAAAAAAACCCCAACAAAACAAAATGTATTTTTAAAGAAATTTAAAAATATTGCTGTTACAAGTGCCTAAATAATAGAGAGATGCTGAGGTACCTATGGGGGTGTCTGTTTGTAACCTTGCTTTGTGTGACACTGAGTTTTTGTGGTTTCCTCTGTGCACTGGCACTTAAAAAATGACATTGCAGGCAGCAAAGGGAGGGGAAGAGCATCCACAGCCACAAAATGTCAGGGTTTGATTGCAGTTATAACAAGTGCATCAGGTTTTAAACTTTGAATTGGCTGTGTTGACTCACTCCCTCTTCTCTGTCTGCCTTCCTTCTGCTAAACAGAGAGGATTTCTGACTTTTAACCCATTTTACTGCTCTATAGACCGTTAATTAAGGGATTTTCGGTATTAGGGGTTTTCAGTGAAGAGTCAGTTTGGAAATGAATGTGCCCAATGGAACTGAAAACTCACATAAATCTAGTGGAGGGAAAAGGCAGTGTTTGCTCATGTAAAACTAGTGTGAAATGCACTTTATGATTTTTTTGACTTAGTGGAATATGTAATCTTAAACTGAGGGGTTTTGTTGTTTTTTGCTGTTTGCACTCCTCTCTTTTCAGGTGTAACAGGAAAATACATTCTTTAAGCTTATTTTCGTGTACCACAGTAACTGCACTTCCTGTTGTTACTTTGGTATAAAGTGATATAGAAATTTTTCCAAGTTTTTTCTGCTTTTCCAGGATAAACCTGGTAATGAACAAAGGATGTTTTCACCATTTTCTTGACACTGTTGTTGTCTGACGTCAGCACCTTGTTAATGATGTTTCCTGACTTTGCTCCATCAGTGCTTTTCTCAAGAATTTTGTTGGTAAACAGATGGAAATGAGACTATTGTGGGGGATTAAATCAGCTTCCTTTTACTAAACTCAGTGGTAACAGAACAGGTGCACATCCTTGCAGTTCAAAAAGTGGAATTTGTGGGCTTTGCAACGTTCAACTCTAATTTCAGTCATTCTTTTTGTGTTTGAATGAAATTCAGACACCTTCCACCTCAACGTAATTAGCCGATGCTTATAAAAGCCAGAATTTTCCGTGTCTTAATTCCATTTGCCTAAAATTGTGTCTGTTTGCTGTGTTTCCATGCCTTGCAGAGGGCCGGGGTGTCCTGGAGGATGGTGGTGCCTGGGAATGCCCCGCTGATCCAGCAGGACCCCGCCCTGGAGCCGGCCCTGGGCAGAGACGCCCCGCAGCACTCGGCCATGGGCCCGGGCACGGAGCCCCCCGAGGACGTGGGCCCTGAGGTGAGGAAGCTGCGGGAGCTGGTCAGGAGGCTGGAGCTGGACAATCAGCACGCCAGGAGCAGGAGCAGCAGGACCCTGCTGGGGACAAACGTGCCAGGGGACATCTGTGCCGGGGTGGATAACCACGAGCCCGGCCTCAATGGGATGGAGATCAACAACAGCATCAACGCCATCAGCGAGCAGCAGGAATTCCAGCTGATGGCGGATCTGCACAGCCAGCTGAGCAAAATGAGGCAGGAGGAAGGAGAGAACAACTTCAAAAGAGCCCTGGATGCCCCAGTGCAATACAGCTGCAACAGTGCCGCCCAGGAGGTGTCTCCCAATGGGGAGCAGAGCCACAGCAACGGCCGGTGTCCCTCACCTGTGGATACAAGTGACAGCTCCGAGCTCCTGGGCAGCCTGCTCATGGCAGGGATCCGTGCCCCAGCTGGAATCCATGAACAGAATCCCAGTGAAAAGGGTGCAGATCTAGAGGGGCTCCCGAGTCACGCAGATCTGGATGAAGTCAAAGTGTTAGAACTGGAAAATTGCCCCGAAGAGGAGGATTGCTGGTAGGTATCCCCAGACCTGGGGGAGAGGGATGTGCTGTGGCTAGGTGAGCAATTCCTTTAAAGCTATAAACTGATTTCTGTACAGGACTTGGATTTTTAGCAGCAAGAATGCAGTTCTCATTAATGACTGTTCTTATTTTAAATCCATGTGCCAGACCATTATTTTTTAAAAAATAAGTTTACCTGTAAGTGCTGTTTCTCCTCCTTCCTTCCAGCCACTGCTGCAGCTTCCTTTCCCTCTAAGCTTAGTTATATATAGCACATGCAGATGAATGAATAATGGAGCTTTTCAACCTTGTATACAACTGTCAAATACCATATTGAAATAAGAATTTTGTCGGTAAGAATCCGTAGACCATCTGGAATTTGTGGCTTGTGCTAGGACCTGAGGAGGCAAACCATTCCCAGCTCCTGAAGGCTGTTTCTTTCCAGTTAAGCACCTCTTTTGTTCAGAGACATGAACTGAACCAGATCAATGATGTAATCCTTAACTGACCCGACTCTCTGGGACTCTCCCCTCCGCCACCAGCCTTGTTTAGAACTTGTTTTATAAATCAACAGATTAACAACATTTGGGAGGGCGAGGGAAATGTAAGGTTTGAGGCTGATTCTGTCTCCTGCAACAACTGGGACTTGAGATTTTACCTGGAGTTGTTAATTTATAAGACTTGGGAGAAAAAGCCTCAGGGCTCTGCAAATTGGGTTTCAAATTTGTGTAGCCAGATTAATCTGGCAGCAAGGACAGGGCTGCTGAGCACAAACCAAACCTTCAGCTCCAAACATTCATTAGCTGTTATAAGGGAAGGTAAAGTTTTTGTTAATGGAGTGGAGCTCAATGAGGTCATGGCATCAGCTCCAGCCTGAATTTGAGGTTATATTTAAAACATAATTTTTTTTCTTTGTAAGTGTGCTTTTAAAACCCAAATACTGGTTCTAATTTGAACACTGGAACTCTTCAATATACCTAGACAGCATTTTGAGCAGATTTCTTATAAATAAATAAGGGAATATATTTAACAGCTTGTGGAAGACTGGCTTTATTATTTCCCTTGTAATGGAAGCAGCCAGGTTTATATTCTCATTTATAGAGCCTGTGGCAGGGGAGAGTCTTCAAATTCTGTTGAGTCTCAGAGGCTGAGATTGACCCAGGCAGGGGATGCTGCCTGGTGAAATCAGGATTCTGTGCCCTGTTCTTTAACCTTTCCTTCAGTTGGTGGCTGCTAATGCCCTCCTTCCCTGGGTACCCTTCACTCTGCACTTTGTAGCATCCTTGTTGGTTTGTTTCCTCTGCTTTCTTGCCATCTTTGGCTGGAGCAGGGTAACCTGTGACAAAGAGGCCCCTGAGGAGCTGGATAAGGGTGGTGATCCAGAGCACTTGTGCAAGTGCTGCTTCCATAAATTATCTTTGATTGTGCTGCATCACCTCCATCTGTTCTCTTTTCCTTTTGTCAAACAAACCTGCTGAAACAGGAAACTGCTTTTAGTGGTGGCTTCTTGTTCTGGAGCTTGTTCTGAAAGTAGGGAATGGATCCTGTGTACAATCAATAGTGCCTGTGCTTATTGCCAAACATCCCCAGCTGTCTCCATAAACAATCCCACATGCAGCCCCTGCAGGTGTTTGTGCTTTCCCACAGCAAAAACCAGAGAACTGCTGGGAGGGGAGGGAGGGTTTTCTTAAACAAAAACCCCAACAAATGCCCCTTAATTCTCTGTGAATTCAGGATCAGCTCTAACAAGGTGGCTTTGCTGATGGGAATTTGTTGCTGCCTGCATTGAGCAAATCCAAAGGGAATAGCTGAGTGTGTTGTGTATTTGCAATCCTTTTTAAAATATTGTACATCCTTCCTCCCTGGAAGAAGGATGGAGTGGTCAGAGCATTTCTTGCTGTTCTCTGCAGGTGCAGGTGGAGTCTCAATCCCTGCACTGTGTTGAAATTATTCTCTTCATTCAGCTGGAACTTGCAGAAGTTTCTGTACCACTGCCCTGGTTCAGCAGCTCTGAGGTTGTGTTTGCAGTGACTGAGCTCTGTGAAACCCGAGGCAGTGCCCACTCCCAGCTGCTGTAACTCTGCCCTGGGCTGCCTGGCCTCTGACTGCTCCCTCAGCTCCCTTTCTCAAATAGCTGCTCAAAATTGTAAATATCCTGGACACCAATGCCATGGAACTGGGCTCTGGCACTGAGGAGCTCAGTGATGCTCACCCTGGACTCCAGCACAAGGGCAGCTCCTGAGCTCTTTTGGGAAGGCTTTTATCCAAATTCCCTCTTACCAGGGAACAAACCAGGTCTGCTGCTGCTAGCATTACATGGGTTGTGTTCCTCAGTGTTTGTCATTCTAGGGTTTTTCCATGGGGTGAGGAGAAGAAGGAATCCCTGGCACTCAGGTGAATCCCTGAGTTGCTCTCATTTCCAAAAGTCTCTCTCTCTACTGAAACTGGGTCATGCTGTCTTCACCTCAGTGTTGTGTTGTCTCCTTGCCTGAATCCGTGCTCAGCACAGCAAGTGGGGTGCCCGTGAGTTGGTGTTTGTAGGGAGCAGGAGCATGGGTTGCTCTCAGGAATTACAGTGTACGAGTTTCCTGGGAATGAGATTTTTAAGCCTCAGCTCTGTGTCCAGCAACCTTCTATATTCATGATTAAGACTTAATTCAATGTACTGGAGGAAATCATTGCTGCTTGTACCATCAGAGATAGGGAGTGAAATTGTGGAGAAGTTCCACCAAGTGAGGATACGATGCTGCACAAAATCCAGGAATTCTCCCAGTGCAGCACCGTGTGCCTCTAACTTGGGGGAGAACTTTACTTACAGACTGTCTCTGTGTAATCCATTTATACCCTTCACAGGCTGTATTGTAGTTTCCCTGTGATCTCTCCTTGTGACAGGATGCTGCTGACAGGATCTGCACGACTTAGAAACAGCAGTTTGCAAGGTCTTGTTTTCTCAGTCATTTTATGAAGTATTTTTACCCCTGTTGCATGCAATAGTGCACAAGTCACTTCTCCAAACCTGTCCTGACTGACTGGTTTGAGGGGAGCACGGGTGACACTGCCCTGCTGGGACAGTCCCTGGGTACAGGAGCTGCTGCAGGACCCCAGAGCAGCTCTGTGGGAGCGTCACCAGCCCCCTGTCCCTGCAGAGCTGAGAGGCAGCCCCTGCCTGTGCTGACACGGTGAGCAGAGCTCAGCCTGTGAGGGGGAATTGCTTCTGATGGCAGAGCCTGCGAGTGGCTGAGCCCTTGGGAAGTGCTCCAGGCGTGGCTCCTGTTCCTTACATTTCTGTAAAATGAGGGAAATGGCTCGGTGTCAGTGCCAGAGAGGTGGGGAACAGCCTGGTCCTGCTGCTGCAGGAGTGCTGCAGGTGCTGTGAGCGCACAGCACCACTCTGGGGCTGGACTGCAGGTGCTGGGATCACTGTAGGGGCTGGTGGCTGGGTCAGGAGATTAATTTAATGTGAGCTTTAGTGCTGCTCTGACTTGGGGACTGATTTTTGGTGGTTTATTCAGCAGGATTAGTCCCTAAATAGACATGAAAAAGTGTCTTTGCAGTGTCAGTTTTTCTTCTCTTTGCAATTTCTTAGGAATAAAGCTGAGACCTCTCCTTGGGCTAACAGCAGAATGTTTTTGTGTGGAGTGTTCTCCACAGAGTGTTTCTCATTTTTTCCTTTTATGTTTTTGTCATTTCAGAACCTGGATAATACTGTTTCACTGTGGCTTTCTACCCCAGTCTTGTCTGTGTTAGTATTTCTGTTCAGCAGGAGTGTTTAGATTTGAATTAGCATAGAACAACCAGAGTACTAAATCTGAACAGTCAGCTCTCTGAAGTCTGATATGTAAAGGAAAGGAAAATGAATGTATTGCCTGTTTGAAATCCATGCTTTGGAGAGGAATTCAGCTGCCTTTTAGCACTTAGCATAAACCTGAATCATTCTAAACACTTTCAGCTACTTGAGGTCTCCTTCTCCTTGCTCTGTTGTATATAACTCAAAGATCTGAAAATCAGTGCAGTGTTTGCCATTTTTGGAGCTGCTGCAGACACTGGTGCCAAGTGCTTTGGAAGATGGATAATAACCCAAGCTGTCTTCAGAAATGGGCTTTGCTTTACGCTCAGTTTAATTTCCTAATGCACTGGTTCTAGAGCCTTCAGCAGCCTGAATTCTGCTCTTATGATTTATAGATTTCTGCTGCAAATACTCTGCATGAGCAGGATCTAAAGTTCTCATGTTTGCACTCTTAGAACTGCTCTGATCTCTTATTCAGTTGTGAGGATGCTTTTTCTCAGTGCATTGTGCAAGTTGAGAAAGTTGTTGTGTTTCCTGCATTCTTGGGGTTTGGTTTTTTTAAAACAGGAATTTCTAAATCCAACAATAGTGGCCATTAACTCCTGTAACTCTGTGACATTGATTCCTTCAGGGAAATAGTATCTCTGGAATATTCCTTGGTTTTAGTGCACTGGATTATGTCAGAATAAAGTGCAGAGAGTATCACAAATTCATTTGTGAATGGCTGCAACTTAATGGAAGAAAAATCCTTGTGGCACTGGGTCCTTAGCAGAGATGTTTGTCACAAAGTGCTCTGTTTTACAGGGTAAACACAAACATTAGTAGGCAGAAACTAAAAATATTGTATTGTCAAAGGGTTTCCTCTCAGAAGCTGAAGAAAATCTCATTCATATTTAATAATTCATACAACAAACCCCCAATACATTAAACTGGGAATATTTGCCCAAATGTTTACTTTGTGCATTTTGTATGAGGCCTTGTAAGTATCTAAATAACCGATTTTAATTTGCAATTTGACAAAAGAAAACATTCAGAGACATTTAGAGAGAACACCCAAACTGCTGAGCTGGAGGAACAAACTGCAGGGTAAGGCTTGTTCCTGAGCAGGGCTTTGTTCAGCCCTGCCTGACTCTGGGCTGGCTCCTGTTTTTCCAGTGCTGCTGGGATTCAGTTCACCTGGAAAATCAAACAGCCTCAGAGGCTGAAAGGACCAGAAAGAAAAATTTTGAGTGTTTTTAAACAAAGCCAAGAGTTTTTAGCTTTTCACACCCCACTTTTTCCAAGGTAAGGCTGTTTTAGCTCCCTGGATGTGAGGCTGGGTTAAGTCAGCCTTTGGTGGGTGCCATGGTCACTGGACTTTTCTGAGCTTAGGAGAAGGTGACTTCTGGCTCTTAATATATCCAGAGAAATATTCACATTGACATATTTGAGGAGCTGGTGTTTTCAGTTTAGTGCTGTGCCAGCACCTTTGGAGAAGTCAGGGTGCTGTGCCCTTCCCAGAGCTCCTGCAGAAGGAAAATGGGAACCCTGGTGCTGTGAAATAAAACCAGAATTCCTTTTTTGTTATTATTTTTTAGTAAGTTGCCTGTCAGTGCTCTGAGGAATTGAGCTGTGTTCACTTAACTGGGTTTGGGGAAATTGTGAGAGCTTCTCCTGCCAATGGACTTACAGCATAAAAAAATCAGAGTCAGAATCCAGAGGACTCCACAGCTCTGCTCCCTGTGGGAATGGCTCTGCCAAGCAAACAAGGATTGCCATCCTCAGCAGGGTGAGGAGCATGGGAAGAGCTGGGCAGAACAACTGCTGGAGCAGGGCAGGATTCTCTCCCTTAACCTGGAATACGTGCAGAGCAGCCTGCCCTGCCCTGAGGAGGCTGTTGGCCTCTTTTTTGTGTGATGGTTTTACTGCTCCTTTTGTGGTCTGAACTGTACAATAAATCCAGGGAGAGGGAGCACTTTGTTTCCTGGGTTTGATTGGATTTGAGTGCTGGTAATGCTCATTTATCCGTGCAGAAATGCAGCAAGATTTGCTGGGGGTCTGCCCTGAGAGGTACCTTTGGAGAGTCAGGAATATTTACAGTTGTTCCTCAGCATTTATTTTGTCAGTAACAAATTAGCCTTTGGATTTTTTCTTTTTTTATTTGCATGTGGATTTGTGTGGGAAAAAGCTTCTGTGTGAGTTATGACTAAAGAGGCTGAGTCTATTCCCTGAAAAAGATGGTTCTGGCCAGAGGCAGGGCTGGGAAGTCAGGAGAGGTGTTCAGGAGGCAGAAAATAGGGAGTGATGTCCTTCTCCAGGTAACAAACCTGCAGCATTTTGGGAGCTGCTGCGTGCAGAGATGCTCCATCTCACAGCCCCCAAGTGTGGGGTGTTGCTTTCTGCATTCCATGTTATCCCTGCCTGGATCCAGGGCAGGAGCCAGGGCAGTAGGTCAGGCAGACCTGGACAATATTTTAAATATCCCAGGTGTTTCTGTTCTGTCTTGGCCAGGTGTTGGTGGCAGCTGAGAGTCCCACAGTGTTCCTGCATATTTGAAACCTGGATTTTCAGGAATGAGTGGGATAATGACTGACATTCCTGCTGATCTACAGCAGTTTTGTTGTAGAACTCAGTATTTTATGGGTTGGATGTGAGCTGGCTGTGAGAGAATGAGTAAGTGGAGCAGAAAGGCTCCTTGCTGCAGGAGTGGCAGAAGTTGGGAGAGAGAGGAGGAGGGAACTGAAGCACAGGCAGACATCCCTTGAAATCTTACCTCCACCCTCATGGTCACTTCATGCTCAGTACTGGATTTTGGCCTGATGAAGGTGAAATCCTCTGGATACATCAGGGAGGCCAGCTTTGGGAACACCACAGATGCTCAGGTGTGGCTGTAGATGTTTGCTGGTGACCAGGAGGGTTCTTTGTCACCTGGGAGCAGTTCCTGAGGTGAAGGAGCACCAGGAGAGGAAGGTGCTGGTGGGAAGGCAGCAGTTGTGTGATTGTGTGCATGGAGGAGCTGCTGCTGGGGATTTGCTGGTGCAGAGGGAGCAGCTGAAGGCTGTGCCAGCAGCTCATCAGAGCCTGGGGAGATGGGGGGAGCCTCAGAGCCAAACCCGATGTCCACAAATCACAGAATCCCGGAAGGATTTGAGCTGGGAGGGACCTTAAAGACCATCAGGTTCCAGATCTAGGCCGAGGTCTCACTGCCATCTGCACCAGGATGTTCCAAGTGATGTGCAAGAATTAAAACCAGTTTCACTTTTGCATGTACAAAGGACTGATTTTTCTTTCCCCTTACAAGTTTTGAATGGGTTGCTGAACAGCAGAAACATTAGAAAATAGGGAAGTGCTTTTTGCTTTTAAACATACAAATGTGGGATGTGTAAACAAAATACTCGAGTTGCTTTTATAGCAAAGACTCTTCCAGCTTTCTTGAAGACCTTTCTTCAGTGGAATGTTCTGCTTTGGAAATCTTGTGAAGATGCTGCTTTACACCCAATCCCTTGTAAATAACCCAGGAGTTTAAGATGATTAAATCTGTCTATCCATAAGGCTAATCCTGGGTATCCAGGCAAAGCAATGGAGGTGTCAGAGATGTGGCAGACACTGAAGCTGGAGGAGAATTTATCTGATCTTACAGGGAAGATGAGGCACAGCCGTGCTTCCTGCCTGTCTGGGAATGTCTTTATCCTGCAGTGAAGGGGTTTATCCCTGGAATCTGGGAATGCACCTTTGGGTGTCTCAGAGCTGCTGTGAGGACACAGCTGTGCTGCAGTGCTGGACAGGTGAACCATTCAGAGGGTTTGAAACAAAACCTACAGCTCCTGGAAGGAAATCACCCTGCAGCTCGAGTTAGGAGCACCTCACTCCCTCACTGTCTCTGGGGGTGGGTTTTTTGGAAGAGGGGAGTGGGGGAGAAACAGATGAGTGTTCCAACAGCTTCATTTCCAGCAGTGTTGCAACAGCCCAGGCTGGCACCTTGCCTTGCAGAGCCTGTGGTTTCTCTGTGAAGCCATTGATTTTTCCTGTTGTGGCAGTAAATTTTATTTCTTAGTCATAATATCCGATTTAAACTTGAATTTTGTAGTATGAGTAACTGTTGGTTCCTGATGGCTGCACTCTAGCAAATGCCACTTTGGTAGCTGTATGCTTTGAATTAACTAGCATTTCTTCCTGTCTCCTTTGAATCCTTGCAAAGGCTCTATGTGTCTCCAAGGAAATCCATGGATGAGAAAACAGCCTCTCCTCTGAAATGGTGCCGGCAGGTGCTGGACAATCCCAGCCCCGAGATTGAGGCTGCCTGCAGAACCCTCATCAACAGACTGGACCAAGGTAGGGCAGCTGCAGCCTCTGCTGCTCTGGGCTCCCTTGCAAATCTCATTCCAAGCAGGAAAATCGAGCTTAGTGTTGTCAGGCTCTTGAATTTTTAAGTTTTGTCAATATTTAAACATTTTAAAATGTAAGAAATGTGTAGAGGAAGAAATGTGCTGCTGGGGAGTGGGGATAGAACCATGGAAAACTGTTCTTGCAGCTTCTTTCTGGAGAACTCCTGGTGCTGAGTGTTCATAGTGGTGATTATTCCTCCTCTGGATATCCTGCTGGATCTTGCCAGCTGCTCTTGCCTGGGTGAAAAAATTGTCTGCTGCTCAAAGCTTACAACAGTGAAATATTAAACTTGAAGAAATGGTGTCACTTGGAAACCAGGTTTTTCTTCCAGTTTATCATCCTCTAAAAGCACTTCCTGGTGGCTCTGGGCTGTGTTAATCCTGAGGGGAAATCCCTGATTTCATCTGCCTGAAGTGGAAACCTGGGAATGCTGTGTGCAGTGGGGACATCTCTGATCACAGGCAGTGCTCTGGGGCTTGGCTTTGGAGCTTTGCTTTTCCACTGGGGCTCTCAGTGATGGGAGAGCTCTCAGAACAGATGCAGTTCACAGCACAAAAATGAGTTTATTCTGCTCCTACCTCTGTCCTGTATCACCTGCAGTGCACCTGGTGCAGATCCTGCCTGTGTCAGTTCAAATGCCCCCCAGGTTTGTGTAAATCAGGCTGGACACTGAGGGGTTGGAAAGGAATCAGTAATTATTTTTTACCTTCTCTAGAGTCCCTCTCATCCAGCTCTCCTGGTCAGGATTTGCTGCAGCTGCAGGTTTATTGCAGAGATGTGCTGCAGTCTCCTCTGTCCAGCTGGACTCAGGAACCTCCAGACACAAAAGCTGTGTTTGAAAAAGGGACACTTCTGAGAGAATCAATGTTTGGAAGCTCAGGGATAGGCCTGAGCTGCTGGAATCCAACCCCAGCTGGGTCCCCACGTTGGTGTCTGAGGGTTTGTGGTGCCTGCCTTTGTCTCCATGGGGATGCAAGAATTCTGATTGCAGTTGAACCAGCAATTTGAGCCCTGTGGTTTGGAGTCTGAGGTCACTGCTTTGGGGGTTGGCCTGGGTTTTTTTAGTTTTCATTCTAGCAGTGTTTGGCACTGCTTGAGATTTCAGGCTTCTTTTGAGTTTAACCTTGACATTCCTGATTGCAGATAACTGAATAGACCTTGAGAACAAACTTCATTTGCTTTCATAAATCATCTGTGCTTAGAAATTTGAATGAAATCTATTTGATTAGCTCTTTTCTCTCTTGAATGTGTCAGGCTTCAGTTGTACTTAATCTGACCTGGTAATATTTGTGGGAGAAATAAAAAAAAGAAAACTTAATATGGTGAATCTTCATGATTTTCTTAGCTGATACTCTCACAGTAGGGAGAACTGAGTTCTGTGGGCAGTTCAGCAGCCCCTTGACCATCTCCAGTTCATGGTGTGAATAATTTCCTCAGTGTTGTAGCTGCTCATTTCCACCCCCAGTAAGGATGGGGGCACTTGGTTTTGCCACCTGCCTTATTTTGGTTCATTTATGAACATGTGAGTGTGTGTGAGCTGAAGGAATTTAATTCAAAGAGTTGCTTTTATATTGGATTGGCATTGTTGCTATGGTCTAATACTGTCTTGGTTCCATCATAAAAATTCAGAATAACACACATGTAAAATAAAGTTCAGTGAGTTCTCTAAAATGAGGGCGTGTAGAAGTATACCAAGAAGATATTGATGGAAATAGTCATCTGGGAAGCCCAGTACTGGAACTTTGTGAAATATATGGCTTCTTTAAAGCCAAGCTTGTCAGGAGTTACTCTTGGAATTCTTCAGAAGGGACAAAACCAGTTAAAGGACACGAGCAGGGGACTGGGTGCTCCCTGCAGCGTGGCACTGGTACCACCAAGTACCTCTGCTGCATAATTTAATCCTGTTTGATACCTCTGTGTCTTGTTCTTGATCTTGCTCTCCGTTTCCGAAATAATTTGCTAACCTTTGTGGCTTTTTTGTATTTTTCCTTCTAGCCAGTAGATGGAAAAACCTGTATTGCAGCCCCCTGGCATCTCCCAGCGCACATAACCTGAATTCCGAGGCAGGCTCCTGTAGCAATGCACTAAACTCTCCTGGGCACCTCAAATCGACTAACAAAGCACTACTAACCTGTGGCAGCTCAGGTATGGCATGGCACTGCACCACTGGGCTCTTTAAAATGCAAGGAGGGTTAGAGATGGGCACAGGGAAAAGTTCTCCTGGTATTTTCCCCTTTTCATTTGCTCCCTTCCTCACCCAGGTTTTGTTTCTGTGGGAGAAAACCTCCTTGCATTCTAAATGTCCTGTAGTTATTTCTTGGTTTGGGTTTCTTCACTTCCCTCTCTATATGTATTTATAAATTGTACTAATTTTAAGTGGCTTAAAATAGAAAACAGCTGTTGGGGCAAAAATATATTGCTCTTGAATAATGTTTTAGATTGTAGATGTGATCTTTATAAAGTTACTTGGATTCAGTTTTCTGGGGAAGGTTTCTGTTGGGAACATTGATTAATGCAGGGAACAGAAAGCTGCCAAATTCTCCAGGGTAAAGCCTTCAATTGCCTAAGTGGGCAGCTAAAACAAAATACCAAAAGTTTTCCTTCAGCCTTGATTGTGTGCAGAGGAAGATTCCCTACCTGAGAGGCAGCTCAGCCACAACTCTTGTTACAGCCTGATAATGAAGCTCCTCCAAAATGCTTTGGCCTGCAGCCTCCCTGTGCCTGAGGAGCCAGGAACACCCTTCCAGGAGCTGCATTTGTTATCTTTGCTGCAGTTCCTGCTCTTCCTAGCACAAAGGCTTTGCCTCTTGGCTCTGTTATCAAAGGACTCTTCTTTGTTTGTTTGTTTTGTGTGGAAATTGCTAAACCCTACTTTGCATGTTTCAAAACACAAAGCATGTTTAACAGTCTCTGCCTCCAAACTTGATGTTAAATGAACTTTTTTCCTCTCTAAAAAAAGAGAAAGGGTTGCCTGTGGCTGTTTTCACAGGTGCAGGTTTGTTTTTGAGGTCCAATTTTCTGCTATAAATAGAAATTAACACTTATCTCTGTTTTGCAAACAAAAGGATGCACGTAGGACTGAGGATTTTTGCCAGCTGAGTTCTGCAGGGAAACATCTCTAAGGCAATTCCTTGTTTTTTGTAGGAGGTTGGGGGGCAATCCAGGTGTCTGAGCACCTTTTCACCCAGAAACAGCTCCTGATGAGTAAAACCAAAGTGTCCCTGGCTTCTGGAAGGTTCACTGTGCCCATGTGCTGGGTGGAAGGGCAGGGCCAGGACAGGCTCTGTCCTTTCAGAGTTTGATGAGTTCACTTCGTCTCAGGTGCCTCTTCCCTGTGCCTTGTTGCAAGTGCTAACACAAGTTTCAAGTTTCCTGTCAAGCTGACCCAAATCTGATTTTATTTTCAAGAAAAAACAGTTTTCCCACCCTTCAAATGGAAAATGTTTAACAGTGACTTCCCTTGAAAACCCCTTTGACAAAAGCCAGGTGTGGTTTCTGTTTGAAAACCATCATCAGCTCAGCTTTACTGATGGAAGAAGGAGCAGGTTTTTCCCCCCTCCTTGGCTATTTTTAACTAGACCTGCAATCTGAAATGCAACAGCCAAACTAAACAAAGTTGGATTGGAAGTTCTGCCTTTTAGGAAGCTGGTCTCAAGGTCCAGCTGGATTTTTAATCAGTATTGAAGGTGTTGTTAATTACAGCAGGAAACCTGTGGATCTTCATTACACCACATCCTACAGGTGCAAGCCCTGCTCAGGATGGATTTATTTCAACTCAAAGTCTTTTCCTGACACCAAGAGGAAAGAAATGGGATTTTATTGTGGAATATCTTGACTTGGAATGTGCATTTGTGCAGCATACACCCAGATGAACCTTTAAGGTACAGCCACACTTCTGTCACTGTATTGCTTAAGCATCCTGAAGCTCACAGTTTTCCTGCCATGTTCTGAGAAGATTTGAAGGCAGGGCACCTCCTGAATACTCAACAGTGATGATAAAATAAATCATTTCCCAGCAAAACTGAGCAGTCCTTTCAAACTGTGATCAAACCCAGCCAGGCTGGAAAAGCAGCAGGTTCCCAACATTATTTTTTCAGCCAGCTTGGAAGAGAATTATCTGCTGACATGGAAAACACAGGTGTGAAGTTCAGGTGTAAAATGAATTTCTTACATTGGCACTGACCAAGCTGCTTCCTGCCAGTCAGCCTCACATTCCTTGTTTGAAAAGCACCTGAAAAGCTGCAGGTTAAAAACTGAGCGTTGGAATTTCTACATTCTTACTTCTCACAGCTGGAGCTGAAGATCCCAGCTGCACTGCTGAATTCCTGGGATAGATCCCTGCTGCTCCTGGTGGGTTTGTGAGGGTCTGACTGGGTTTGTGTCCTTCTCTCCCAGGGTACCTGAGCATGCACTCGGCCCTGAGCTCTCAATCCTCGGTGGACAGCGAGCTGAGCACCTCAGATGATTCCATCTCCATGGGCTACAAACTGCAGGACCTCACTGATGTCCAGGTCATGGCACGGCTGCAGGAGGAGAGTAAGTTCTGTTTGTTTGTGTGTTTGTTTGGGGGGTTGGGGTTTTGGTGGGGGTTTATTTGCTTTGGTTTTGTTGGGGTTTTTTTTAAGTTGCTTATATATTGTCAGGCAGGAAAACTTGAATAAAGGCATAGGTTTGTGAGAAGCTGTAGATAACCCAGGTGCCACCCAAGGCAGGTGGGTTTTCATGGGAAGCAGACTTTAAATCTTTGTTTCCACTTTTCAAATGCTCGTGGGTGCAGAATGAATTAAACTAAAAGATTTAACCTGTAAATGAGACTCTCATACCTGTAAATTAGACTACTATACCTGCTTAACCTGCTGGAGCTTGATGGCAGTGTCCACAGTCTGAGGTGGGACTGGGGAGCCCTGCAGGTCCTCTGAATCTTAATTGTTCTGTAAATAACCAGTGCTGTAATGAATCAGCGCCGATGCGGGTGATGCTGTTCCAGCTGATGGATTTCAGGGAGGACAGGTGTTCACCTGACTCTCCATCCAGTGTGAAACAAATCTCTACCGAAGCATTGCTTTGGAATTTGGGCTGTGTTGGGATTGGCGCTGCCCGTGTCCCCCGTGTCCCCAGGCCTGCGGCAGGACTGCGCCTCCAGCTCCGCCTCCGTGTCCCGGCGCAGCTCCAGCGCCTCCCTGCACTCGCTGCGCCGCGGCACCTACAGCGACCAGGAGTTCGACACCTACAGCCTGGAGGACGAGGATGACTGCGACTGCTCGCTGTCCTTGCGCAGCGCCCACCGCTACTCGCCGTCCCCGCTGAGCTCCCCGCGCTGCCAGTCGCCCTCGTCGGGCGCGGAGCTGGGCAGGGCCGCGGGGTCCCGGCTGCGCGCCCCGCGCAGGGCGGTGCAGAGCCCCATGCAGGAGCGCCTCAAGTACGCCAACAGCGAAGGTGAGGGCCGGGCTGAGCCAGGGGTGGGGGTTCTGGCACACGCGGATTCTCCTGCAGGGCACCGGGCTGGGGGCACAGGGCCTGGAGTGCTGCTGGGCAGAGAGAGAGCTGGTGGTGCCAGGTGTGAGCCAGCACGTGCCCAGAGGAGCAAGGGACATGGGCTGGATTGAGAACAGGGTGGCCACAGGAGCAGGGCAGGGATTGTCCCCTGTGCTGAGCACACCTTGAGTGCTGTGTCCAGTTTTGAGCCCCTCACTACAAAAAAGACATTGAAGGGGTGGAGTGTGGCCAGAAAAGGGAAAGGGGCTGGAGCACTAGGAATGGCTGAGGGAGGTCCAGTTGTTCAGTCTGGAGAAGAGCAGGCTCAGAGGACACCTTACTGCTCTCTCCAACTCCTGACAGGAGGGTGCAGCCAGCTGGGGGTTGGTCTCTCGAGTGAAAGGACAAGAGGAAATGCCTCAAGTTGCACCAGGTGAGGTCCAGGTTAGGTGTTAGAAACAATTGTTTCTCTACAGAAGTGGTCAGGCCTTGGAATGAGTTGCCCAGGGCAGTGATTGGAGTCACCATCTTGGGGTGTGGCTTAGGGGTGATCATGGTGGTGCTGGGTTGATGGGATGNGGAAATGCCTCAAGTTGCACCAGGTGAGGTCCAGGTTAGGTGTTAGAAACAATTGTTTCTCTACAGAAGTGGTCAGGCCTTGGAATGAGTTGCCCAGGGCAGTGATTGAAGTCACCATCTCGGGGTGTGGCTTAGGGGTGATCACGGTGGTGCTGGGTTGATGGGATGATCTTGAAGGTCTCTTCCAAGCTCTGTATCCTGTGATTCAACATTGCTGCTGTTTACTGGAAGCTGAGAACTAGGTACAGACTGCTCTGCTTTTACATGGATGGGTTTTTGCAGAGAGCCTTAGAGCTGTGTTTTCTTTCAGAGGAGCTGAGGCACAGCATGCCCAACCTGGCCCGCAGCAGCCTGCGCGCGCTTGAGGCCGTGCGGAGCAGCCGCAGCCTGGAGTCCGACCTGCAGGTGCCCAGCAGCCGCATCCCCAGGACTCAGCAGCGGTCAGCAGGTCAGTGCCACACCTCCCACACACCTCCATTCGCTCCTGTCTTTAGCCAGCCCTCAGAGGTGCTGTTGTGTCCCCTGCAGGTCTGACTCCCAGCAAGCTCAGGTATTCGTCGGGGGCCGCGCAGTCCCCGCTCACGGGGCGCCAGCCCGGGAAGGCGGCCTCAGGAGCCAACTCCCTGCTGCCCGGCAGGCAGGTGGGGAAGCCCTGCAGCTACACGGCTCCCGTCCCCCCCGTTCGCAAGCCACAGCTCCACACGAGCTCTCCCAGCAGCAGTTGCACTTCCAGAAGCACCACCATGGTCACTGTGGCCAAAGCCTCTGCCCTGAAAGCACGGCCGGCTGTGGGAGGCGTGGCCGTGCCCAAGGGAAAGGCAACGCCACCATCCAGGAGGTGAGTGGGGCTCCAAAGCTCTTTGGTGTTGCAGTAACTTCATGCAGCAGGGTGAAAGCAGAGGATAAGGAGTGCTGTCCCAACACTTAAGTTTTTTTGTTCTTGTTGCTGGTTTTTAAATAGCTATTACACTACAATTCAGACTTTCATGATTGAGGGAAGTTAAATTGATGTAATTCTGGTATGACTGATACCAAACTAATAAGCAACCAGTGCTTGTTGATCTTTAATGTCCCATTGGAGCATTACATTGAAATGTATCTACTTACTTTAAAAACATGAAAAGTGAATTTTCAATCTCCTAATATATATCAGTATTCTACATACCTGATTATTTTTCATGTGTTCAGTTATGTTTCCATGGAAGAATATTTCTCTTGGACTCAGTCATGAGCTGAAGTCACAACAGTGTTAATTTGGCAGATATCAGTGCTTAAGCACCCAGTAACAGCCACTGAATTTCCTTAAAGTGCCTCAAATTGGTGTTGCTGGTGCTCAGGGTGTGACAGCAGCACTTCACCCACGGCAGGGGGATGTTGGTAACCAAACCTGTGTCCACTACAGGGCTTTTCCTGGAGCTGTCCCTGACATGTTGTTTTGTCCCCCCCAGGTTCCTCCAGGCAGCACAGACCCTCCAGGCCCCCGAGGACGACTCCTGGAAGGATGGGTGCTACTGACACCCCAGAACACCTCTGTGGAGCAGATCCCAGCTGGCTGGGCATGACCTCACTGGGAAAGGCCCCGAGCCCCTGTCCCTGCCTAGTGCTGTACATATCTCTCATTCCTGTGCTCTCCACACCACCCACCTCCCTCTGCTCTGCCGGGGCTGGGACACACAGCTCCCGCCCTGCACTGAAACCTGAGTCTTCCCAGGAAGACTGGAAAAGCCTTATTTCATCCACACCCCAGCTGCAGCCCTGGGAAGGGTCTGCTCCCATCCCCTCCCAGGGGTGCTGCACAGCTGGGGTGTCCTCTCTGTGCCAGAAGCAGCTGAGCTGGTGCTGTGGCAGAGCTCGTGGAGAGTAGAAATAGTGACATAGGTGTTAGATTTGAGACTTTTTAAACCCAACCTGATGTACTCTAATATTTGTCTGGAATTCAACGTGGTTTGGTTTGTTGGGTTTTTTGGTTTTTTTTTTTACTTCTGTATAGAATGTATTTCTGCTACTTTTTATTGTTTGGTCTAGAGTTGCAGCAGGTTTTTATAACTGTAGAACACTGAGCTGTTGTATCCAGGTGTCAGCACAGGTCACAAGGAGCAGTACACAATATTTGTGTGGGGTGTGAACAGGCAGGGACAGGGATGCCACTTAAAAACTGCTGGGCACCAGCACCTTCTTACCTCAGCTGAGCAAGTTCAACACCACTTAAGAGTAAACTTTTTTAAAATCACCTTCCCTCACAGCTTTGTCTTGAAGTGTTGGAGCTCTCAGCTGGTTCCCAACTGCCCTGACTTTTGTAGAAGTTTTCTACTGTCTCTTAAAGATTCTGTTCCAGTGCCCTTTTCTTCAGCAAGTGCTGGATGCTACAAATACAGTCTTAGTCCAGGAAATATGCACTGATAGCAATGTTCTCCCTGCCATCAATGTGACTTTGATAGTGTAGTTTAATAAAATGTTATGGTGCTGAAATAGATCTGCTTTATTCCAGCAGTGAGTTTTGTGCCACGAACGAGGCTTCTCCTGACAGAAAAGATCCCTGCAAGGATAAACAGGGCTCCAGTAAAGTCTGGTAGGATGTAAGGAGCAAGATTTACCTTTAATTCCTCAGAGATCAGAAGGACAAGGTGCGTGTTAGTAAATCAGAAATCCACAGCAGTCAGTGTGTGCCATTTCTGAAACATCCTCACGTGGCCTGAGCAGAACCAAAGCCAGGAAGCAGCGCAGGGGAAGTCCCTGCACTGCAGAGATCCCTTGTGACCCAGGGAAAGAGGAAGAGACAGTTGTGCCCACAGTGCTGTGAGGGGCCAGGAGTGTTCCTGTGCCACCACCCAGCCCCTCCCAGGCCAGGGCTGCCACCAGCAGCACTCACAGGGCAGAGAAGGGGCCCAGGAGGCTCAGCTGGAGCTGCTGCTCCATCCCTGGCTGTCACCCTCTCCCCTCCCCAGGTGACAAAATGGAGTTTAGAGAGGCTTCTTCCACCTTGACAAAGCTCAGTGGGGTCCCAGCACTGCTCTGTTAATTGTCTCCCCTCTCACAGAACATTCTTTTCTGAGTCCTCTCCCTGCTGACACAGCTGGACCCTGCTCACACTGATCTTCCCAGAGCAGTGAAAGGTAAAAGAGCAGCAACATCTGTCTGGATTTCTCTGTTACTGCAGGGTGCTCCTGTTGCCTTTGCTGTATTCCGAAGGGGATTTTCCAGGCACTGCCTTTCTCTGCCCCTGAGTCAAGAGCTGCTGCTCTTTCGTGGACATTTAGCAGTAGGTAAAGAACAGAAACTTCCTGAAGGAGTCAGATGTTAACTGTTGAAGGCCACATCCCAGTTCAAGCCTCTCAGGCAGGGGTGATTGTTTCTATTTTGTCCAGCCTGGCTGTAGAGATGCAGAGCTGGATGCAGCTCCAGGCTGAGCAGAGCAGCAGGAAGGTGCTGAGGTTGGATTCTGCTGGGATTCCCAGGCTTTTCCAGTACAAACCTGATGCTGACAGGCACTTGGGAGAGGCTGTCCCACTTCAGGAGGGAGCACAGCACAGCTTTGTCAGAACTACAACACTTGGGAGCTGTTAATTTAATTTTAACCTTTCATTTTTCTGAGCTGTTCTCACACCAAGTGATCTCCCTTCAGCTCCCAATATTCTCTATCATCCCAAGCCCTGACTGATACCATTAAAATGCAGCTTTGCCCCAAACTGAGAGAACAGTCAGCAACTCCCAACAGTTTCTCCAAATTCCAGAGGAAATCCAACTCCCTCATCCCAAAGCACGAGCCTGCTTCTAAAAACTCCCCCTGCATCAGCACAGAGCATTCCCAAGGTAGATCTTCCACAAAACCACAGAACTCTGCTTTCTGTACAGGAATTTAATTGAAATCAAGGTAATGGTTTTTTACACTAATGCCTCAGTGCATCCTTGAGAAGGAAAGATTTTCTTTAAAAATTATTTTTACATAAGACAAGAAATCATCCAAATGAACATGGTAACAGCACGATCCCTAAAACATGCACAGCTGGACCTGGGGCTGCAGGAGCAGGAGCTGCTGGGAGGGGGCTCCAAGCTTTACATTCAGAACAGAAAGAGAAGCAGGTGCCAGTGGCCACTGGCACTTCGTGGATATCAAGATCCAATCACCCTTGGTCAAACTTCAGCCCAGCAGAAGACAAATCCAAAGGAACTGTTTCTAGGAGAACTCTGGGCCCTGCTGGGAAGCTCCATGGTTCAGTGCCACACGGGAAGGAGCAGCACAGCCACGTCCCCACCCTGCCAGTGTCACCAGGACCTCATGGCACCAACTTCATGCTCCAGCTCAGGCACCAGAAGCCTTCCCCTCCATCCCTCGACTTTCCTGGGCCAGAAGCAGATTCCTTCTCCCCTGAAGGGTGTTTCCATTTTCTCCTTGGGAAAGGAGCCCATCAGCTCCAGGACAGGAGTGCCCCCAGCCCTTGCCCAGCCTCAGCAGCTCCAGCCCCTCAGCCAGGCCTGGCCTGGGATGGAGATGTGCAGCTGGCACAGAAACAGCGCCCCTGAGCCCGCATTTGGTTACCAGCCTTGGGTTTGGTTTGAAATCCTCCCAGAGGAGAACATTCATCCTCTGGCAGAGCCTTTCTCCCTCAGACCGTGGAGAAAGTCACCAGCCACCAACTCCAACCCTTCTCTGTCCTCCAGTTCCAGTGCACACCTGCCAGGAGAAGCACAAGCAGCAGCTCCCTGACACCTTAGCAAGCCAGATTGGCCCCAAATTCATCATAGCCAGTGCCAGAATTATATTCATTGCAGTCCACCCTCCAAAGAAGAGCAGGAGAAATCATCTGTGAGAAAGCAGATCCTGAACCGTGTGCAACCGTCCCCTCTGCTGTGTCTGTTCAGCCACCAGCCCAAGGGGAGATGAGGAAGAAGTGAGGATGAAGAGGCAGCCATTGCACTCATTGAGGTGACCCCCACACCCTCCTGCCTGCAGGATCACTGCAGGAACAGGGAGATGTCCCCAGCAGCAGCACCTCCACCTGAGAGTGCACAAAGCCCAGACCCCATTTATTCCTGCCAGGGTGTCACTGTGACCTCCCCGTGGTACAGCACTGGAGCCACCAGATGTGACCAGATGTGCAGGACAGGTGCTCTGGGAACCCAAACCCACCTGTCCCCATTAGTTTGGCTCAGCCCACCCTGAACCTCCTCTGTGGGACAGCTCCATCCCAGGAGGGACAGCTGCAGCCACTCCTGTCCCCACCCAGGGGAAGCCACACGGACACAGGGCCAGCATGCACAGAGCCCTCTGGAGAGGTGGCATTGGGACAGCAAAAGGAACACAAAAATCCTTTCAAGTAATTAACCCAGCCCACTCTTGAGGCCACAGCTGTGGGAGCAGCGACCGGCTGGGTCTGTCTGGGGGGGTAAGGCAAAAAGTCTGAAGTCCTGGAGGGGTGGGAGATGGAAGGTGGCAGTGGTGACAGGCAGGAGTCACTCTGGAGGTTCCTTCTTCACACTCTGCCTCATCTCCTTGGTGAGCAGCTCCAGCTCCAGTTACTTCTGCACACAGCTGGGCCAGGCCAGCCCGCCACACACGGCTGACAGGATGATGTACAGGATCACCTGCGCAGGGAAAACGGGAATGCCACAGGGAATTAGGGATTCCCAGCAGTCACTGACTGCCACAGCACACACCTGGAAACCCCAGATGGTCAAAACCTTGAAGAACCTTTCTAACACTCTCCTGTCCCTCCACAGCCCTGCTGGGGGTGACAAAGCGCTTCCTGTCCTGACCCTGCAGTTGCTCCATCTGCAGTCTTTACAGCTGGAGGGGAACTGTCACACCAAAAAAAGCCACTTCAGTGTCACAGAAGATCTCACCAGGACTGAGAGCTAAAAAGCCACCCCAGCTCAAGCAGGACACCTCAGCTGCTCCTGGTGCAAGCAGGGGCAGCTCTTGGACACGGTGCTCCCATGTCCTCTCTGAGAGTCACAAAGGTTGGAAAAGACTTCCATGATCATGGAGTCCATCAAATCTCCCCACGTCCACTAAACCATGTCACAAAGGGCCACATCCACTCATTTTCTGAACAGCTCCATGGTGACCCCAGCACTGTCCTGGGCTGTCAGGGAAGGAAGTTTCCTTAATCCAACCTGAACCCCCCTGATGCAACCTGAGCCCATTTCCCCACTTGCCTGGGAGAAGAGGCCAATCCCCCCCTCATCACAACCTTCCAGGTCCCTGTAGAGCCACAAGGTCCCCCCTGAGCCTCCCCTTCCGAGCCACTCCCTGCAGCAGAGACTGTCCAGGCCCTTCACCCTCTCCTCACACAAACCCACCAGGAGACTCCTTGCCCTGGTTCTGCCCTCCCAGGCAGAGCTGGGCACACACAGATGCCAGGACAGCCACAGGGGTTTGGTGTTTCCAGGGTTCCAGCCTGGCACAGCAGCTCCAGGCTCCACACTTACAATAGACACGATGATGATGACAATGGTGAGCTTGAGGTTCTTCATACACATGGCTCGGGCAAGGTTCCTGCTGGTGGTTTTGAAAGTGACTGACTGCAAGAGAAAACAAGAAAAATCCCAGGATGAATTGGGTTGGAAGGGAACTAAAGTCCACCCAGTGCCACTCCTGCCATGGCAGGGACACCTTCCACTATCCCAGGGTGTTCCAGGCCCTGTCCAGCCTGGCCTTGGACACTGCCAGGGATCCAGGGGCAGCCAGAGCTTCTCTTAGTAAGCTGTTATGGTTGGTTATGGATGGTTGTGCCATCCCAAGAGTCCTCTCTGTACCCTGCCCTTACACATTCAAAACAGGGTTGGGCACCAAATGACCCCTAACACGCCCAGGCTGGGTCAGTGCAGCCATTCCCCACAGAGCTCAGGCAGGATGCACCTGCCCCTGCAAGCAGCCATTCCAGCAGCTCCTTCCACTGGGCAGTGCCAGCTTTTCCTACAAACCACCCTCCATGAGGCTGCAGCAGCAGGAACCACATCCCTGGGAGCTGCAGCTCTGCCTTGGAGCCCATTCCCAAGGCGGGGAACACCAGTCCTGGATCTCCCTCCTGGGCTGTGGGACATTCCCACTGAAGGATATTCCATCCCTTCATTGCCCTGAGCCTTCCAAAAGCCAGCACTCCCTGGGGCAGCTCCTCCATGAGCTCAGCCCAGCTGCTGCAGGAATTCCAGTCCCTTTCCCTAAAGCTTTACCTGAGCTTTCAGCCCTGCCACCACCTGAGGATGGGGGAAGGTTTGAACACCAGGGAAGGGAGCTCCTGGTGCCCTTGCTGCCCCTCCAAAGCAGGAGGGCTCTGGGACAGCTCAGGGATGTTTGGATCCCCACAGCCCCACACAGGAGCTCCTGGCACTCTCCCAGCCTGAGGATTGGATGCCACAGGAGCTGGGCACCAAGCCAGCATGCTGCAGAGGAGGATGCTGAGCCAGGGCCAGGGATTCCCAAAGGAAAGACAAAAAGCTTCCAGAGTGCACAGCACTTTGCTAGATAACTGTGCTTTATAATTACATTAATTTGGGTTTTTTTTAGTCTTCACTTCCTCAGAAATACTCCAAGAAGCTCCAGAGTCTTTAAAGATTATATAGATGCAACAACTCAGCTTTTTTAATTTTAAATCAGCCACACTTTCCCTGCTGGTATCAGAACAGCTCCACAGATGCACATTTTCCAGTTTATTTGCATCCAGCTGCCTTCAGCCCAGGCTGCCAGGGAAGTGTAAGCTGTGATTTTCTCTCTCCTATCACTGCAGATAACGAGAGGGTTTTCCCCACCTCGGGCACCAGGGATGAGGACAGGGATGTGTCACCCTTGGCTGGCAGTGGCACAGGGAGCAGGGGGAGCTGGATCCTTCCCAAACTGGGATCCAGCTGCGAAACAGCTTGAAGGAGGGGAAGGATTCCCTGCAGGTCTTGATTCTTCTGTGTCCCTTTAAGTGTCTTGAGGTGCTGTCCCCACCTCCCTGCTCCCAGGTGCAGTAACACAAGTTCTCCCCTTCCAGGATTTCCCCACACTCACCGAATCCACGAGATTCTCTGTTTTATCAATCAGCAGCTCCAGCTTCTCTCCTCTTTGTGCCACAAGATCTGGAGAGAGACAAAAATCCAGCCCTGAAGGTGAAATCCCAGGGCAAAAGTAGCTCCCAGCAGCTCCTTAGCTCCAAGGCCAAGCCACAAGCTCCTGGCTGCAGCTTCCAGCCTTCCTGGGATAACCAGGGACAGAGGGAACAGCCTCACATCACACAGGCTGCATTTTGAGACTGAATTCTGGACAATTCCAGATCTCACACCCTCTATTTTGAATGGTCAGACCTGGCAACACCCAAACCCAAAAGAAAAGCAGCTGCAGAGAGCATTTCCCAAGGGAAGCAGTACCTATGTTCCGGACCATGATCCCTTTGAGTTCATCGATCTGGGCTTGTGTCTCTGCCACCTGGTCTGGGCCCTTGCTCTCTGAGTGGTATTTCTGCAACAGAGAACAGGCAGGGAAAACAGGACCCTCAAAAACCAGGATCCAGTGAAAACAGGAGCCTCAAGAAGCCAACAGATTGGGAATGCCACACCAGATGTAGAAGGTTGCCGGTCTGAGTGGCCTGACTGCTCTTCCCAAAGGAATGGAGCAGCCAGGAGCCATCCCGTGTCCTGGAGCCATCCCCTGTCACCTCGTGGGTACAGCTGAGCCCTCAGCTGCCAGGGATCTGCTGCCAGCCCGTCTGGTGTGTTATCCTGAGCACCATTCCTGTCATCCCTCCCCCTCCAATAACTTCACAAGTGACAGGGATTTCTGCCAGCCTGTTCCCCCCAGTCTGGGCATCCCAGGGATCCCTTGGTGACTGCACAGCTCAGTGTGGGTGAGAGCAGCACAAACCAATTCCAGGTTAAAGGAGCCTGAGTGTTGGCAGAATCCAAGGCCCAGTCAGCATCAGGGAACGGAGCTCTGCTATTCCTGCATGGATTTTACATCACTGTTTGCATCAGGACAGCTCTGCTCCATAACCACCCACGTGGCTGCTTAAATCCTGATTTCCTTCTAGTTAAAGAGTTCAATTTCTGACAGCACAGGGTGCCAGAGTCTGACAGTGCCACCCCCACCTGGGCACTCACAACTCATGATGACAGCACCAAATCCAGCAGCTCCTCCACCTTCTCCTCAGGGGGAGATTCCCAGGAGGTTTCACTGTCAAAGCTGGGCATTGGTTTTAGTGGAAGCACAGCCTCCCTCTCCAGGATTATCTGAGTGCTGCACTTGAGCTGGGGCTGGAGCTCTGCCTCCCCCCTCAGCCTCACACAGGAACCTCCTGGAGAACATCCCTGCTCCTGCACCGCAGGGAATGTCAGCCCTCACATCCCACGGGATCAGGGGAGGGAAGGGCTCTGTCAGCCCTCAACTCCCCATAGCTGACCCCAGCAACGTGGCAAAGCTCAGGCAGGCAGCTCCTCCTGTGCTAAGGGAGATGGAAAGGCTGGGATTTTAGAGGAATATCAGCCCCATGGCTCCAGAGACAGCCTGGCTTTTCTGATAAGGCAATTCCAGCTTATTCCAGCCCTGAACAGCTTATAAAGTGATGAGTCAGCACTTTGGGTAGTTTCAGTCCCCACTTATCAAAGCCTGGTGGAGAGGAAAAACTCCTTCCTCACACAGAGGAAATGAATCCCATTTACTATGCACTGGCACTGTTATCCCTTGCTCTGCCCCTGCTGTGGAAGCCAAGGAGCAGCCCCTGGAATGAACTGCTGTGACTCTCCCTGCTCCAAACCACCTGCACAGCCCCAAACTCCAGTGCAAACTTCAGGCAGGAACAGCAGAGGTGCAAATCCTCCCTCAGAGCCCTGGCCTCACCCTGTATCCACCCCACAACTGGCAGAGCTGGGACTGGTCCAGAATTCCCACACTGGGGAAGAGTTTTGCTGTCCCCAGGAAGGGCCCCTCCTCCTGCAGCTGTGACACCCCCAAAGCTGGCCCCTTCCATGGGATGAGCAGCAAAGGAGCCAAGCCCTCCCTGGAGAACAGCCCCAGCAGAGCCCTGAGAGCTCCCACCCCACAGAAACAGCCCCACCACAGGGTGGGTGATGCCTTAAGTTTTAGCTTTCATATTTTCCAGATTCTGTACTGCCTTAGTGTGTGACTCTCAACTTCACAGAAAGTGTGAGCAAGTTCTCCTCACAGTCCAGTCAGACAAAACAATCCTTTCCCAGCCTGAGAACCAAGGACACCACTGCAGCTTCAGGCCCAAAAAGGATAAACAACAGGGAACTGAGGAGAGCAAACTGGGAGGATGGGACTCCATTACCTGAAGCTGTAATTGCACAATTAACCCCAATATGTAAATACACCGAAACTTCTAAAACTTCTAAAACTTCTAAAACTTCTTAAAGTGTGACCCCTGGTGAGTGGAGCCTTGGCCAGGCTCTTGTACTGCCCAAGGTGGATCCTTTGAAGGCCTTTTCAATCCCTACTGTGGCTCTGATTTTACATGTCTCAGACTTGCTCTTGATATTAAAGCAAAAAGCCTTCTGATGTTTTGAAACTCTGAGCTTTTTCATGTAAATAAGAAATGTTTACATTCTTTAGTTCTGATAGAATATTTGAGTGATTGGTATGAACACCAATCCAAGTGATGGGTTGACCTGCCTTGGCCAATAATTGGCCCCCTTTGTACAGTGGATAGAAATGGAGTCAGAAAATTAGAATAAAGAGATTTTTGCATGCTGACTTCAGACCTGTCTGCCTCGTCCTTTCCTAACTCCAAAAAACAAGTGCTGCCCCCCCAAAAGAGGTGCAACACCCTGCTTTATTCCTCTACCACTGCCTAGCCTCTGTGCCAGGCAGCCTCTTCAGCCACCATGGGGACAATCCTAAAGCCACCATTCCCAGCACACCTTGTCTTTAACCCAAGGGACATCTCAAACCCCCCAAACCCCCCTGAGGGGGATTGCAGGGGGCAGCTGGGCTGGGCAGGCCTCACCAGCTGTGGGGTCTCACCAGCTGTGCAGCCAGCACGGAGGAGAACTCGCTGTTCATGGCGTAGGGCAGCGCTGTCTGTGCCCGGGAGCCGTACGTGGTCTGGAAACGCTTCTTGATCTCGTTCAGGAACGTGAAGGCTCTGGAGCGTTCAAAGTCCTGCCAGCACAGAGCACAGAGGGTCAGCTTGCAGAAGCCAAACTCCAAAGATTCCACAGCTGGGCACCCTCCAGCTCACTTTGGAACTGTGTAAAAATGGAAAACTTGATTTTGTTATCAACTGCCTCATGCTGTTGCTGGAGCTGAACTCAAATCCTGGTTGTGCTGCAAAGTTCTGGGGGACAGGAGCAGCAACTGAGCTGGTGGCATGTCCCATCAAATGGGAACTGGGACAGGAGAAAATTGCAGAATCACAGAATGTCCTGCCAGGGCTGGAGGGGCCTGCAGCTCCCAGCTCGGACTGGCCTGGCTGGGTGTGACACTGTGACACAGCCAGGCTGTGCCAGCTCCACTCCTGCACTGAGGAGGGGGAGGATTTCCTTCAGCACTTCCAGAATTCAGGAGCACCAGGCAAATTCCACTGGCAACTGGAATGTTCTCTGCACCAGCAACCCACTGCACTGAGAGAGAAACTGGGCACAGCAAGAATTCCACCCCAAAACTCACAATCCACAGGACTGGAAGGTTCCTCCCATGGCAGGGATTGGAATGGGATGATTTTGAAGGTCACTCCCAATCCAAACCATCCCACAACTCCAATTTGAGCTTCAGGCTGAGTTTAAACTGTAACAGAGGTTACAGCAGCCCCAGTGGGAGAAAAGGCACCTCAGAGCAGCCCTCACTAATAACTGCTGTATGGAAACCAAAATTCCCAAATTTCCAAGGGCCTGCCTGGGCTGGAGCTGCGTCCCCAATACTCACATCATCTGTGATGCACAGGTAAATGATCCTGTCCTGGCAGATGTAATGGAACAGGTAACTGCAGGGAATTGAAAGGGAGAAACAAAATGTTATTGGAAGATGCCACATTTCCAGAATTTCATTTTCCAGAAGCCACTGCTGCCTGTGGGGCCTCTGGGAGCTGGCAAGAGAAAATCCCAGTTATTCTATGGAGCTGGCACAGATAAACCTGTCCAGGTAATGTCCAGGGAAGTGAGGCTGGGGGCACAGGTCTCTGCCCTGAAGGTCTGTTCCCATAAAAAAGGTCAGAAATCCTTGCACATCCACAACTCTCCTGGAAGGAGTGAGGTGAAACTTGTCTGGTCTCACCCTGCAGACTCCTCAGAGAGTCCAAGAAGAATCCCAACAGCAGAGAGAAAGTAACCCAGGAATTCCTGATGCCAGAGGGCTGCTTTTCCTAGGAGATCTATACAAAAGACACAGAAGTTCTTCTTAAAAACAAAAAGAACTCATTAAACAAATTTAAGGAGTTCAAAGTAACTCAAGTTTTTCCCGTTTCAGAAGAGGACAAACTCTCTTGGACAGAATCCAGGGAGTTTTTTAGCCTATAGGCTGGGACCCTGGCAAGGCAAAGGATCCCTGGGAGGCTCCAGACAGGAGGAACAACTCCAAATGCTCTTTGAGCTTCACAGCTCCCACATTCTGCCCAGTTATCTCTAAAAATGCACCACAGCACTCCTCAAACTCAACTTTTCAGTTGGTTGAATAGCACTCAAGGCAAACTTACTTCCTTTCACTTAAAGGAGTAACTAAAAATATTAAAATTTATCCTTAAAATTCCAGCAGGAGAGAAGAGCTGCAGCATCCAAGGTGTGTCAGACTCCAGAGCAGGCACTGCCTCCAAAACATCTCCACAGGGACTGGCTGTGCTCCCCAGGATGTGGGAAGCCCAGCCCAGCTCTCATCTCTGACACAACAGCTTGAGCACCAGAGAGGATCCAGCCATGCTGCCAATTGTGAAAAAATGGAATAGGTTCCAAAAATAAAGAGCTGGAATGGGCTCCAACACCTCTAAATTTGGGATTTCCACAGCTATTTTAGTTTGTTCCCATTGACTCACCCACTTCCCACATGCAGGAAGTCCCAGCTGATGAAGCATCTACTCCTTGTTCTACCAACACTGACCAAGGGTTCAGAGAGCTGGAAAAATCCTGGGAAAAAATCCCTCTGTCCTGCAGACTAGATCTGGGGCAGCTCAGAGTGACTCCATGTGATCTGTGAGCACAGCTTGTCTCAAAGCCCCCAGGATCCACAGGCACCCCAAGAAGGGTGACAGTTTCACCTAAAGCCATGTCCATGCCTCAGAAAATCCAGGGGAAGCTTCCAAAAACCAAACTCCAAAGATTCCACAGCTGGACACCCTCCAGCTCACTTTGGAATTGTATAAAAATGGAAAAATTGATTTTGTTATCAACTGCCTCGTGCTGCTGCCAGAGCTGAACTCAAATCCTGGTTGTGCTGCAAAGTTCTGGGGGACAGAAGCAGCAACTGAGCTGGTGGCATGTCCCATCAAATGGGAACTGGGACAGGAGAAAATTGCAGAATCACAGAAAAACCCCCAAACACACCCAGATTCTTGCTGTCCTCATGCATCCCCAGGAGTGCCCCCAGACCCAAGGAGAGGGGTTACTCACTTGCCATGGGAGTAGGTCAGTTTGTTGTTCTCGGATGGGATTTTGGCCAGGATCTGCTCGGTCACCTCCAGGAAGTTCCCTCCACACCAGGCGTGCTTGGCCAGGATGGTGGTGCCCCTCGCCACGACTGCAAACAGGATGGCCATGGCTGCTCTCCTGCTTGGGGACAAAACAGGGCTGAGGCAGGAGCTGGGCATGGGCACCTGCAGGGTGGCACAGGGACCTGCACAGTGTCCCCTGGCACAGGGACCAGGACATGGCCAGGACTCAGCCAGGACACCATGACCACAAAGTTCTCTCATTTCCCCTTTTGGGTTCTGCTCACAACGACACAAAACCCTCCAGAAAAAGAGGGTTTATCACCTCTGTGCCCTTTGAGGGTTGTCCAGAGAAGCTGTGGCTGCCCCTGGATCCCTGGAAGTGTCCAAGGCCAGGCTGGATGAGGCTTGGAGCCACCTGGGATAGCAGAAGGTGTCAGGAGATGGAACTGGATGAGCTTTAAGCTCCCTTCCAAACCCTTGTGGGATTCCCTAAGTCTCCAGAGCTGGAGAAACATCCCTGCTGCCACAGAAAGAGACACTCATAATCAGCTCAAGTATCAGCACATTAATCTAGGGCCAGAGCCAGATCTGACACACGGAGCACATGTCAGAGCCCGGCTGGGACAGCTGCCCCGCTCATCCTGCACATCCATAAGCTTCTTTTCTGCTTAGGAAGGACTTAGGACAACTTTGGGCCCTGCAAAACCCAAAAATCCCATTTTTCATTTTGCACTTAGTCCCTACTTATTACCTGCTCTGTTCTGTGCCTCGACAGATCTGGCAAGATCACAGACCCAACTCAAATCCCCCAGGAGACCTCTCTGGGAACAGCCACAGAGCAGGAGTGGTGGCTGAGCTTCTGGATCCAGACTTTCCATCCCCCTGGCACTGCCTGGTGAGAATCAGGGATCTCTTGTGGCTTAACGAGGCTGTGAAGGGAGATCCAGCCACCACCCCAGCAGGGCTCACCTGGGCAGGCTGAGCTCCACAGAGCCAGGCTTGGCCAGCACCCATCAGGGCATCTCCAAACCTCCCACAGGTCTGAGCCCAGCATTGGAGGGGGAAAGGATAAAGTCATGGATTTATTCACAGGACAGACTCCACACAACCACCAGGGAGCACTGCCAAGGGGAACAGAACCATGGAATGGCTGGAGCTGGAAGGGACGTCAGGACCATCCCCATGGCAGGGACCCTTCCCACTATCCCAGGGTGCTCCAAACCCCATCCAACCTGGCCTTGGACACTTCCAGGGATCCAGGGACAGCCACAGCTTCTCTGGCTGTTGGGGTTGCCCTTCCCTGTGCTGTGAGCAGCATTTAATGTGACTTATGCAAGGTTTCATTTTCTTTCATCCTCATAAACTTGCTGGGTCTGGTTTCTGCCTTGGCTGCTCTTCAGGTGGAGGTGCTGGCTCCCACAGGAAGCTTCCAAGGAATTGCTTATTCCTTTATGTTGCAGCTCTGAGTAATCGCCACTTTGGCCCATTTTCAGGCTGAAATGCTCTTGTCAATAATACTGTGAGCTAACCAAGCCCAGGGAATTCACTGCACCCTCCTGTGCCTCCAGAGCCACTGGGCACAGAGGCTTTGGCCAGCCCAGGGCTGCCCCAGGCCTGTGGAGTAACACCAGGGCACAGCCTGGAATCACAAACACCACTGAGCCTCTGGAGCAATCAGGTGAGTGCCCAGCACCAGGAAAGCACTGTCTGCTCCTGCTGTCACCCAGGAGCCACAGAAAGGAGCAGCTGTACCAGGAAACACACCTGCCACGACCAGCTGAAACTCAAGGTACAGAGCCCACACACACAGACACCTCAGTTCCCTGAGCACAACAAATGCAACCCCAAAATGAGGACTGTAAAGTGGTTTAGGCAATTTCTACAAATCTCTGCTCTTTTAATATCAGATATTGGTGGAATTCACATCCCTGAGGTGACACCTCAGCAGCAGCAGTGAGGTGACACTCGCAAGCACTGTAGGATCCCACAGTCCTCAATTCCCTGAGTTCACGGCTCTCACCTCCCTGGATTCACAGCCCCCATCTCCTCAAATTCCGTCCTCAACTCCCCAAGTTCAGTCCTGACTCCCCAAATTCCTGTCCTCGCAGTACTCAGGACACAGGAGCCCCATGCTCTGCAGTAACAGCAGCCCCAGCCTAGAGCAGAACGGGTTAAATGAAATAAAAGAGATTAACCAGGAGCATTTTTCTCCCTGAGCAGCCCGGTACCAGCCGTGTGTTACTCCTGTTAGTAACACAAATCTGTTAAACTGCTACAGAACATCCTTCCTCAGCAGTTAAAGGAGTCAGGAATGAAATCCCTTTAAATCAACCCCTCTGCAGAGTTTTTTTCTATCTGAACTTACAATATTACACAGCTGGAAGCAGCCAAGATCAAACCTTCCAAAAAGACACTGCAAGATGCACGAGCTGCTGCCTGAGGCCCCTCTGGGGTTTTAACTGAAGGATCCTAGAAACACAGAAGGGTTTGGGTTGGGAGGGACCTCAAACAGCAGGGATGCCTTCCATCATCCCAGGGTGTTCCAAACCCTCTCCAGCCTGGCCTTGGACACTTCCAGAGATCCAGGGGAAGCCACAGCTGCTCTGGGCACCCTGTGCCAGGGCCTGCCCACCCTCCAAGCAAGGAATTCCTTCCCAATACAAGGCACAGGGAAAACCTCTCAAGGAACATCAGAAACATAGGCTCAGTCTCCATCACGATGTTTAAAACTCCTGTAAGGATGATTTACTGTTTTCCAGCGACCCTTCTGGCCCAGAAGGTTCCCAGCTCAGTGCCAGTGAGCCAGAGAAGGTCCCTGCCTGCACTTCCAGAAATCCTCTTACAGAAAGCAAAGGGCACCACGCTGCTGTTTAAGCACGGAACAAGGGGAGGTGTTGCAACCCAGCGAGTTGCAAACTGCTGCAGGAAAGAGATCGTTAGAGGAGGGTGAGCTCAGCAAAAAGCAGCCCAGGCTTCCCTTGAACCTCTGCTGGGCAGCTGGAAATATCATTATTTCATTACAGAATACTCCACCGTGAAACCATGGGGATCTCCTGCTCATTTTGAAACTGAGATTTGTAACATTTATGCTCCAACTTATCCCAAGTTCAGCTTCCCTTCTGCACACAGAGTTTACTTCAGGTTCCCCCACTGCATCACTACAGAAACAAATCACCAAGAAAATTAATCCACGTGGTCTTCCAGCCCCATCATCTTTCCTGGAAGCAGCATTGCCGGGTTTGGAGGGGGGTAAGGACACATAACACGACACTGAGTGAGTAAGCAGCTCCCTAGAAAGGGAACACGAGCAGCTCAAAGCACGGAATGAGGGAATTGTTTAGGTTGGAAAAACCCTCCAAGAGCATGAGTCCATCCATTGCCCAGCACTGCCGAGGCCACCCTAACCCATGTTCCCACATCCACACAGCTTTTAAACCCCTCCAGGGATGGGCACTCCACCACCGCCCTGGGCAGCTGTGCCAGGCCTGGACAGCCCTTTCCAGGTCACAATGTTCCCAATATCCACCTAAACCTCCCTGGCACAGCTACATCCTGTCATTGCTCCCTGGGAGCAGAGCACGACCTCCTCCAACCTCCCCACACCCCCTGCCAGCACACCTGTGATTAATTAATTAACTAATTAAGCCACACAGTGCTACATCCGTGACACTGTCCACTCCCACGCACACCAGTAACACTCCAGTAACACCTCAATAACACACTGGTAATACATGGGCAACACCCCAGTAACAGGCCAGTAACACACTAGTAAGACCCCAGTAACATACCAATAACACCCCAGTAACACGGCAATAACACATCAATAACACTCAGTAATAATACATCAGTACACCCCAATAACACATCAGTAACACTCCAGTAAACACTAATAATACCCCAGTAACACACTAATAACATCCCAATAACACGCCGGTAACATCCCCTGGTAACAGGCCAGTAACATACTAATAGCACCCCAGAAACACATCAATAACAACCCAGTAATACTGCAGTGATACATCAATAACACTCCAGTAACACACTAATAATATCCCAGTAATATGCCGGTAACACCCCCGGTAAGAAGCCAGTAATACCCCAGTAACACGTCAGTAACACATCAATAACACTCCAGTAGCACACTAACAATATCCCAATAACATGCCGGTAATAGACCAGTAACACATCAGTAACACCCCACTATCACGGCAGTAACAGCCCAGTAATACACCAATACCACCCCAGTAACACATCAATAGCACCCCACTAACACGGCAGTAACACCCCAGTAACACACAATAACACCATTAACAGCCCAGCAGCCCTCGCTGTGTCCCCGCTGCCGGTGCCGAGCGCGGCCTCCTCTCTCCTCAGGCAGCGCCCG
>VWYP01005109.1:9115-34232 GCA_013400435.1 Pycnonotus jocosus | reverse complement strand
TCGGGATCGGGATCGGGATCGGGATCGGGATCGGGATCGGGATCGGGGTCGGGATCGGGATCGGGGTCGGGATCGGGATCGGGATCGGGATCGGGATCGGGATCGGGATCGGGGTCGGGACCGGGGGGCCCCGCTCGTTCCCTCACAGGAGGTGGAGCGGGGGGCCCGGGCTCTGCTCCCGAGGAAAAGCAGCCTCACGTTGTGCCAGGGGAGGGTTCTGTGGGATATGAGGGGAAAATGCTCCGTGGGAAGGGCTGTCCAGGCCTGGCACAGCTGCCCGGGGCACTGGAGGAGTGCCCGTCCCTGGAGGGGTTGAAAAGCGCTGTGGATGTGGCACATGGGGACAGGGGTTGGGGTGGGCTCGGCAGCGCTGGGGAATGATTGTGCTCGGTGGTCTTGGAGGGCTTTTCCAGCCTAAATGATTCCATGCTTCCGTGACTCTGTCGTTCCCAAGGCTGGCTTGGTGGCAGGGCACCCTCACGTGTGGTGGGGTGGCATTGGCATCAGGACAAATCGTGTCCGGGTGGCTCCAAGGGACATCCTGTTACCATCCTGTGGTGAACAACAGCAGGTGGAGGTCAGGACTAACCCGGTTTAAAACTAGGTGGAATTTGGGAGCTTTCCCACCTCTCTGAAGGTGTTTTGGTCCTACAGCAGCAGCAGAGGTGGCCCAGTAAGATCTACAACCCTCCCAGTTACTCTGGGAAGCTGACACAGGAGCTGATCCTCACCTTTCGTGTGTCCCTGACCTCAGGGAGGTGACAGCTTCTCTTCCCCCTGGTGACAGATCCAGGCGGATGGGACGGATGGGAACTGCGTCACGTTTGTGCTGCACGATGAGGATCACACCCTGGGCAACTCCCTGCGCTACATGGTCATGAAGAAGTGAGTGGGGCCCCTGAGGGACCTCGTGCCCTGCTCTGGCCTTTTTCCTTCCTGATCCCCCCTCAGCTGTCACTGGGATGAGGCCAACAATCCCAAATGCCCTCTCTGCAAACCCTTCCAGCCTTTGTGTCACACATGGAGCTCTGCTCCCACCTGCTGCTCCTCCTTTTCCTTCTGCTTTGTTAGGACCCTGAGAGCACCAACAGCCCTTAAAGGGCCTGACCAGCATCTCCTGAGCCTCCACCCACCCTCTTCCCTCCCCAGGAACCCAAGCTAAGCTCTGCCCAGGGCTTTCAGTCCCTCCTGAGCTGCTGGGGGGTCCTGGACTGGGTCCTGGGCTCCATTTGCTGTCCAGAGAGGCTGTGGATTTCCCATCCCTGGAACTGTCCCAGGCCAGGTTGGATGGGCTTGGAACACCCTGGGATAGTGGAAGGTGTCCCTGGCCATGGCAGGAGGTGGGACTGGATGAGCTTTAAGGTCCCTTTCATGCTGTCCCACTGTGACAGCACAAAGAGGCTGCTGGCCAAAGCTGGGGGCCAAAGCTCCAGCATTCAGCTCAGCTGGAGGGAGAGGCCCTGCAACATTTTGGGAACTCCTCCAGTGCCATGGACCACTCAGCTTCTTCCACCCAGCAGAGCAGCAGCAGGTTTGGGTACAGGGAGAATTCCAAGCATCCAGGATCCCGTGTTTGGATCTGCAGAGCTGGCACTGCCCTGATTGTGGTGCCAGCACGGTGCCAGGCGAGCCTTTGCCCTGCAGAGCTCCAGCTCAGCTCAAAGAGAGATGGGTGTGAGGGGACAAGGTCACATAGGGAGTTTCCCCTCAGCACATCCCTCCCCTAAGTCATTCTAGAAACATCCAGAGCAGGCCTAGGGTGCCCCGAGGCTCTGACTTCCCTGGGATTTGCCATGGATTGGCCTGGGTTTCACTGCTCCCTCTCCTCTCTGCCCTCCTGCAGCCCTGATGTGGAGTTCTGTGGCTACTGCATCACACACCCCTCGGAAAGCAAGATCAACTTCAGGATCCAGACCAGAGGTGAGGCTGGGGCTGTCCCTCCGTGCCTGGGGCCCTGTTCTCATGGAATTCCCCCTGCTCATGCCAGCTTCCCACCAGGAGTCTGTTCAATAAAGAAAAGCCCTTTCTCCCTGCTCTCTGCAGGCACTGCAGTGCTGAGCCCCTTTGCTGAGCCTCACAGGCTGCTCCCAAATTCTGCTCCAGCTGCAGTGGGAAGTGGCATCCCTGGCTCCAGGCACCTGGGCTGGCTGGGAGCAGCCCTGGCACCCCGAGCTGTGAGGCTGGGGAGAGGGCACACCCCTGGGGAGGTGAGGATTGCCCTTGGGAAGCCACCTCCTGTGTCCCTAATTCATCTTATCCCAAAGGGGCCCTTCCTGCTGTGGAGCCATTCCGGAAAGGGCTGAATGACCTGATGGGTGTTTGCCAACACGTGCTCAACACCTTTGAGGTGAGACATTCCTGGGGAGCTCAGGGTCAGTTCTGTCCCTTGGGCCATTCCTGGGGAGCTCAGTTCTGTCCCTTGGGCCATTCCTGGGGAGCTCAGTTCTGTCCCCTGGGCCATTCCTGGGGGGCTCAGGGTCAGTCCTGTCCCTTGGGCCATTCCTGGGGGGCTCAGGGTCAGTTCTGTCCCTTGGGCCATTCCTGGGGGGCTCAGGGTCAGTTCTGTCCCCTGGGCCATTCCTGGGGAGCTCAGGGTCAGTTCTGTCCCTTGGGCCATTCCTGAGGGGCTCAGGGTCAGTTCTGTCCCTTGGGCCATTCCTGGGGAGCTCAGGGTCAGTCCTGTCCCTTGGGCCATTCCTGAGGGGCTCAGGGTCAGTTCTGTCCCTTGGGCCATTCCTGGGGAGCTCAGTTCTGTCCCTTGGGCCATTCCTGGAGGGCTCAGGGTCAGTTCTGTCCCTTGGACCATTCCTGGGGGGCTCAGGGTCAGTCCTGTCCCTTGGGCCATTCCTGGGGAGCTCAGGGTCAGTTCTGTCCCTTGATCCCAGAGGGGGAGGCTGAGGCCTGTGTTGGAGACACCTTTGGCAGGAAAACCTGGGAGTTTTTTTGGACAGTTTTTTTGGCCTGATCCATGGCATGGCCTGGCTCCCTTTCCTTTGGAGGGACTGTAAAGCTCACTCACCTCCAAAAGCACCTGGAGCTCTGCCAGAGCTTCCCAGCCTTTCCAGGCTCTGGGCAGAGGAGTCCCAGCCCAGCAGGGTGGTGGCTCTGTGCTACCCCAGGGACATCCTGGTGACATTTGTGCTTTGCTCTTGTTTCAGAGGAGCATGAAGGAGTTCAGGGCACAGAAGGAAGAGGAGATGCAGTAGCCTTTGGGAATGGCATGGATGTCTGTGGATGTGTAATTTCTGTGTGTTGAATTCCCTATGTCCAAATGAGGTTTTGTTGTTATTGTTTTTTTTTATGACTGTGCTGCAAAATGTATTTTCTTTAAAATAAATTTTATTAATTTAGATGCTGCAGAGCTGACGCTGTGTCCTGCTCAGCACAGGGATAGAAGGTCATAGAATGTGGACACAGATTGCTCCACAGATTGGGAGATTTATGGAAAATGGGCTGGTCTTGATATTCCTCAGTCTCTGTTTTCTTTGAAACCCATTTATCTTTATGATTTATTTGTAAAACATTTACATTTCAGTGAAAGTTAAGCTAAAAATCAACCCCAACAGCTGGAAAATGTTTTAATTGCAGGTCTCATCTCTTCTCCCCTTTCCCTCTCTCAATTTTTTTCCATGACAAGGTAGAAGGGGGAAAGAAGGAAAAGAGAGAGAGGGAAAAGAGAGATGTGGGAAAACCAACAAAAAAAATCATCAAAAAAACCTGGTAAATACAACTTTTTCATGTAGTTTTTCTGAAAGTTTTGGCAAGAATGTTAGAATGGAATCACATGGATTCACAGTCACATGGAATCACATGGATTGCAATCACAGACTGCTTTGGGTTGGGAGGGATCTTCTCTCCCTGTCCTCCCACCCCTGCCATGGGCAGGGACTCCTTCCACTATCCCAGGGTGCTCCAAGCCCTGTCCAACCTGGCCTTGAAAATTGCTGGAAAATCACCTAGGGGATGAATTATTGCCAATAATAAATTTGAGAGAGCCCTTTCCCATATTTTAGCCAGTTCCAGTGGCTCTTCCAGCTGAGATTGGACCTTCTCCACTGCGTTTCCCACTTCCACATGACCACGAGGACGTCTCTGTCCCTCACAGGGCTTTATCCAAGCTTTGGTTGGCTTTTACAGCTGGGAATTGTCACTCTCCCTCTCCTCCTCAGCCCACATCCATCTCAGAGTGACCACCCCAACCTTCCTTCCCTTCCCACATGCATGGCCCTGCCCCTCGTTCCCCCCTGAGGCAGATGGCCACAAGTCCCTTGGTTTTCCTGCGAGGAAATGAAAAATCCTGTGAGGATGTGAATCCCCTTCCCTCTCCTGCAGAGGTGACCACTGGGGTCAGGGGCTGGGCTGGGAGCTGGCCCTGGGAAAAGGCTCCAGCTCCTTCCAGTTGGGTCAGGACACAAAGGCAAAGCTGATTCAGGCCCAGCCAGGAAGAGCCTGGGAGAGGATCGGAGGGGTCCTGCTGTCCTTGTGCCTTGTCCTTGCCAGGGGCAGCGATTTAGGAGGAGCTGTACTTGTTGCTCAGGCGGGAGCTGCTCCGGTCCAGCCCCAGCTCCTGTCCCGTGGCTTTCCACTTCCCAACAGAGCCCTTCTCATCCGTGGGGGTGATGCTCAGGGCCGGCCTCTGGCACCAGCAGCACAGGCAGGACTGGGGAGACACAAGGGGGAGAGGTCACACATGTGGGATACGGGAAAAGAGGAGGAAATATTCCCATATTTGTGCCATCAGGGGAGTCTGCACAGTGCCAGGCTGGGAATTGCTGAGCCTTGCTGTCCTGCAGCTCTGCTGGGAGTGGGTTTTCCAGGACAGAGCTGGTGAGGGTGGGAAATGAGGATACTGAAATTTGGGGCACTGTTTGTAATTGTGTGTTCTCATCATTACAGGACAGAAAATACAGGTGATGCTTAGCTGGGCTCAACTCCCATCCCATCCCATCCCATCCCATCCCATCCCAATCTCCTCTTTCTTTCTCAGGGCTTCACTACTCCTGAAAATTATTTCCCAGCATCTTGGGTTCAAAGTTTGGAGCAGCCCCAGTCCCTGGTCTGAGGGTTTGTGGGGATGTTCCTGTTCCAGAATGACAGGGAATTTTTGGCTTGTCCTAAGTCCTTCTCTGGAAAAAGCCTCCCCCCAGCAGGGCACTGAGCTCTGGTGTACTTGGAAAAGAGAGGTACCTAACGGGGAAAATTTGGGATGAAGAATAAGATCAGCTTGTGCCCCTGGGCCTGGTGACTGCAGCCAGAAGCTCTGGAGGGATCATTCCTACCTGGAAGCAGTTCTTGAATTTCCGGCTGACAAAATACAGAGCCACGGGGTTGATGCAGGAGTTGAGGGAGGCCATGTTGATCCCGAAATAATCCATCACCAGGAGGAAGCTGAGGTGGGAAGGGAGAAAACAGATGTGACAGAAGCTCATGGAGAACAGAGGGAATTTCCAAACTGCTTGGCCTGGGATCCTGCTTCTGTGGAAGGGCAGTGACTGATAACAGAGCTGAGTGGAAATCCATCCTTCCCTAAGAAGAACCAATTTTCCTTGTGAGGAGCATTCCCTGAGGAAGCCAAGAACACGAGCTCTGATTCCTCCTGGTGCTCCTGGTGTTCCCAAACCCCAGCACAGCAGTGGCCCCTGGCCTGGGCAGGATTTTGGCTGAAGGGTGGAAGCGGAGGGAGACAGGCACCTCCCACCCAGCAGAAAGTGAGGAGCCCTCGGCTCTGCTGGGAATGTTCCTGTGCCCAGGAGACCTCAGCTTCACAGAGACATTCCAAAATTTAATTTAACCCTTCTGATGTCCCCCCACCCTCTCTGTGCCCATCAGGAGGGTGGTGCCTGTCTGGACAAGCAATTACTGAAAGCAGGAGGTGGAAGGCAGCTCCCCCAGCCTGGTGCAAGCCCGGCAGGGCCTGTGCTGGTCCCACGGGGGACGGTGTCACCTGCTGGGGGCTCTACCTGAGCAGCTCGCAGCGGTTGGGGTCTGTCTGGTCGTAGATTGTCTTCTTGAGGATGCGGCTGAGGTGCAGGGGCAGCCAGCAGAGCGCGAAGATCACCACCAGGCAGAACACGGTCTTGGCCACCTCCCGGCGCTGCCAGACAGGGCAGGGGGAGGATCAGCACCGGGGAGCAGGGCCCGAATTGTGGGATCATGGGATGGTTTGGATTGCATTGGAAGGGACCTTAAAGCTCGCCTTGTCCCGCCATGGGCAGGGACATCTTCCACTAGCCCAGGATGCTCCTGGAACGCTGCATTGGGTGCAGGCTGCAGAAAGGGTAGGGCAGCAGCAGCTCCACATGGGCCAGAGCCCTCCCCACCATCGCTCCCGGTGGCTCTGCTGGGATGGTGTTCCCTGGGGCACGGGGCCTCCTCCATTCACCCCTCACATTGTTACGGTGACAACCAGCTGGAGCTCCTCAGGGAATCATTGCCAAAACGTGGGAGAGGACTGAACTCTTCCCTGCAGCCCTTGTCTGGGATTTGGCACATCCAGCCTTTGGTCCAGTGAGGTGTGGGCTGGGATAAATGACCAGGAGGGCTTTAATGAAGCTGGGCTGTGGCCATTGTCCCGCCATGGGCACCCTGAGACTGGAGGTTATGGAGCTGAGGGCCCTTTTCCCTGGTGTAATCCCTGCACCAACATGCCAAAATCTGCTGTGAGGCTTTGCCAGCTCGTCCTGCCCTCCACAGGGATGGGATGTCCCCTTTCCAACAGCACTCCTTGGGAATCCCAGGATTCCTCCCTGCTTCTCTCACCCGTTTCATGTGGTCATTCAGAGCAATCCTCATCCCATTCCTCTTGCTCAGCATCTCACAGGACATGAGGGTGTAGAAGATGCCCGTGCACACCAAGGGCAGGCAGAAATAAAACCCAAAAAGCCACCAGTCCTTCACATCCCGGTAAAACTGTGGGAGAAAGGGAGAGAGAGCAGCTGGAAATGGGGAAAGGGCAGGAGGGGTAACTTGGGATGCACAGGTACCCTGCTGAAACGGGATTGGGATTGGGATTGGGATTGGGGTTGGGATTGAGATTGGGGTTGGGGTTGGGGTTGGGAGGCACACGTACCCTCATGAAGCAGGATTGGGGTTGGGATTGAGGTTGGAATTGGGATGCACATGTACCCTCATGAAGTAGGTTTGGGGTTGGGATTGAGGTTGGGATGCACATGTACCCTCCTGAAATGGGAGTGGGATTGGGATTGGGATTGGGGTTGGGATGCACACGTACCCTCATGAAGCGGGATTGGGATTGGGATTGGGATTGGGATGCACACATATCCTCATGAAGCGGGATTGGGACTGGGATTGGTGTTGGGATTGGGGTTAGGATTGGGATTGGGACTGGGGTTGGGATTGAGATTGGGGTCAGGATTGGGATTGGGATTGGGGCTGGGATTGGGACTGGGGTTGGGGTTGGGATGCACACGTACCCTCATGAAGCGGGATTGGGATTGGGATTGGGGTTGGGATTGGGGTTGGGATGCACACGTACCCTCATGAAGCGGGATTGGGATTGGGATTGGGATTGGGATGCACACATACCCTCATGAAGCGGGATTTCTGCTCCGAGGCCAGCATGCACACCCACAGGTGCTGCTCCCAGTAGCTCAGCTCCACCATGTCGAAGGCGATGGCCTCAGGCACTGCCAGCACAATGGCCACTGCCCAGATCAGCAGCACCTCCACTGCCTTCCACATGGGGATCCCAATGCCCTGGATCCGGCTCCAGGACGCCACTGCTCTGTACCTGCCCGTGTGGGAATGGACAGGACAAGATGGGAGTGAGAAAAGCAGCCAGGGAGGGGAGGAGAAGGTGCAGATTAGAATTGTCCCCAAAGGGCCTTTCCCTCACACCCTCCTCCACCTCTGAACCTTCCCAAATGTGGGAATGGGAAGCACAGGCTCAGTGGAGGAATGGGATGGGGACTGTCCTTGGCTGCCCTCACCACCCCCCACACACCATGATCCTCCCCTCAGCCTCTCCCAGCAGGATTTCAACTCTGTCACCAGAGAGTTCCTGCTGGATTCCAGCTCCACATGGGAGCAGCCTGTTCCCATCTTGGCACTGGCCTGGGAACGAGCTCCTGGTTCTGCCTGTGGTCCCAGGGAAGGGACAGGGGCAGGCTGGGCAGGGCAGGTGTGGCTGCTGTGTCTCACCTGTCGATGCTGAGGGCACAGAGGCTGAGCACCGTGATGCCCACGGAGGCTTTCTGGATGAAGGGCACCAGCTTGCAGACCTGCACTCCAAAGGGCCAGTCCTTGGCCAGGAGCTGGGGAGGATGCACAGGTTACCAGGCTGCTTTGGGAATGTGCTTCCAGCTGCTCCTCTCTGAGCTCACCCACGAGGTTTAGGGAGAGCAGAGAGCAGGGAGAACTCTCTGAGCTTCCCACCACTGGGAATGTGCCGTGGGCACTTTCCCATGGTTTGGTACTGGGAAACTTTGGTTTGCCTGACTGGAGACAGAGATAAAGGATGGTCCAGACAGCAGGTCCTGACTCCAGACCATGGAGGGTTTTGAATGGATCTGAATCCTAAACTCCACACTAGGCTGCTTGGGGTTGTTTTCAAAGGGAGAATGAGAGTCACGCTCTGACACAGCCAAAATCCAGCCTGGACAGCTTCAAAGCCGTGTGTCCCAAGCCTTTTCCAGACCCTGACCCCCAGGACACTCACTCTCCTGACAGCCCACGCTCAGCTGGGACAAGCAGAAGTGGGGACAGTGTGTCCTGAGGGCTGGAGAAATCCAGGCCACTCATGCAAGAGGAGGAGAAAGAGGCTGAGTTCACAACCCCTCTGTCCCCCCGACCCCTGGAGCCCTTCCTGAGGCTACCCCAGAACCAACCACCCATTCCAGCTCTTTCCTTCAGCCTCAGCAGGAACACCAATCATGGAATCTCAGAAGGGTCTCAGAGGGACCTCAACGTCCATCCAATCCCACCCCTTCCCACAAGCAGGGACACCTTCCACTATCCCAGGCTACTCCAATCCCCATCTAAGCTGGCCTGGGACTCCTCCAGGGATCCAGGGGCGGGCAGAGCTGGTCCCTGGGTGGGAGCAGCCCCGGCGCAGCCGTGCAGGGCAGAGCCCACCTTGTAGACGTTGATGGGCAGCGCGATGAGGATGTAGAGCAGGTCCCCCAGGGCCAGGCTGGCGATGAGCACGTTGGGCCCGTTCCTCATGCACTTGTTCTTGTAGATGATGCGCAGCAGCGTGGAGTTGCCGATGATGCCCACGATGAAGATGCTGCAGGACACGATGGTGTTGATGTACTTGAAGACGTGGCGGATGTCGGCGGGCCGGGCGCACACGGGCAGCAGCGGCGGCTCCGAGGGGCCCATCCCGGGAATGTCCGACAGGTTGGACACGGGCACGGCCCGGAGGAGCCCGGGCTGCACCAGGCTGAGGGGCTGCTCCTGGCTGAGCGCCTCCAGCGGCACGGTGCTCTCCGGGAGGGGCCGGGGGGTCTGGCTGTGTGTCCCCCAGAGCAGGCAGCTCAGGAGAATGGCCAGAGCTGGGATGGGTCCTGCTGAGGAGTGGGCAGCGAGGAGGGGGCCAGGAGTCCTCATGGTGCTTCTGGAATGTCCTGGGGGTGTTCCTGGGATCTGCCCGTGGAGAAAGGGACCAGGGAGAGAAATGGTTTAGCAGAGGATGGAGAGATGGGATATTGGAGAGGAGAAAAGCTGCCCAGCCTGGAGAGGAGGAGGCTGAGGTCAGACCTCACTGGGGTCTGAAAGCTCCTCCTGAGGGGCAGCTCTGATCTCAGCTTGCTGTGAGCAGGGAAAGACCCCAGGGAATGGCTGGAGCTGTGTCAGGGCAGGGTTAGGTTGGAGATCAGGAAAGGTTCTTCCCCCAGAGGGTGCTGGCACTGCCCAGGCTCTCCAGGGAATGGGCACAGCCCCGAGGCTGCCAGAGCTCCAGGAGGGTTTGGACACCACTCCAGGGATGCCCGGGGGGATTGTTGGAGTGTCTGGGCAGGGCCAGGAGCTGGGCTGGATGATCCCTGTGGATCCCTCCCAACCCAGGATATTCTATTTTATGATTCAGTTCTGTTTATGAGTTGCTGGAGAGCTCCACCATCCCAGCAAACAGAAACGATGCCAGATGGGATCCCACCAGGTCAGTGCTGCTGACCCTGAGGGTGGGGTTTGTGCTGCTAAATTTAAACAATTCAGGAGAACAAACTGGAAGGAGAACAAACAGTCCCTTGTGCCTGTGGCCCGGCCCTGCAGTGGCTGGGGGCACCTGCCTGTGCTCAGTGAGTGTGGGAGCAGCGGCTGCAGCTCCTGCACTCGGCATTGCTGCTCCTGTGGCCAGTCCCAATTCCCTTCTGTGACCGTCCCACTCCTCACTTACAATCCCAGAATCATTATCGTTGGAAAAGCCCTCCAGGATCATTGAAGCTGTGCCCAATCCCCACCTCATCACCAGCCCAGAGCACTGAGCTCCTTGGACCCCTCCAGGGATGGGCACTCCAAACCTCCCTGGGCAGTTCCAAGGCCTGAGCACCCTTTCCATGGAGAAATTCCTTCTGGTGTCCACTCTGAGCCTCCCCTGGCCCAGCCTGAGGCCGTTCCCTCTCCTCCTGTCCCTGTTCCCTGGGAGCAGAGCTGTCCCCTCCTGTCAGGGAGTTGTAGGGTTTAGTTTTGGGTCATTTCATTCCTGACAGGTTGAGGTTGCAGTTTTGGGGCACCTCTGTCAGGGCCTGCACGTTTGGGCAGTTCTGCAGTCCCACCTCAGGGTCCACAGACCCAGCAGAACTTTTCCAGTTTATTCCACAGGGAAACAGAACCCTCACCAGCCTCCCCTCCCCACTGATCCCACGGGCTGCCCCTGCAAAGGGAGCACTCAGCACATTCCTGCCGGGAAAACACTGCAGGGCTTTTCCCAGGGCTTTTTCCAGCAGTGCCCCATTGACACCTGGCATCTCATCCCGATCCATGTGCACCAGCACAGCCCCTCCTTCCCATCCTCACCAAACCAACTGAGCCTCTTCCTTCCTGACCCTCCCAGCTCCACGCTCAGGGCTGTAAATCTCCCTGAGCTCTTTCCAGCCCTGGCTGCTGACACAGTGAGAGCTCTCCAGGGCTGCAGCACCAATAAATACCCCCAGAGTGGTTTTGCTTTGCTCTGATGGTGCTTCCAGGCAGGAAGAGCCAAGTGGCTGCTCCACAACCACAGGAGAAAGCTGAGGGTGGTGGTGGCACCATCCTGGGGGCTGTGGGTTTGAGGAAGGGGTTTCTGGGTGGTCCAGGCTTGGAAATGAGCCCAGAGAAGGAATGGGAGAGGGCAGAAACCCCAATCCTCAAACAGGGATAAATCTGGGGGCTCCTGGCTGGAGTGAATAAGGAACGATTTTGCCAAACTGAAATTTCCCAGCTCTGAAGGAAGAAGAAATCGCTGTGGCTGGACTGGGAACTGGAGCTGTTCTGGGAGTCCCAGGGATTTCCCTGCTCCAGGGAACAAGGGAGGCAGGATCAGGGAGCCTGACTGGGATTAGAGCAGGGACTCAAACTCTGCTCTGACTCCTCCAGAGCTGGGATCTGATCCCAAAACCCGCTGTACCCCAGGCCCAGGCAGCCAAGGCACTCCCAGGTTGTAGCAGGGCTCTCCCTGCCCATGGCAAGGGGAATTCCCACTGCTCCCACCCCGGGAAGAGGGGGCCAGGCCAGGCAGGAGCCCCCCAGCACTGACCCCATCTCCTGTGGCAGCTGTGCCTCCCCCAGGGGCTCGGGCTTTGTGGAAATGCCTGGGCTGGGCTGGGAAGGGGGAACAAAGGAAGGGAGAGAATGGATAAATACCCCAAAGGATGGATAAATATCTCAAAGGATGGATAAATACCCCAAAGGGTGGATAAATACCCCAAAGGGTGGATGAATATCTCAAAGAATGGATAAATACCCCAAAGAATGGATAAATACCCCAAAGGATGGATAAATATCTCAAAGAATGGATAAATACCCCAAAGGATGGATAAATACCCCAAAGGATGGATAAATACCCCAAAGAATGGATAAATACCCCAAAGGGTGGATAAATACCCCAAAGAATGGATAAATACCCCAAAGGGTGCATAAATACCCCAAAGAATGGATAAATACCCCAAAGGATGGATAAATACCCCAAAGGATGGATGGATAAATACCCCAAAGAATGGATAAATACCCCAAAGGATGGATAAATACCCCAAAGGATGGATAAATACCCCAAAGGGTGGATAAATACCCCAAAGGGTGGATAAATACCCCAAAGAATGGATAAATACCCCAAAGGATGGATAAATACCCCAAAGGATGGATAAATACCCCAAAGGATGGATAAATACCCCAAAGGATGGATAAATACTCCAAAGGATGGATAAATACCCCAAAGGGTGGATAAATACCCCAAAGAATGGATAAATATCTCAAAGGATGGATAAATACCCCAAAGGATGGATAAATACCCCAAAGGATGGAAATCCTGGACACAAATCCCTGCTGTGACCTGCTCCAGGGATTTCAGCCTTGCTGACCTCCCCAGCTCTGCTGTGTCCCCCAGGCACGGCAGGGACAGGTGTCCCCTGGGGGTGTCCCAGCCTCTCCTCCCCTCCGTGCCCACGGGATTGCAGCTCCCAGGAGAGGGCAGACCCGGCTCAGGAATCCTGCCTGGGCTCCCTGAGGGCTCCCAGGGCCAGCTCTGGGTGGCACAGCCACTGGTGGCTGGAGGACAGCAGTGGCACTGGCAGAGGGGCTGGTGGAAGTTGTGCCCAGAGCCCCCCCCCAGCCTTGATGGGCTCAGCCTGACTCAGAGCTCTGGAGAAGGAAAATGCAGGAGCATAAAAACCCCTGGGGCTTGGCAGAGGAGCTCATGTGAGGGAGGATCACAGGACACAGCTCCTGCCCAGCCCCTCCACGGTGCAGCTGCAAACACTGCAGAAGAAAAACACTTTCCCCCCATCTCGCCTTACACTGAATCAAATCTTTTGGTAAATCCAAAATTTTGGCAAAAATAAACTGTTTTCTCCTGTCCAACTTCCCATTTACTCCTTGTTCTTCCCATCTTGGAGTGCTTGGAAGCACAGCCCTTCCTCAGCTGATGGAAACTGAGGCACAGGAGCATCCAGAAGCTTGTTCAGATGGGAAACAAATACCAGCATGGTTAAACCCCAGATCCAGAACTGCTTTCACCCACCCTAGTGGGAATTTTAACTGTGCTGAGCCCGAATCACAGCTGAACCCACTGGAATCCTGACATGGACATCAGGAAGAGAGAAAATCAGCCTGAAAACTGTCACCTCAACCCTACAGAGCCTGATTCTGCCTGAAGGGTGCTGTGTGTGGGGTTGGAATCCCTCTTCCCTGGGAGCCCAGGAGAGCCCAGCACATCCCAGGCAGCATCCTCACCTCCAGCCTCCACCCTCTCCCTCCATCCTCCTCCTCTCCCTCCCTCCCAGAGCAGTTCCACCTCAGCTCTCAGACACCAAACCCAGCTTTTCTGTGGACAAAGATTGCAGCAAAATCTCCGTGGATGGAGGAGAGGAGGGAGAGAGGTGCCAACAGCACATCCCCCTGCCCCAGGAGCAGGAGCTCCCAGCAGAGGTGTGCTGGATTTCTCCTCTCCCTGCACACACTGGATCTTCTCCAGGCACCGTGGACCCTTCAATGCCTTCCCCAGAGGGGGCTGCAAACCCTGCAAAAATTCACCCTGACACAAGGAATCATCTCACTACAGATTAATGCACAGAGCAGCAAAGCTTTCCATCAGAGCCTTTACCTTCCTGGTGACCGTGGGATTTGGGTGCTCCTGGGAGCTGCTTCCTCCCCCTCACGGCTCCTTCCCCCTGCCTGGGGCTCTGGGCATGTCCTGGGAGAGCTGGAGCTGGCTTTGGTGTGGGGCTGGTGCTGCAGGGAGTGCTCCCTCCTGCCCTGGCTCCTGCAGTGGGTGGTTTTATAGAACAGCCCAGGGCTCCCCCAGCACAGCCCCTGCGACCAATGGCTGAGGCTGGGATGGGGATGGAGGAGGGAAAAGCTGGAGAAACACGGGATAGCTCTGGGAAGGAGTGAAAATAATAAACAAATAAAGCTGGGTGGGGGAGTGGCACCATCTGCCCCACGAGTGACGGGATCCTCAGCTCAAGATTCGTTCAAAGTTGCTGATGAGAACTGGACCAGCCTGGCTTTCCTCAGTGCTCAAGGTGTTTAAATAGGGTAGAAATGATCTCTGCATGCAGGAAAAGCCAGGTTTGGTGGGAAGGAGAGCAGGAAAAGGCAGGTTTGGTGGGAAGGAGAGCAGGTAAAGCCAGGTTTACTGGGAATGACACGGAGGTAGACCCAGGTTTAGTGGGAAGGAGAGCAGGAAAAGGCAGGTTTAGTGGGAAGGACATCGAGGTAAAGCCAGGTTTAGTGGGAATGACACGGAGATAGACCCAGGTTTAGTGGGAAAGGGAGCAGGAAAAGGCAGGTTTGGTGTGCTGGATGGATGGATGGATGGATGGATGCAGCCCATCCCTGGCCTTGCCTGGAGCACTCAGCTGCTGCCCCTTTCTGGCCAGTAATACCCAGAGATGTTTCCACCTTGAAATTTGTGTTCCAGAGTTGACTCTGGAGCTCAGGGGATCATTCCTGCACCTTGGTGCATTCCTGGGACTCTGGGGCTGGACTTTTGGTGTGGCCCAGGCAGGAGCAAACAGGTCCATTCTCAGCTGGAGGCTCTGAAGGGCGGCAGGAGGTGACCTGGCCCTGTCCCCTCTGCTCACTGTGTCCCCAGGCAGAGCAGGGAGCAGCTCCTCAAAGAGCTCCTCTACTCAGGGCAGAACCCATGGATTTAAACACCCTTTAACCCTTTGGCCTCTGTGAGGGGCTGCAGCTTTTCCTGGGCTCTCTCCCCAAACCAGAGCAGTTTGGGGCACGCAGGGCCCCCCTCCCTGAGCCCTGGGGGTCCTGCAGCCTATTCTGGGCCAGTCACGTTCCTGCATGGGACAGGGCATGAATGGCCCTCTCTGTTCTGCCAGGGACAAAGGATGGCTCCAACCCCTCAGAGACCCCCAGGAAAACCCAACCTTGCCCAGCCAGAGTGGCCCTGGCACACACTGGGGCCCGAGGCTGGTGTTGAGTCACTCCAGTGATGAGAATGAGACCCCAAAGTGTCACCGAGCCCCATTGTGTGTCACAGCAGGAAAGCAGCTTCAAGGGGAACCCAGGGATCCCTGAGGACTGGGGAGAGGCAGGGCTCAGGGCAGCCATCCCTGACGGCTTTGCCAGCCATGGGAACGTGTCCATGCCACTGGAACAGCTTTGCCACACGAGGACTGGTGAGGGAAAATCGCTGCTGCTTCCAGCTGGAACCACGGGGTTTAACCCACGGGTGGATCAGTGTGGAACTGCCCCACAGAGGCTCTGCTGCTCTCTGCTTTGGGCTGTGGAGATTGAGAGGAATCCTATTGACAGGAGTGGCCACAGAGCAGAGAAACATCTGGAAGAATCATTTGGGGGTTCCCAACAGCTGGGTGCTCCCCCCATGGCAGAGGGAATGCAGCTGTTTGCCCTGGGATGTGCCCTGGGATGTGCCCTGGGATGTGCCCTGGGGTGTGCCTCAGGATGTGCCCAGGAGGGGATGGAGGTGCCTCCCAGCCCCCTCACTGACTGCTCTAATTATGGCACTCATTAAGGCACTAATTGCTCTTTAGGGCCCTGAACCCCCAGCCAGCCCCCAGCCCCAGTGTCCAGGTGTGAGTCTGTGTTACCCCAAATGCAGGGAGGCTGTGGGGAAGCAGGGATGCCTGGGAGGAGGGAATATTCCTGGAGGCATCCTGGATGCCTGGGAGGAGGGAATACTCCTGGAGGCATCGTGGATGCCTGGGAGGAGGGAATATTCCTGGAGGCATCACGTACAGAGCCTCTCCTCTGGGACCTGACCAGGAAAACTCAGAGGCAGTCCCTCAGGAATTCAAACAGGTGAAACATTACAGAGAAGAGACTGCTGGGGACCTGCAGGGACAAATCCTTCGGGAAGATGTTTTTCCAGGGTTGTCAGCTGGCAAATCCTCCTGCTTTTAGGAGGCCTGGTGTCATCTGACTGAAATGCTGGGTGTATTTTTGCTCAGGCATCCTCTGGGAAGGCTTGGATTTAGTTTCAGGCACTGGGAATGCTGATATGGAACTCTCTGAAACTGCCTCCCAGCCCAACACCTCCACTGGCAGCACTTAAAATAAATAAATACAAGACTTTGCCTACATTTCTGGTCATATTCCTTAAATCCTGCTGCCAGCATTCCCTTTGCCCTGCCTCTTATGCCAGAGGGGTCTGGAGTGCTGGAGAACAGCTCTGGCATCTTTCCAGTGGTGCTTTTCTGCTGCAAATATTTTCATTCACATCAAGTTCTGACCTCTGAATTTCCCCTTTTCCTTTCTCCCTCCAGGCTGATTATTCCCTGGTTTTAACTCCTGGGGCAACCCAACAGTGCAGGAACGGAGAGTGAAGAGAGCAAGAGGTGGTGCCAGTTCACATCCTGCCCTCTATTCCTTCCCTTCCCTTTCCTTTCCTATGGAGAACTGAGTCTGGAGTCTCAGAGTTGCCCTTCAGGTGAGCAGGAAAAATGTCCCAGTGACTCGGGAAAACATGGAAGCAGTGGGATGCAAAGCCCATTCCTCACACACTGCTGGCCCTGATCCCCATCTTGCCCTGCAGCAGCCCAGGAGGAACTCCAGGGAACTCCTTGGATTCAATAAAAAACCTCCTTGGGACCCCACCAACCCGGGAAGGTTCTGCTGTGCAAAGAGCTGCAGAGTGGGGATAATTTCAGTGTCTGCAGCCACATCCCCTCGGTCCAGCCGGGCTGGGGAGTGCAGGAGCGGGGTTGCTCAGGCACACGGGATTTTCCCTGCCCTGGAGGAGGGGATGAGGGGAAGCGCAGCCAGATCCCCGCTGTTCCCACGAGCCCGCGCTGACCCCGCACTTGAAGTTTTTTTGCTCATAACTTTCTTATCAGCCGGGTCCGAGTGAAGTCAAGTTCTTTGGAGTTCTTTGGAGTTCTTTGGAGCTGTTTGGAGGGGCCGGGGCGTTTTCAGCCCCGCCTTGGCGGCGCGGGGAGCTCCGGGCCGGGGGCAGCTGCCGCTCCCTGGAGGTCGCACGTCCTGTCCCGGTGTCACTGCTCGGGCTGTGGCCGTGCCTGGGGCTCCTGCCTGACTGCGGATAAATTGGGGCTTCTGATGAGCCCGTGGTTGTGTTCAGATGGCTCTGATGGCAAAACGACAGAGGCTGGGGCGGCTGTGACCCTTGGGGTGCGGGAGCCTTCAGGATGTCACCGGAGATGAGAACGTCTCTGTGTCCCAAAGATATCGAAACCAGCACGAGGGGAGGATGCTGATCCTGGCCTCGGTGGGAAGAGATTAAAATCACAGAATCACGGAGATGTTAAAGTGGAAAAAACCTTTTTGGCCATCAAGTCCAACCATCAACCCCCACCGTGATCACCACTAAACCCCAAGTGCCACATCCGTGTGGTTTGTGTAACTTCCAGGGATGGGAATTCCACCACTGCCCTGGGCAGCTGTGCCAGGGCTGGACAACCCTTTCTGTGGAGAAGCTTTCCTCAATTTCCAACCCAAACCTCCCCTGGCACAGCCTGAGGCCGTTTCCTGTCACCCTGGGAGCAGAGCCCGATCCCCACCTGGCTGCTCCCTCCTGGGTTTCTCCAGGATCCCCACAAGCCCTAAGGCTTCTCCAGAGGCAGAGGGGAAGCACTTCCCAGGTGTTCACAGCCACAAGGTGGGGGTTACTGTTCCCAAAGTGGTTGGTGACTCTGGGTGGCAGAGAATCCCCCCAAAGCCCTGGTGGGATTGTCCCTCCTCACCCAGAGCTCTGCCACAGCTCCCAAGGAGGGCCCTGGATGCTCTCCTGGATGTGGAGCTGGGCTTCCTTGGGATCCACAGCTTCAGATCAGCTTCACATCAGCTTCACATCAGCTTCAGAGCTATCTGGACACGGGAGAGAGGCACATGAACACAGGAATCGATTTCTGCCAGGGTTTTTATGTGTCACAAGGTGTCATATGTGTCCCTGAGGTGTTTCGGGAAGATCTCCCAAAAACCTCCCTCCATTGGAAGCATTGGTGCCATTTGCTAATGAGCTTGATTAGAGGTGGGTTACTGGCTCCTGCAACAGAGCTGGGATGTAATTATTGCATTAGTTTCTCTTCAGCAGATCTTTGGCTGAATCCTAAATATTGTGGGCTTTAAACCTGAGCAAACTCCCCTGCCCTGGATAATTGTTCTAATCTTTAATTAATGCTTTGCTTATACAGTAAATAATATTGTTATTAATTGATAGAAAATGGAAATGGATTTGGGCTTTTTAGTTGCTGAATGCTGTTTATTACCTTCATTTATTTTGGTAAATCTACTTCATTCAAGTAATTCATCTCCAGAACTGTGAATATTTTGATTTCAGAGCAAAACTTCCTAAAAAATTGGAATTGAAATAAATCCAAGCACTGGAGTGGATCCAGACACTTCATGTGAAACCCACAAAGATCTGGGGAGATCTCCAGACCTTTCCAGTGACTGATGAGCTGGGGCAGATCCTTGGTGGCTTTGGCAGAACCACGCCAGCACCGGAGCTCCCAGAGCCACGGGGCCCAGAAGCTCAGTGGGACATTCCCTGGATTATTTCCCAGTGTCTCCCACCTCCCATTCCCTCCTTCTGCTTAACAAGCTTCTGAGAAAAGCTTGGACAAATGGGTTATTGCTCCTGAAATGATTGCAGATAATTATAGAGAGATTAATGGCCTCTCCTCGAAGAGCCACCAACAGCTTCAAGTACCATTGACCTTTCCAGGAAATGGGAATGAGGAAAGACAGCAGGAGATGGGTTGGATAAACAGTCTGGAATTCAGAGTCTTCAAAGTTCTGGGGAGGGCAGGACTGCTGAGATTCCCCACATTCATCCCATGGAACCCCCTCACTGCTCACCAGAGAGAGCTGGGGGTGGGGAAGTGAAAAATGCCCCATGGGCAGCAGAAAAAATGCCCTGGGGATTAGAGAAAGCAGAGGAGAAGATCAGTGGGGATCACCTCCCTGGCATCTGGGAGAGCACCCATCCTTCCCATGGTCTGGGCTTTGGTTATCCCTGGGGAAGGAGGGTGAAAGCCAAAGGCACAGCACGGAATTCCGGGCTGCCCTCACCCTGGGATTTGCCAGATCACTTCCATAACTTGGTGGCCAGCTCAGGGATGAGCCAGGAAAAAGCAGAATTTAACACAGGTGGTGGCAAAATCACAGCTGGGCACTGCTGAGTTCAAACTCACCCCTGAGCCTGGACCCTGCAGGAAGAGAAAACCATGGATGCCATCCAAGGAAACGGAGGAATCCCTGGCAGTCCCCACTGCCTAAAGAGGATCTGAGCCTTTTTTGATGAGTTTTGCAGTGGCACCTCCAGCAGGGATCTGGAGGAGGCTTGGAATGAACCAGGTGAGTTTTAGAGCTCTGCCCATTGGAGCCAGCCTGGAGACACAGTAAAGGGAAGGATGGAAATTGCTTTAGGAGCACTGGAATCCTGCCAGGGGATGTCTCTCACTGATGGTGAGAGCCCTGAAATTTGGCAACTTCACCACAGCCTGGGACAGTTGCCTCTGAGTCAAGCACTGGCTGTTGAGATCAGTGCCCCCAAAAATGTTTAAGGAAGAAAAGAATTGTCCCATCTTTAATTCTCTGGCTGCTTCAAGGGAATCCTGGAAGGAGAGGTGGGAAGAACTCATAGTGCACATGTGCAGAGGTGGCTTTAGCAAGGAACCATCAGCCAAAAATCCATCCATGCACAGGAGTCATCCCATCTCAGTGCCCCAGGGAGATCTTCCTGCCCTCAGCAGTTCCAGTCCTGGATTTAATGCCAGGATTTAATGCCAGGCTTCCAGCCTGCCTCCTGATGGGAAGGGGGATTCCAACCAGAGTGGGCAAATCTCCCTTCATAAATCTGCTGGAGAGCATCCAGAGGAGCCCTAAAAGATGAAGGATGGAGGGAAAGCTCAGGAGTGGTGGCTGAGGTGACTTGAGAGGAGGAGGCTGAGCTCAGACCTCATTGGGGTCTGGAACCTCCTCCCGAGGGGCAGCTCCGCTCTCTGCTCCCTGTGAAGGATTTAGGATGGTGCTCCCCAGGGAATGGGCACAGACAGGAATTGGGAAGGTGCTCCCCAGGGAATGGGCACAGACAGGACTTGGGAAGGCGCTCCCCAGGGAATGGGCACAGACAGGAATTGGGAAGGTGCTCCCCAGGGAATGGGCACAGACAGGAATTGGGAAGGTGCTCCCCAGGGAATGGGCACAGACAGGAATTAGGAAGGTGCTCCCCAGGGAATGGGCACGGCCCTGAGGCTGCCAGAGCTCCAGGAGTGTTTGGACAGTGCTCTGAGGGCTGCCCAGGGTGGGATTGTTGGGGTGTCTGTGCAGGATCCACAATCTTTGTGTCCCTCCCAGCTCAGCATTCCCTGCTGGAGGGGATGTGCTGGGGGAACAGCGTGGAGCTCACCCCTGAGCCCTGGGTGGGTCAGGTGATGGGGGGGACAGAGGGGGTCAGAGGGGGGTTCCATCCTGCTGGAGTGGAGCTGGAGTGACACTGATGGAGGGAAGAAGCAAATCTGGAAAAGAGGAGTTTCCTCGTGAGTGCAGGATGGCCCGGGGACAGAGGCTGTCACGCGTGTTGGGGCTGACTGGGCCATGTGAGGAGCCTCAAAGGGGCTCTGTGAGGGGACACTGGGCCCTCTGTGAGAGCTGCACGTCCCCACAGAGCCACTGGGTCACAAGCACCGCATGTGACTGGACACTGCCACCCCAGCATGGCCAATCCTGCAGGATGGGAGGGTAAGGACAGGATTTTGGGGAGCCCCTCCCTGCTCCATTAATTAAGCAGGAGACGTAAGAGAGGGAATGGATCTTTTTTTTTTTTAAGAGGTTTTCATTATGAAAACGCTCCCAATATCCCATTTTATTAAATGTTGGTTTCTGGGGAGCTTTGTGGGCTCCTGCACACAGGAGCTCTTCTGCCATGGACGGGTGAGGACAAGGATTTCCTTGTGGAGATTCCTCACTTGTCACCCCCAGATCTCCTCTGGGATTCAGGAAGGGAAAGCAGCACATGGAGAGGAGTTGATCTCCTCTGTCACCTGCTGACCACATCATGGAATGCTGTGGGGAAGAGACCTTGAGGGTCATGCAGCTCCATCCCCCACCATGGGATGCCATCCACCAGACATGGGGAGCTCCTCCATGCTGAGGTGTCTCTCCCCCAATGAAAGCACCCTGGAAACACTCCTGGGACAGCCCTGCAGGGCAGGACCTCATTCAGAGGGCTGGGATGTCCTGAGAGTCTCAGCACCCCTCTGTCAGGAGGTCAAAGCCAGGGAAGGAGAGAGCAGGGGAGTGGAGGGAGATGTCTCACTGCTGGGGGGGCTGAGATGAGCCCCCAGCGCTTCCTACTCGAGGAGAGGAAAGCCAAAGTGGAATAACAATTCCAAATAAACCCCATTCCCCACTCCCCCAAACTCAGATAGGACAGGGGCAGTGTTTAAAGGGAAAGCTGGGCCCTCCTGTTTATTTTAAGCTGGAAGCCAAGAGGCTCCTGCCCGTGACTTCAAAGAAAAGTTTGTTTCTGTGTTCTGCTATTTAGCAGAACAGCCAGACCCCATCTCTGGGGCCTGGAGTGTTGCAAGAACATGGAAAGGTTAATTGAAGGCAAAGGGAAAAGGAGAATCCCAGCTTTAACCTTCCTGGGCTGCCCTTGTTATGCTGACAGCAATGTGCAGGCAGATTTAATGACTCCTCATTACCCTGCTACCTAATTAACCTCCTGCCCTGAAGCACAGAGAGGCTGAGAAAGAGCTCCCTGCCCAGGAGCCCCTCTGCCAGCAGCCCCCAGGGTTAAAGGAGACATCTCCAGCAATGCCAGGCTCAAATCCTGCCTGGATGCCAGAGAGTTGCTGTGACACAGAGCAGGGCAGTGCTGGGGGGGCTCCATGGTGTCAGACACCAGGAATCTGTTTGTCCATCATCCCAATGGGGTGGGAGCAGGGCACTCCCAGGGACAGAGCTGGCACCAGGCTTCTAGTGGGACAGGGAGACTCCAGCTGGGCATGGCAAGGATGCTCCAGGGTTGTCTGAGGGTCAGGAAGGTGGTTTGGGAGCACAGACCTGGACAGCTGCCCCTGCACCCTCCTGGCAGCTACCCCAGGATCATGGAATGGGTCAGGTTGGAAGTGGATCCTCTGGTCCAGCCTCCCTGCTCAAGCAGGGCCAGCATCTGGAATATCACTCCAGATGTTTGGGATTGTCCTGTATGGAGCACAGATCTGTCCCAGTTAATGAGGAAAAAACTGTTACATGTTCTCTTTGCTGGATCAGCTCCTGTTTTCCCTCTTACCTCAAATATTGGTGCGGGTGAAATCAAGGACTGACCTCTCGATTTCACCTCCAGAAGGCTGGAGAGGGATTTGAGTGATAGGACAAGGGGGGATGCCTTAAGCTGAATGAGAACAGAGGTAGATGGGACACTGGGAGGGAATTGTTCCCTGGGAGGGTGGGCAGGCCCTGGCACAGGGTGCCCAGAGCAGCTGTGGCTGCCCCTGGATCCCTGGCAGTGCCCAAGGCCAGCTTGGATGGGGCTGGGAGCAGCCTGGGGTGGTGGAAGGTGTCCCTGCCCATGGCAGGGGGAGCTTTAAGGTCTCTTCCAAGCCAAACCATTCCATGATTCCATGACCCACACTTCCAACAGAGCTGCTGGGAGCTGCCACTGATTGGTGGGACCTGGCCCTGCCTCTGAGAGGGGACAGTTCTGTCACCTGTGAGAGCTGAGCCACCAGCATGAGACCATTGGTGCAGGTTTGGAATTCATCACAGGAATTGCAGTTTATTTCTTGGTGTCACCGTCTGGAACAAGCCTGTGAGTGCCAGGTGTGGATAAGGAGCACAGATGCCATGGCCACAGTGTCCAGTGGGAATGCTGAGCACCTTGCCCCACTTCTAGGAGCAGCTGGGCACCCATGGAAGAGCTGGGGCAAAGGATGGGCAGCAGAGAGAGAAGGAGCAGGAGCAGCAGCATCTCCATGGGCCATGGCCGTGCGATGGGCCAGAAATGAGGGAGAAAAATGAGAAATGAGGGGCCAGAAATGAGGGAGAAAAATGAGAAATGAGGGGCCAGAAATGAGGGACATAAATGAGAAATGAGAGGCCAGAGCCGGAGGGAGATAAATCACCCCAAACCCCCCCCCCAGAGCACAGTGGTCTGTCTTCAGGGCTTATCTGGGCTTTGATGTGTCACTGAACTGCACAGAAGAAGGGCCCGTGTGGAATTCACTCTCCAGGACGTTTAACTCTCATCCCAGGCGCCGCTCACATCCCGCTGTCCCTGGGGAGAGGCGCGGGGCCATGGGCACAGCCCCACCGCGGCCCCGCCGCTCCCAGCGCCTCTGCGGGCTCCGGGGGGAGCTGGGGCAGCGACTCCAACTCCTGCTGCCTCCCTCCTCTCCCCGTCCTCGGAAACTTTGGGATTGTTGCTACTGGGCAAGGAGAAAATTACGACTGCTCGGGGTGGTGGCAATGGACTGGAGGGGACAGTGAGGCTGTGGATGTCCTGACAACATCTGGGGTGGCCTTTTGGGGAGGTGGGTGTAGGGTCTGTCCCAGGCTGCCAAACCATCACACATCCACGGGGGTTTGTACATCATTTGTGTCTGTTTATTTCCTTTCTTTGGGCATTGAGGATATTTAGAATGGTTTGGATTGGAAGGGACCTTAAAGCTCCTCTGATTCCACCATCCCAGGCTGCTCCAAGCCTTGTCCAACCTGGCCTTGGACCCTTCCAGGGACCCAGGGGCAGCCACAGCTGCTCTGGGCAGTGCCAGGGCCTCCCCAGCCTCACAGGGAGGAATTCCTTCCTTTCCTTACACTCTTGCCAGGGTGAGACACCCAGTCCCACGTGCGGCTCATTCCCAGGGCTCTGCAGCCCGTCTCTGGTGGGATGGATCACATCCCTTCCTTCATTTCTGATGGAGTGCAAAGACAGTTCCTTGGACTCTGCAAACCAGGGCTGCAGAGACAGAAATGCTGCAGGTCCTTTCCCAAACCCAGAGCAGGGGCTGGCCAGGAGCTCCAAGGGGAAGAGTCAATCCCAACCCTGTCCTTGCCATGGACACACAGAGGGATCCCCCGGAGGGGTTTCAAAGCTGTGTGCATGTGACACCTGGGGGCAGTGGTGGCTTTGGCAGCGCTGGGGGAATGGTCAGACTCAGCGATCTTAAAGTTCTTTCCACCCTAAAATATCCCGCGGCCTCTGTCCAAGGGGCTGGCGTTGGCCAGAAGATGGTGCTGGTAGGAAGGTGATGGAGCCCTCGCTGCGCTCCGCTCCTGCCAGCAGAGGAGAGCTCGGATCTTTTCTTCTTCCTCGAAGAATCCCTGTAAAATTAACCGGGCCCGTTTAATGGTGCCAATCCCACCCCAGAGCACCCCCCGGGTTATTTATTGCATCCAGCGGGGTCCTGAGAGCTCAGCTGCAGTAACCCGAGACCCGGGAGGCTCCGGCAGCTTCTGGGCAGAGGCTCCTCTAATGGAAGCACAACCCTGATGGATAATGGTTTTAAGGTGATTTATTTCTCCCCAGGATCCTTCTGAGAACATCCTCCTGACAGGCTGGGCCAAGCCAGGCTGCCCCACTGTGGGATAACTCTGGGGATTTCCCCCAAAAGCAGCATGGGGGGACACCTCACCCTGGGGAAGGGCTTTTTTGGAGTTTTCATGGTTTGCCCTTCTGGCAAAGGCTGAGGTTGGTTTATCCTGCTGCGGTTTGGGGCACTGAGAGGCACCAATCTTATTTTTGTTTATGCCTCAGCACATGTTATGTTCTTGTGGGGGTTTTCATGTGCTGGCAGCCCTGTCCCTCAGGAAGGCTTTGCCTGGCAGCCAAAANCCTGCACAGTCTGAGGGGTGAAGGGATGGCTGTGAAATGGGGATTTGTGTCTCTGCTGGCTTTGAGCAGCATTGCTGAGGAGCACGGGGAGCCTGGCTGCTGATAGACAAGCCTGTGAGTGCCAGGTGTGGATAAGGAGCACAGAGGCCATGGCCACAGTGTCCAGTGGGAATGCTGAGCACCTTG